>CM060964.1:272552387-272722387 GCA_030765045.1 Tenodera sinensis | reverse complement strand
GAATATGTTTCAAAAGATAATGAAAAAGATGAGTACAGAGTTAAGTCAAAAGATAGATGAAACTAGTATAGAGTTAGGACAGAAATTAGAGAAGGGACAACAGGAATTGGGAATGCAATTGGAGAATCAGAAGAGAGCTTTAGAAACCTTTAGGGAAGAAGTTAGGGAGGAAATTAATAAAGTCAGTAGTGAAGTAAAAGAAAATAGAGAACAGGTTAAGGGAGAATTAGAGACAATAAGGCAAGAAGTAAAGAATTCTGAAAAGAAATTAGGTCAACAAGTGAGTGAAAAATTAGATAAAGAAAGGGAAAAAGTAACATATAGATTAGACAAACAAAGGGAAGAAATTAGAGAAGAGTTACAGGGGTGTAAAGTTAGAATAGAAAGATCTGATGTAGAAAGTGAAAGGCAGGCTAGAAATTTGGAGGATGTTACAGACCAAATAAAAGGAGTAGTAACAGAAATTACTCAGGTAAAAGAGGCCTTAGAAAATTTGAAATTAAATGAAAATGCATGTAATCACAACAATCTTAGTAATGAAGTTGCAAGAAACGAGGCAATACCAGGTGTATCAGCTGACATTTCGATGCAAAATAGGGGTAACAGTAATTCCCATTCTGATCTCGGAAATAGCTCAGATATAGGTGACAATTCAAATTTACATTGGCCTAACCATGTCTTAAATGAAATGACACCTCCAGTTTTTGAAAATGAAGATTCAGATGATCCTAAAGCCTTTTTAGAAGGGTTACAAGAGTACTTCACGGTGAAACGTATACCAGAGGAGTACAAGATGGTGATAGTAAGAAAATGCCTAAAGGGTAATGCTGCTAATTGGCTAGGCCTTTCTATGGGTAACAATAATGATTACAGGACCTTTAGGAACATCTTTTTAACCAGATATTGGGGAGCTAGTAGGCAGGCTAATATTAGAGTCGAATTAAGCAATGGAAAGTTTAATCCTAGATCGGAGGAATCGATGGTAAACTATTTTATGAGAATAGCGAGAAAATCGAAGATGTTGGATCCTCCCTTAGATGAAAAAGATCTAATAAATATAGTTACTCCACATTTTCCGGAAACGCTTCAACACTACCTAATCATAGCCCGACCCGATAGCATTGCAGCTATGATCGAATTATTATCAGCCTTAGAAGTCAATAAGCCAAAACATGCATTTGGAAATAAATATGAAGAAAAAGAAACTGTAAATTCTTTCGGGCAAGGGGCACAGTATTATCAGAATAGAAGTGAGATTAGGGAAAGATATAAAGGACCAGTACCAAGGATGGAATCATTCCGGTGGGAAAATCAAGGTAGATATAACCAGGAAGGGCATCACCAACATAGAAATGGTAATCAAAGGGGAAGAAATATAAGGGTGAATTATATGAATACAAACAGATTTGATCGAGGTAGACGGGGACGTTATTTTGGACATAGTAGAAATTCAAATGATGGGTATTGGACAAACGGAGATAATGAGTTTAGACCGAGGTCACCAAGACAGGGAGAAAGGTATTCTAATGGACGAAATTCCCCCGAAAATGCGGAAATGGTTGAGGCCATTAACACGGTCAAAAACATGGTAGGAAGTAACCCCGATTTAATGCAGGAAAACAGAAGTAACAATTCGGGAAATAGTACAGGACCAATACCTAAAAATCAGGGAAACGCCAGACCCGGTCAAACGCGCCTTCAGTGAGAACTGGGTATCCTAGTAATGATTGTGATAAGTACTCAGAAATAAATAGTCCTGGAAGGCAAATGATGATACAAAAGAAAAGAGAATGGAAAAATAGAATTGACGAAAACGAAAAAGTAGGAGATCCACCTAAAATCAAAATTGGAGTAAATGGAAAACAATACAATGCAATTATAGATACGGGATCAAATAGCACAGTATGCTCACAAAATTTTTATGATAATTTACAAAGTAGTGGTTTTAAAGTAATGTCTTTACCAGTTAATGGGATATATTGCTCGCTAGCTGTGGGAAAACGAAAAGAGAGAGTAAAATTTCAAGCAATGATAAATATTGAAATAAATGGGAGAATACTAGGAATTTTATTTCTGATTGTAGGAAGACTTGTGACAGATATTATAATAGGTTGTGATTGTCTTTATGCCTGGGAAGCTGTGGTGAATTTTAAAAACATGATTCTAGAAATGAAAGTTGAAGATGAGACCATTATAGTGCCTTTTGTGGAAGATAGTAGTTCAGAAACTATTGTACGAGAAAAAGAGGAAGAAGAAATCCAAGGGGATACATTCTTTGTAGAATATGTTAAAGTAGGAGCTATGGAATTAACTGAAGTAAATGTCAAAGAGTACAGTGTCGATAATAAAGAAAATGTAGAATGGGATAAAAATGATTTCATAGACAATTTGAGGTTTTCTGATGCAACTAGGTACTATGATAGGGAGAGTAGTGAAGACTTAGAAGAATTGTTGAGAAAAAAAGTAACTCAGGCTGATCAACTAAATGAACAACAGAGGGATAAACTGTTTGAAATATTAATCTGAAATAAAGAAGTATTCTCTGAGAAACCTGGTAAATGTAATATTTATACTCATTCGTTTGAGATGATACCCATCAAACCTTTTACACATAAAGCGAGAGCTATCCCTAGTACAATAAGAGAAGAGGTAGATGCAGTTATAAAGTCAATGTTAGAAGATGAGGTTATTGAGATTTCGAATTCAGAATTTGTGAATCCCCTATGTATTGTAAATAAGGCCAATGGAAAGATTAGGGTGACATTAGACGCGAGAAAACTAAATCAACATTGTAAACCTGATAGATTTAGACCAGAAAGTGTAGAGGTAATATTGAACAAATTGCAGAAGGGCAAAATTTTTTCTACTCTAGATCTTACAGCATCTTTTTGGCAGATCCCACTTAGAGAAGATTTAAGAAAATATACAGCGTTTTTACATTCAGGGATATTATATCAGTTTCGAGTTTGCGCCTTTGGTATGAATACCAGTGGTAGTGCACTATTAAGAGCTTTGTATGAAATTTTTGGAGAAACCATAAAGAAATTTGTAGCTCAGTATGTGGATGATTTTGTAATTTTTTCAGAAAATATAGAGGATCATTTAAATCATATCAATTATGTGCTTAGTCAGTTAAAGAAAGCAAACATGACAATAAAGCCCAGTAAAACTGCATTCTTTGTGAAACAGACAGAATTTTTAGGTTATGTTATTTCAAATGAGGGAATCCGGCCTAATCCCGACAGAATTGAAAGCATAAATAAAATACCAGCTCCTAAAAATATAAAACAATTGAGAAGATTTCTTGGTATTCTAAATTATCAGTCAAGATTTATCCTGGAATATGCAACCATAGTAGCCCCATTAAGACAACTTTTGAGAAAAGATGTAAAATGGCAATGGTCATCAGTAGAACAAGAATCTTTCGAAAAGGTAAAAACATTGTTTGCAGCGTCAATTTTATTGGAAAAACCTAGGGAAGATCTCCCCTACATAATTTATACGGATGCTTCAGGACTTGGTTATGGTAGTGTCATATTACAAAAAGATGAGGAAGGAAAAGATCACCTCATTGCTGTAGCTTCAAGGGGGCTTTCAAGGACTGAATCACAGGCTTGCACTACAGAAAAAGAGATAGCAGCTATTTACTTTGCACTTGTAAAATTTAAGCAATATGTATATAACCACCCAGTAATAGTTTACACAGATCATGTTAGTTTGGCATTTATGAACTCTTGCAAACTCACAAGCACACGTATTTCTAGATATATACATGAGATCACATCCCATAACATAGAAATCAAACACATAGCAGGAAGTCAAAATATTTTTAGTGATTTGTTATCAAGGATGAAAACCAATTACACAATACCAGATACAATTAGTGACAACAAACATGATGTAACCATACTATATTTGAAAACCTTAGAAGGGACTCAATTGGCTAAAGAATTTCGAAATTTGGAACAATTACAGACAGAGGACGATGAACTTAAGAAATTGAGAGAAAAGGCACAACCAATCACAGAAAATCTAAAAGATAATATAGGTATTTATGAGGGAAAAATCTATAAATTTCATGGAAGAATTGAACCTAAATGGAAAGTAATGGTACCAAAAGCTTTACAAGAGAAACTTATACTTGCTTATCACAAAACACTAGCTCATACAGGTAGTGAAAAGCTAATCATGGTAATTAGTGACCATTTTTATATAAAACATTTGGCAAAGAAAGTGAGAAAAATATGTTCAAGCTGTGATTTATGTCAAAGGGCCAAACCATTTAATATCAAATTTGATATAGAACCTCAGACAATCATAAGAGAAGGGAAAAATGTACTAGTTACTGCTGATGCACATGGGGAGCTACCAGTAGGACAATTTGGATGTAGATATATGTTTGTTCTTCATGATGTTTTTAGTAAATTTATTAAAATTTATCCTGTTAGGAATATCAGCAGCAAAACATGTGTAGGAAAGATAATAAAAGATTATGTGCCTAAATATGGCAAGATTCAGGCAATCTTAACAGATAATGCTACAGTTCATCGGAGCAAAATCTTTAAAGAAACCCTAGAAAATCATGAGATAAAGTTATATCATTGTTCCTCATACTTTCCATCAGGGAATCCAACAGAACGTGTCCTCCGAGATATAGGGGGGGGGGAGGATTTGGTTTAAGGGCGCTCAACTTCTAGGTCATTAGCGCCCTCCGAGATATAGGAATTTATTTACGTGTACTTACACATCATAATCACAAGGATTGGGTGAAATATTGTCCATTGATAGAAAAGATTATCAATCACACCATTAATGTAACTACTGGGTTTGCACCAATAAAATTAATGTTAGGAATTGAACCAGAACCAATATTGATCGGGGTACCAAAAACACTGAAAATTAATGACATTCAGTTAAGTGAAGAAGAAAGAGCGAAAATTGCTTTTGAACGAATCAAGAAAAAGGCAGAGAAGCGAAAATTAAAGAAAAAAAAAAAAAAAAAAAAAAAAAGAGTAGAAAACATAAATGGGAACCTAAGATAGGCGATTGGGTACTAGTTAAAGACCATAAGTTATCAAGTGCCTTGCGAGGTAGGAACAAAAGGATGGAATTGTTATATAAAGGTCCTGCAGAAATTATATCAAAATTTGGTTATCATACCTATGAATTAAAAGATGTTAAAAATGAAAAATGTCTGGGAAGGTGGCATAAACAACTCCTTCGACCATACAAGAAACCGTGTGGTACCTTGGAACCTTGATTTCATGTTTTAAAAAAAAAAAAAAAAAAAAAAAAAAAAAAAAAAAAAAAAAAAAAATTCGAAGTGTCATTTGTATATTGGTGCCCAATCAGTTTTGAGATAAAATTTAAATGTTAGCTTACTTGAAAACCATATATTGGTCAGGTACTTACATATTCATGAAAAATGCAGAATGTGAATTGCTATATATACTACAAAGAGCTTAAGAATATATTGTATAGAGCTCACAATAACAGCTTCAGAAAGATTGTTAAAATGTTCATCTCTGCATAGAGAGAAAACAGAATATTTAATTTGTAAACATTTGTTAAAATATTTAGATGTATAGATAGTTATCACAGCAAGACAAAGAAAGAACTTGTCTGAAGAGTGTAATGGATTTATATAAATATATGTACATTTTAGTGCTTAAAGGATCTAGTACAGATATGTGTTACAATAACAAAAGTGAAAATTCACAGTGCAAGTGATAGTGAGAGCGAAGTGAGCAAACATGAACTAAAAGAAGGAAGTATAAAGAAAGACTCTTGAAATTTAACCTTTATATAAAAGCTTCACAGAAGAAACCATAACATATTGTAATTAGTATTTAAGGATTAATGTTTAGTCAAGTGTACAATTGTTTGTCATGTTAAAAAGATTAATGAGAAGATATGTTAATAACCAATTTCAAAACAGTGTAATTGAAAATTGTATATAATGGGAGTGTTGCCGATTATTCAAAATACAGGAGTAATTTTTAATTTTTCTTTCGGGCAAGACATTTACATTATTTTATTATGAAATAATAAAATAACATAAATGGGGGCATTTGATACCAAAATTTAGATTTCCAATCGAATGGGCTTGATAAAGACACGTTTTAATTTAATTGCCGGATGTGAGATTTGCGATAAGTGTTAAGTAATAACATAAATAGATAATAGAGCAGGAAGTGTTGTAAGGTGAGCAAGATATGAGTAAATAATAGTCGTTAAATTTGTAGGATAAACGCATTATTGGTTTGAAATTAACGAGTCATGACGTCATACTACATAGTTTAAATACACGTTCGAAAGTCAGGTCTGAAAACCTTAAAAGTCGCGCGATATATTTAATAAAATATAAAGTAAACATCGTTTAATCCTAAAAAGGTAATTATATATTCGAAATTCATAAAAGAACATGTTATAATAGAAAGGGACATTTCTAAATTGCGGGAAAAGGAAATAGCATTTTGGATACGAGGCTTTATTGGATGACGTCATGACATTCAAAATTGAAGTGAACGGTTTTGCTAGCTTGGGGACGCCAGAAAGCGTCACTACTCACCCCAGACCAGTACTGCAAGTTATGCTGTGCAGACGTGAGTGCGATTCCTCTACATATAGAATCGGCATAGCTCCCGAAAGTATCTAAGATGCAATAAATAATATGCAAAGGTTTTCTTGGGTTGTCTATCACACCTACGCAGACCCGAGATAAAATAAAGAGACCTCAAGCTGAGCTAGCGGGAAAGAACCAAATCAACGGGCGACCACGAGACCAACGACATTTAAGCATCAATGGCGATACATCGAGAAGTGAAGAACGACTATTAGCTTCACCCCCTTGCCTCCCTTTCGCGACGCCCATGTATCCTTACTTTATGACATACCATATCAATGTGTGCATTCCAAGTTAGATGTTTGTCAAAGAGTATACCCAGAAACAGCATTTGTTCACTTTCTTGAATAAACTCATTACATATTTCTACAGTAGGTTGATTTCCACTATGTCTATGGGATACATTAAAACTATTTTTGTCTTGCTTATGTTGCATCTTTGAGCTGCGACAGAGTTAATACATTTATTAAGTCCCTTTGTAGAGAAGTCCCAACACAATACTGCTGTATCATCAGCACATCATAGTAGCTTTGAGTTTGAGATGGTTGGGGTGTCATTTGTTATAGTATAACTAGTCGTGGTTCCAATACAGAAGCTTGCAGTGCACCACATTGAACTATTCCTTCTTTTGGTCTGTGAGTTACTTTATGGTAACCATTGTAAAATGGGATTTCTGTTCTTTGTTTCTGATTACTTAAATATGATACAAATAATTTTTCTGGCAAACTCCTTATCCCACAGCTATTAAGTTTCTTAAGTAATATTCCATGACCCACATAATCAAATGCTTTCGTTAAATCCAAGAATACACCTGCTATCTTATTCTCACTTTCAAGTTTAGCTATGCTCTCCGTAAGAAACTCTGAGGTAGCTGTTATAGTAAAATAGTTCATACAAAACTCATGTTGTGTACTCCTAACTATATTATTTACTGATAGAAATTTATTCATCCTGACAAGGTATATGGTTTCCATATATCTGCTGCAAGTTAATGTAAACATTAACAGTGCATGATTGAAGTAAATATTTTAAGATCATAATTATCTATGAGATTTATAGAGAGATGCCTTTGAATGTGGATATTTAATAGAAAATATTATTAATATCGGCAGGAATGGTTGACAGTTGAGGCAGGTGTATTCCCTGTTTATTTTTGGCAATTGTAATGGATATCTTACAAAGATTCAGTTGTAAAATTTTAATCATATTGTAGCGTTAGTAAAACACACAAAACTTACAACACTATGTGAAATAAACATATACAAGCAATTTACTGCTCTAAAGGAGGAGCTTTATCAGAAAAGTTTCCATTAATTTATATAACTTCATATTTCACACAGGTTATATAAACATTGATGTTTACTTAATATACAACCCAAGAAAAAAAAAAAAAAAAAAGATGCTTTAAATTGGATTTGATGTTGGTTTACACCACCACTGTTAATTTGCAGCAACATGCTTCAACAAGGTCAGCTATACACTAGGCATGGAAACCAGACGTTGCTGCTTAAGCTTACATTTGGAAGCCTACCACCCAACAATGGAATTATTTTTAAATCTATACCTTGTCCCGCTCTTAGATGACAGTATGGAGTTAAATGGGATATATCTGTCTCTATCTAGCGCATACAAGTTGCCATTAGCCTCGTCCTTTTCTACCCTCGCGCTGTTGCCAGGTTCCTAATAGCATGGTATAAATATGTTCTTGTTGTTGTTTTCTAGTGCCTTGCATCTGGCAATGAAGCCATTAGCATTCGTGCTTTCCAATACTTTTGAATTATAGTTTCTTCTGATCTTAATGCTTCACAGGTCTTCAGGTGGTCTTCATTCATTTCTGCTGGATCGTTACACAGGACACATATTGTGGCTTTCATGTAACTGTTTTCTTAACGGGCACCAGTTTTACAATGTGGCGGTTACATCACCCAACTTAAACCCCCATTTTGCAAGGGGGACCACACCTATCGTTGGTCAACGGGCCCATCGGACCTAGCCGGGTGGACTAAATAGGTGGTATGTAGATCCACCGACCTTCCCCTCATGTGCCTCTGAGGGATGCTGTTATGCTGTGATAGGCCAGGTTTGAACACATCCTACGCAGAATTTTTTTTCTCTATCAGATTATATCCTTTTTAGAGTCATTATACATTTCTATAGGCCCATATTTCTTCAGAAAACATTTTTTTCAATAGAAGTCCGATATGTGCTGTTTCTATACTCATCACGCACTAACTAACAAACTAACTGCTAGAATGCATCTATATTTTGTTCTTAGGTAGAGCAAACTATAGTGCTACTATCTGCCTACTTTGAATTCTCTATGTTTACTCAGTTAAGCATTATAATTATTTAAATTAAATGTTTTCGGAAAATTCTATATCTGTGCATTGCAAAAGTTACGCAGTGTGAAACTTTGTTATTGAGTTTATATCAGGGAACTAGCGAGAACAAATGTTGAGAAGGGTTGGAGAAAGTTATTAAAATAAACCAAAAGGGTGTAACCTCTTTCTTTTATCCAGTAAGGCAAACAAAAGGTATTCATCTATTCAGCATATTCTCGCGCTAGGCCTGACACAGAAGATAGTATAAGGAGCAGCACTAGCATTAGTTCGAAAGAAGTCGTGTGTGTAACTGTGTGGAATCTATGAGCTGATATTGCGTTATTTGTTTAATATTTTCGTAAATATTTGTAGTTATGGAGGGGGAAGCTAGGAAGAGATGATGTGTTGGTAAATTAAGAAGTATGGAACGCCAAATAATTATGAATGTGTTAGATTACTTTTCAAGTAAAATGCGTGTAAGTAAGGCAGTAAAAGAAACAGCTAAGGCTATTGGGTGTTCAGAAGCAGTAGTGTATAGGATTAAAAAGGAAGTAATGAAAGGACCTCTACGAACGCCACCGAAAAAAAAAGCAAAAAGGGCGGAAAAATATAAAAAACGCTGGGTTAACGCAATATGTTGGAATAGTGCAAAGTGGAGTGCGGCGAATTGTTCATTGTTTACTGTTTGCAAATATTCCACCCACGCTGAATATAATTTTGTCACAGGTCAACAGTGGTGAGACCCTACCAAATTTCTCAAGGGCCACTCTTAGTCGGTTCTTACATGATTTGGGGTTCAAATATGAAAGAAGGGGTAACAAGTGCATATTAATAGAAAGAGACGATACCATCAGATGGCGACATAAATATCTAAAGACATAAAAAGGTTTAGGGACCAGGGGGAAATCAATTGTTTATACAGATGAGTCATTTGTAAATTTAGGTCATACAGTGACAAAGGCGTGGAGGGATACCAAAGTTAAAAGTGTCCATCAAGCAGCAATTGAAGGACTAAGTACAGGACTCGGCCACCTCGGGGTCACGCGTGGAGAAAGATTCGCAACTAGTACATGTTGCAACTCTGCGCTCCATTTAAGGTGTACTGTCTTCTAAGGGTGGGATGCGCTTTAGTCCACAATTTAATGGAAACACAGTAAGAAAATATTTTGTACAGGTGACTGAAGCTGAATTTGCAATATTTGCCCATTAATGTAGAGGGATTGGTTCTCAAAACTGTGAGGTGAACTAATGGCTGCCCTCTGAACAGCAAGAGAAGCATATGACAAATTTTATTTTCATACCATCTATGCAGGAACAGCTGAGAAAAATGACCCTTTGTGCACGTCTCATTGAAGTTGGGTATTCACTTTTCTGAAAGACAGTACATTAAAACTACAGTACAACAGCCCTTACTGGGCCAAGGCCTACCGCCTGGCTGCTGCGTCCCCCACCTCGGCCCACTGCCGACATCATGAGCGGTGTTCAATAGTGGAGAGTGGGACATGGTCTCCACCTCAGACCCTACCAGCCTGTTATGCGGACTTCATGACCAGGGGCCATTAGTTCTTAATCAAATAGTTCTTTAATTGGTCCCTCAGGGACCCAATGAGGCTGACTGTACCCTGGGTCAGGTCTCTCAGTGGAAGAAAATTCCCATACTGGTACTGGGAACTGAGCCAGGTCTCCTGCTTGGTAAGCAGCAATGCTACCACCATGCTAAAGAGACAACCGATAGTACATTAAACCCATGTTAAAACATTGTGGTGAAGTGCTTATAACTTCAATTTCAAACAGAAAAATCCTTGAACAAACTCAAAAAATCAGTAACTGGTGCCATTAAATCCACTCCAACTGAAGCTTTATTAACTGATAAATTCAACAAGTCCATCATGATAGACCTTCAAATTCAAGCCCTTTTAGCTTGTGAGAGATTAATAAAACTATCAGATTGTAAGAAATCATATACCTACCAAAATTCTGCACATAATTTGAAAACAGATGGGATTTATACAGACAGCCAAAAATGTGAAAAACTTGTTAGACTAACCGTCTAAAACAGAACATTTTCCATCTTACTATAATCCTATAAATAAAATTATGGTTGACTATCGACTTCATTTGAATGAAATATTTAATAAAATGTTATGTTACTCCTGTTCCAGCCAAAGCTTTTACTCTTGGAACCCTCAATACAATATACTGGACTGGATTCACGTCTGTACAGATACCTTTCTTCTAGAGTATCAAGAAGGAACTGGAGCTAGTGTATTTTGCCAATTCTTCTCCCTTTATAAAAAATGTGGGCAAATATACAACCAATTCTGATGGTGAAATTGATGTTATATATACAGAGGTGGACAGAAGTATTCAAATTTATGGATAGGAAACATTAAATGTTGAATTAATTGACACAGAAGGCAGAATCATTTATTATTTCTTTATTCCACTGATGTGTTATCAGATTTTTCTAACACATACACAGTTTAGAGATAACAAGAATACCTGTGTATTATTCCATATGTGATTTCCCTTACAAACTTTACATTTCCATATGACAAGCATTCAAACGCACTCCATGATACAGCAGTAAAACAGTAAATGATGGAAATTTTGATGTTTGTACCTCCAGAACTCATTTTTGTTTGCTGTCCAAGAATACACAAGCCACGTCAGCTATGAGTGACCATAATCAAATGGGGCAGAAAGGAACAGAGAACTCTAGAAGAGCAAAAATTAATCTTGCATATGCATCAACAAAATAAGACATGTAAAGAAATTGGAGAAACCGTACACACAAATCCATAGATATCACTCCAAAATTCATTTCCATGGTTACATAATTGCAAAAATGTTATTTTATTTAATTCTGAAACTGCACCCCATGTTACTGGTTCCACTACCCAGCCCAAATACATGACATGACATGATCAAACGAATACAGAACCTAAATAAAAGTATACTCTTAAAGTGGATCCCTGCACATTGCAATGGTTTTGGAAATGACATTGCAGATATTTTAGCAAAAAGGGAACCAAAAGTCAACTTTGGAGAAAAACAAAATTTCTCATATGAATCATAAAAAGAAAAATCATTCCTAATTATAACCAACAGATAACACTTAAAAATGAACAGTCAAAATGCAAGATTTTCAATGATCCATCAACAGCTTCTGATTTACCAAGAAACTTTTCTGTTGCTAGATTCTCACTTACTACAGAACATGTTTGAATAAACATCTTTACAAAATTGAAATAGCAACATCTACACACACACACACACACGCACATTCACACACATTTAAAAATTTAGTTTTGTATTTAATGCATCCATAATATTATTATTTATTTATGCCAACAAACTTACTGTTGGTGTTTTTAAACACACAAGCCGTGTGTGGGCAAAGTTTAAGAGGTAGAACTGGTTTACCAGGAGAAATACGAACTGGCTTGAGAATTTAATGTCATTCTGGCAGTTTGTCACAATAGCTCAGTGGTAGAGCGTCCGCCCGGCAAGCGGAAGGTCTGTGGTTCAAATCCCAGTTGTGGCATTGAATTTTTAAGTTCCAGTTCTACCTCTTTCATCCATAATATGTTTAAACTGAGTTTCAAAACAGAAATGACTGGCTGTAGAAAAGAAATGCTGATTTATTTCAATGTACTTCATACTATTTTTGCACTCTGTATTTTGTAACAATCTCTTTCCTTCCCCTTTCCGTAGATGTGTATTCAGCTGAAAAGGTCAGTAAAATTATTAGTAAATAAATATTTATAGCAAAAATTCTATTTATATTATAATCTTATAATTTTGAGGAAAATGTATATTTTTTAAATTACAATATCATTCAAACACTGCAGCTGGCATATTGACATCACTGGCATAAGAAAATAAAATATATTGTTTTACTATTACAAAATATGTTGCAGTCTCTGTTACCAATAAAAGGGTTTTTTCTTTCAATTATCTTCACCATGCAGCTCTTGAGAAGGAAACCATATATTGTTAGTGGCATCACATTGCTTATGGCATACTATTCAATTTTCTTTTAATGCTTTATCTTTTCTACCTCACATTTTATAAATAACAAAATGCTAAAATAAAACAATGGTATCAAAGTCTTTTGAGTGGCCACAAAGGATCCAGTTCATTTAAGGGATCTCCAGGATTCTCTATGCTTGAATGACCAAGTTTTCCAATGGAGCTTGTATTCTCATGCTGTTTCTTATCAATGCTGCTTGCTGCACCTGCAAAAGCAAAACACAGTTATGACAACAGTAGGGAATCATAAAATGCTATTTTCATTGCAGAGTATATTCAAGCATAAAGAAGCCATCACACAGCAGATTAATTTTTCAAATAAGAAATAAGAGCCATTATAGAAAACCTAGAATTAACAGCAACATAAAAACAATAACAAAGAAGCGAGTTTTCTTCAAATAAATTGAAATTTCAAGTTGAAACATTAACTCTAGATTAATGTAGAAGAATCAAACTTATGCTTAATGCATTAAAATCTCGTTAATATACTCGTTAGTAATGCTACTCCATTTATTATACTCTTTATCAACATTTCCTTGATATTTCATGTAAAATTCTGCATGACTTTAGTGTAGTCGTTTTTAAGAATTTGCACGATGAGCAATGAGAACTCTTATCTCTTCTCAGGTGGTGGCAAGGGAATAAAACAAATACTTTATTTTTTCAATTAAACTCCTGCATTTCTTTTACTGCACACCTTTTTATTAGCACTTTTACTTTGTTCACTTTTATGAATGTATTCCACAAATGCATTAACCAAGCCCTGTTTGAAAAATTTTCTATAGGTAACTATAGTGATATTGTCCAGCTCTTGTTGCCCTTAACAACACATTTTCTTGTATCATCAGAATTATTTCGATGACATCATGCATCCTTGTCATGTACACACCTTTTGAAGGTCATTCATGCCATAAATAATGTTAATTTATATTTTAAATTTCCTCTTGTATATAGTATGATGTAAACTGATTACTAATTACTAGGGCTAGGAAGTTCATGCATTTGCATGTTTTTTCATAGTGGTTAAAAATGTATGCTTTTACATTATGTGCATGAATTATGGAATTTTTAGTTATTTGGACATGATTTTATGGTGCATATAACTGCATATTTTCTCGATTTTGTTAAATGCATAATATTTCAAAATTATAGCTCCTATATTGCATATTTTAATGATTTTTATGGTTTTTTATTATTTTTTTTTCCATCTGGATACTATTTTTGATATTGGTAGTATTGCACATGATGATGCAACTCACAAGGTGGTGAGAATTAATGCTAAGTCATGTTGTCATGCAGTGAATCCCCTGTTTCCATCCTTTCATTATATGTATCTGTGTAGAGAATAATCAGTACGTTATCTGAGAGGTTCATATTAACAAAGATAAAGTGCAGGTCAATGTTTTGAGCAGCACGATTGTAGCAACGCTTGCCCTCCCACCAGTAGTTGTGTCGTGGTCTTCAAACGTAACAGTGTTGTGAATTCGTTCCCTCCAAATTAAATTAGGAGTATAAAATGTTAAAAAGCTCTTCAAATGCCAAAAGTAAAACCAACTTTGAGTACTACATTAATTAATTTACAGAAAGACTTTTCGGATGACTTAATATCTACAGATCATTGGGTACTGTTTTGTGGAGCGTGTGAGAAAAATGTAGGGAGTGAGAAAAGATTTCAAATAGTTCAGCACATAAACACAGCAAAACATAAGGAGAATTTAATCAGAAAACTCAAAAACAAAAAACCTGTTCAAAAACAGCTAGTAGTGTTTAGGAAGTAGGGTTACTGAATTTTCCTATGACTTGTGCCAAGCAGTTTTAGCTGCTGATATTTCCTTGTTCAACATTAAAAACTTTCTTGCCAAGGACATTGTAGGACTTTGTTACAATAATGTATTGTCAAATATACAAAATGAATTAGTGGATCGGTTTGTGTGGTTGTCTGTTGACGAAATCCCATATTCTGAGCACCGTTCTATTGCTAACATAATTGTGGTCACTTTAAATAATGAACAAAAGTCTACACTTTATCTTCTTAATGTGTGCGAATTGTGGGCCACTGACAATGTAACTGTGACCCAGTTTGTGATGGACTCTTTGAAATTACTATGGCCATGTGGAATCAAATATGACCGGTTACTTTTATTTGTTACTGATGGAGGTCCTTATATCGTAAATTCAGGACAAACTCTGAAAGGTATTTTTCCAAACTTAATTCCTATAACTTGTTTGGCACACACTCTTCATCGCATTTCTGAGACAATATGTGATTCTTTCCCATTGGTAGATAGATTTGTGTCCAGTACAAAGAGAATTTTTGTTAAATCTCCTAAAAAGGTTAAGTTGTTTAGATCAACAGCATCTAATATCCGACTTCCTCATGCACCAGTGTTAACTCGATGGGGAACATGGGTCAATGCAGTTTTACATTATGCTGAGCACACATAGTCTAAGAGGTTGTTAATTCATTGGACTCGAAAGATGCTTCATCAATAGAAACTGTGAAAAATATTCTGTCAGGTGCTGGGTTAAAAGAGGATCTTAGTTTCATATCTGCCCACTTTTCTTTCTTACCAACAGTCATAATGGCATTGGAAGCTGTAGGATCTCCTTTGCATGAATCAGTTACTGTCTTTGTAAAAACAATATCAGATTTAAGTTCGGTTCCTTGTAGCATAGGACAAAAAGTTAAAGAGAAAGTGAATTATGTAATTTCAAAAAATTCTGGTTATAAACAGATGTGCGACATTCGAGACATCCTCGAAGGAAAACCATCTGTCACACCAAGAGACTTGACTCTCTCTGTGAAGCACTTAACATCATTTAAATATGCCCCGATAACATATTGTGGCGTAGAGAAGTTTTTCACGTTACAAAAGTGTTTTGCGAGACAACAGACGATGTTTTACAGTTGAAAATTTGTGCAAAGTGTTGGTTGTCATTGGTGGGGTGCACAACTGGAGGGTGGGACGTGGTCAGCGCCCCCAGCCCTCCCGGCCACTTATGCAGCCTTCTCAACCTGGGGCTCCTACTTCATATAAATATCATACACAGAAAATTTGTATATGTATGTGTGTGTGTCTATAGGTAGGGTAATCTCAAATGTGACTCAATCAACTTCGGTAATTCTTTCACCGTATAGGAGACCGACCGACCGACCGACCGACCGACCGACCGACCGACCGTCCGACCGTCCGACCGTCCGACCGTCCGACCGTCCGACCGTCCGACCATCCGACCGTCCGACCGTCCGACCGTCCGACCGTCCGACCGTCCGACCGTCCGACCGTCCGACCGTCCGACCGTCCGACCGTCCGACCGTCCGACCGTCCGACCGTCCGACCGTCCGACCGTCCGACCGTCCGACCGTCCGACCGTCCGACCGTCCGACCGTCCGACCGTCCGACCGTCCGACCGTCCGACCGTCCGACCGTCCGACCGTCCGACCGTCCGACCGTCCGACCGTCCGACCGTCCGACCGTCCGACCGTCCGACCGTCCGACCGTCCGACCGTCCGACCGTCCGACCGTCCGACCGTCCGACCGTCCGACCGTCCGACCGTCCGACCGTCCGACCGTCCGACCGTCCGACCGTCCGACCGTCCGACCGTCCGACCGTCCGACCGTCCGACCGTCCGACCGTCCGACCGTCCGACCGTCCGACCGTCCGACCGTCCGACCGTCCGACCGTCCGACCGTCCGACCGTCCGACCGTCCGACCGTCCGACCGTCCGACCGTCCGACCGTCCGACCGTCCGACCGTCCGACCGTCCGACCGTCCGACCGTCCGACCGTCCGACCGTCCGACCGTCCGACCGTCCGACCGTCCGACCGTCCGACCGTCCGACCGTCCGACCGTCCGACCGTCCGACCGTCCGACCGTCCGACCGTCCGACCGTCCGACCGTCCGACCGTCCGACCGTCCGACCGTCCGACCGTCCGACCGTCCGACCGTCCGACCGTCCGACCGTCCGACCGTCCGACCGTCCGACCGTCCGACCGTCCGACCGTCCGACCGTCCGACCGTCCGACCGTCCGACCGTCCGACCGTCCGACCGTCCGACCGTCCGACCGTCCGACCGTCCGACCGTCCGACCGTCCGACCGTCCGACCGTCCGACCGTCCGACCGTCCGACCGTCCGACCGTCCGACCGTCCGACCGTCCGACCGTCCGACCGTCCGACCGTCCGACCGTCCGACCGTCCGACCGTCCGACCGTCCGACCGTCCGACCGTCCGACCGTCCGACCGTCCGACCGTCCGACCGTCCGACCGTCCGACCGTCCGACCGTCCGACCGTCCGACCGTCCGACCGTCCGACCGTCCGACCGTCCGACCGTCCGACCGTCCGACCGTCCGACCGTCCGACCGTCCGACCGTCCGACCGTCCGACCGTCCGACCGTCCGACCGTCCGACCGTCCGACCGTCCGACCGTCCGACCGTCCGACCGTCCGACCGTCCGACCGTCCGACCGTCCGACCGTCCGACCGTCCGACCGTCCGACCGTCCGACCGTCCGACCGTCCGACCGTCCGACCGTCCGACCGTCCGACCGTCCGACCGTCCGACCGTCCGACCGTCCGACCGTCCGACCGTCCGACCGTCCGACCGTCCGACCGTCCGACCGTCCGACCGTCCGACCGTCCGACCGTCCGACCGTCCGACCGTCCGACCGTCCGACCGTCCGACCGTCCGACCGTCCGACCGTCCGACCGTCCGACCGTCCGACCGTCCGACCGTCCGACCGTCCGACCGTCCGACCGTCCGACCGTCCGACCGTCCGACCGTCCGACCGTCCGACCGTCCGACCGTCCGACCGTCCGACCGTCCGACCGTCCGACCGTCCGACCGTCCGACCGTCCGACCGTCCGACCGTCCGACCGTCCGACCGTCCGACCGTCCGACCGTCCGACCGTCCGACCGTCCGACCGTCCGACCGTCCGACCGTCCGACCGTCCGACCGTCCGACCGTCCGACCGTCCGACCGTCCGACCGTCCGACCGTCCGACCGTCCGACCGTCCGACCGTCCGACCGTCCGACCGTCCGACCGTCCGACCGTCCGACCGTCCGACCGTCCGACCGTCCGACCGTCCGACCGTCCGACCGTCCGACCGTCCGACCGTCCGACCGTCCGACCGTCCGACCGTCCGACCGTCCGACCGTCCGACCGTCCGACCGTCCGACCGTCCGACCGTCCGACCGTCCGACCGTCCGACCGTCCGACCGTCCGACCGTCCGACCGTCCGACCGTCCGACCGTCCGACCGTCCGACCGTCCGACCGTCCGACCGTCCGACCGTCCGACCGTCCGACCGTCCGACCGTCCGACCGTCCGACCGTCCGACCGTCCGACCGTCCGACCGTCCGACCGTCCGACCGTCCGACCGTCCGACCGTCCGACCGTCCGACCGTCCGACCGTCCGACCGTCCGACCGTCCGACCGTCCGACCGTCCGACCGTCCGACCGTCCGACCGTCCGACCGTCCGACCGTCCGACCGTCCGACCGTCCGACCGTCCGACCGTCCGACCGTCCGACCGTCCGACCGTCCGACCGTCCGACCGTCCGACCGTCCGACCGTCCGACCGTCCGACCGTCCGACCGTCCGACCGTCCGACCGTCCGACCGTCCGACCGTCCGACCGTCCGACCGTCCGACCGTCCGACCGTCCGACCGTCCGACCGTCCGACCGTCCGACCGTCCGACCGTCCGACCGTCCGACCGTCCGACCGTCCGACCGTCCGACCGTCCGACCGTCCGACCGTCCGACCGTCCGACCGTCCGACCGTCCGACCGTCCGACCGTCCGACCGTCCGACCGTCCGACCGTCCGACCGTCCGACCGTCCGACCGTCCGACCGTCCGACCGTCCGACCGTCCGACCGTCCGACCGTCCGACCGTCCGACCGTCCGACCGTCCGACCGTCCGACCGTCCGACCGTCCGACCGTCCGACCGTCCGACCGTCCGACCGTCCGACCGTCCGACCGTCCGACCGTCCGACCGTCCGACCGTCCGACCGTCCGACCGTCCGACCGTCCGACCGTCCGACCGTCCGACCGTCCGACCGTCCGACCGTCCGACCGTCCGACCGTCCGACCGTCCGACCGTCCGACCGTCCGACCGTCCGACCGTCCGACCGTCCGACCGTCCGACCGTCCGACCGTCCGACCGTCCGACCGTCCGACCGTCCGACCGTCCGACCGTCCGACCGTCCGACCGTCCGACCGTCCGACCGTCCGACCGTCCGACCGTCCGACCGTCCGACCGTCCGACCGTCCGACCGTCCGACCGTCCGACCGTCCGACCGTCCGACCGTCCGACCGTCCGACCGTCCGACCGTCCGACCGTCCGACCGTCCGACCGTCCGACCGTCCGACCGTCCGACCGTCCGACCGTCCGACCGTCCGACCGTCCGACCGTCCGACCGTCCGACCGTCCGACCGTCCGACCGTCCGACCGTCCGACCGTCCGACCGTCCGACCGTCCGACCGTCCGACCGTCCGACCGTCCGACCGTCCGACCGTCCGACCGTCCGACCGTCCGACCGTCCGACCGTCCGACCGTCCGACCGTCCGACCGTCCGACCGTCCGACCGTCCGACCGTCCGACCGTCCGACCGTCCGACCGTCCGACCGTCCGACCGTCCGACCGTCCGACCGTCCGACCGTCCGACCGTCCGACCGTCCGACCGTCCGACCGTCCGACCGTCCGACCGTCCGACCGTCCGACCGTCCGACCGTCCGACCGTCCGACCGTCCGACCGTCCGACCGTCCGACCGTCCGACCGTCCGACCGTCCGACCGTCCGACCGTCCGACCGTCCGACCGTCCGACCGTCCGACCGTCCGACCGTCCGACCGTCCGACCGTCCGACCGTCCGACCGTCCGACCGTCCGACCGTCCGACCGTCCGACCGTCCGACCGTCCGACCGTCCGACCGTCCGACCGTCCGACCGTCCGACCGTCCGACCGTCCGACCGTCCGACCGTCCGACCGTCCGACCGTCCGACCGTCCGACCGTCCGACCGTCCGACCGTCCGACCGTCCGACCGTCCGACCGTCCGACCGTCCGACCGTCCGACCGTCCGACCGTCCGACCGTCCGACCGTCCGACCGTCCGACCGTCCGACCGTCCGACCGTCCGACCGTCCGACCGTCCGACCGTCCGACCGTCCGACCGTCCGACCGTCCGACCGTCCGACCGTCCGACCGTCCGACCGTCCGACCGTCCGACCGTCCGACCGTCCGACCGTCCGACCGTCCGACCGTCCGACCGTCCGACCGTCCGACCGTCCGACCGTCCGACCGTCCGACCGTCCGACCGTCCGACCGTCCGACCGTCCGACCGTCCGACCGTCCGACCGTCCGACCGTCCGACCGTCCGACCGTCCGACCGTCCGACCGTCCGACCGTCCGACCGTCCGACCGTCCGACCGTCCGACCGTCCGACCGTCCGACCGTCCGACCGTCCGACCGTCCGACCGTCCGACCGTCCGACCGTCCGACCGTCCGACCGTCCGACCGTCCGACCGTCCGACCGTCCGACCGTCCGACCGTCCGACCGTCCGACCGTCCGACCGTCCGACCGTCCGACCGTCCGACCGTCCGACCGTCCGACCGTCCGACCGTCCGACCGTCCGACCGTCCGACCGTCCGACCGTCCGACCGTCCGACCGTCCGACCGTCCGACCGTCCGACCGTCCGACCGTCCGACCGTCCGACCGTCCGACCGTCCGACCGTCCGACCGTCCGACCGTCCGACCGTCCGACCGTCCGACCGTCCGACCGTCCGACCGTCCGACCGTCCGACCGTCCGACCGTCCGACCGTCCGACCGTCCGACCGTCCGACCGTCCGACCGTCCGACCGTCCGACCGTCCGACCGTCCGACCGTCCGACCGTCCGACCGTCCGACCGTCCGACCGTCCGACCGTCCGACCGTCCGACCGTCCGACCGTCCGACCGTCCGACCGTCCGACCGTCCGACCGTCCGACCGTCCGACCGTCCGACCGTCCGACCGTCCGACCGTCCGACCGTCCGACCGTCCGACCGTCCGACCGTCCGACCGTCCGACCGTCCGACCGTCCGACCGTCCGACCGTCCGACCGTCCGACCGTCCGACCGTCCGACCGTCCGACCGTCCGACCGTCCGACCGTCCGACCGTCCGACCGTCCGACCGTCCGACCGTCCGACCGTCCGACCGTCCGACCGTCCGACCGTCCGACCGTCCGACCGTCCGACCGTCCGACCGTCCGACCGTCCGACCGTCCGACCGTCCGACCGTCCGACCGTCCGACCGTCCGACCGTCCGACCGTCCGACCGTCCGACCGTCCGACCGTCCGACCGTCCGACCGTCCGACCGTCCGACCGTCCGACCGTCCGACCGTCCGACCGTCCGACCGTCCGACCGTCCGACCGTCCGACCGTCCGACCGTCCGACCGTCCGACCGTCCGACCGTCCGACCGTCCGACCGTCCGACCGTCCGACCGTCCGACCGTCCGACCGTCCGACCGTCCGACCGTCCGACCGTCCGACCGTCCGACCGTCCGACCGTCCGACCGTCCGACCGTCCGACCGTCCGACCGTCCGACCGTCCGACCGTCCGACCGTCCGACCGTCCGACCGTCCGACCGTCCGACCGTCCGACCGTCCGACCGTCCGACCGTCCGACCGTCCGACCGTCCGACCGTCCGACCGTCCGACCGTCCGACCGTCCGACCGTCCGACCGTCCGACCGTCCGACCGTCCGACCGTCCGACCGTCCGACCGTCCGACCGTCCGACCGTCCGACCGTCCGACCGTCCGACCGTCCGACCGTCCGACCGTCCGACCGTCCGACCGTCCGACCGTCCGACCGTCCGACCGTCCGACCGTCCGACCGTCCGACCCTCCGACCCTCCGACCGTCCGACCGTCCGACCGTCCGACCGTCCGACCGTCCGACCGTCCGACCGTCCGACCAAAGAAACAATTGAGCTTTTTTTCTTTTCTCAATGGGCGTTACCAAAGAGGTTAACTGGGTGGACTGGTATTGCAAAATCTACATATTCACCAGCTTCACCTGTGTATTATATGAAAACTGTGTTATGTTGTTATGTACAGGAGCAAAGAGAAGATACAAGGGCTTAAAATTTGACTTGCTGTAACTATTTAACAAGTTACTCAACCACTTCAATCAACGATTGTTCTACCCTGAAAGATTACTTATAGGCTATGCAGAATTCCCAGAACTTGAAAGACTAGCTAAGGTAGGTTAAGGAAGTCATCTTTTTGCATGAGTATCAGGGGATTTTTCATCCTCTTATTAGAAATAGCCAGATCAGTTAAAATTATAACGAAAAAGGGTAAAGGAGAGAATTCACCACAAGAATCTTATAAATAATTGTACAATAATTTCATACAGAATGAGGGAGGAAAATGAAATTAATTTGTCATTAAAAGCTACCCATACAGTATCAGGCAGGCAGGCAGGCAGGCAGCCAGCTACTACCATATAAATCATAAAGACTATGTGTTGCTGTAACTAATTAGTATGATGCAAATATTAACCTATAGAATCTTACTTCTACCCATCCCAAAGCTGAAGCTAAAGCCTTGGTCATTATACCGCTATTACCATAGGGAATTTGTACTTAATGGGTTTTTTGAAAACCTTTTCTGCTGTATTCAGAGAAAGTAACAAAGTTAACTAATTACTAATATCAATTACTACTGATACTAATCTATAGGTGTAGTAAAATATACATGGTACATCTCATAAAGCTGCAAATGTTATAACAAAGTACATTACATTGCACTACTTTTCATGAAACTAAACAAATTGGAGTAAAACCTTGTTAATCCGGACCCCTTTAAACCAGATGTTACTTAATCTGGACAAGCACCCTTAAAAAAAGAAATCTGAATCTGCGAATTGCTAACTTAAATTATAGTACTGCACTAAGACAAACTTAAAGAAATTTTCCATTTTATTTTGGCACAGGCTGTAAATTAGGAATTTCTTAGAAATCCAGAAATACATTAGTGACAATGGTACATTAGGCTGGCCTCCTTCCCACACCCTTGCTGTATCTGCCATAGGGCTTGCAACTATTGTCAGAAGGGTTAGGGTGGTGCCATGGCCGAGCGGTTAGCACGCTCGCCTACCACCTAGGTGGCCCGGGTTCGATCCCAGGGACCCGCATATGGTAGTTGTGGTGGACGAAGCGGCGTCAGGGTGGGTTTTCTCCGGGTGCTAAGGTTTCCCCCGCCATCTCATTCCACCAGTACTCCATCTTCATTCCATGTATCATCAGTGTCACCACCTGCAGTGCAGTAGTAGTAAAAACAGGCGTTAAACACTATGAAAAAAAAAAGGGTTAGTTTAATACTTGCCTTTCTGAGTCATCAAACTAAAGAAACAAATCGAGTGCATAACTTTAAGTAAACCTACAATATCCTCAGGGAAACATAGCATAAATTGCTTACAATAAATGAGAAACTGGAAGTTATCAAAAGGCTTGAAAATGGTGCCACTGTTGCGTGTGTATGTGCACAATACGCAATTGCAAAACAAATAGTTTCAGACATAAAAAGGAAAAAGGGTGAACTCTTATTATCCTTGATTAAATGTTATGTAAATGAGGAAAACTGTCAGGCTAAACGAATGCGGCAGCCGGTTGAACAAAAGTTAGAGGACGCGGCATACAAGTGGTATGAATAATTTTGTGCAAGCGGAATTGCAGTGAGAGGTGTTGAAATTCAAGCTGCCACTGATTGTCTTGCAAAACAACTTGGTATCAATGGATTTTCGGTTAGTTCGGGCCGTTTATATAGATTCCACAAACATCACAACATAGTAAACAAAAAAATGTGTGGAAAGAGCTTAAGTGCTGATACATCAGCTGTTGACCCATTTAGAAAAAAAAAACTATAATCTATCATTCAAGAAGAAAAGTTAGATTTGCCTCAAGTGTATAACGTAGACAAGACAGGTCTACTTTGGCACGCTTTGCCCAAGAACACGCAAGCCTCCAAATCCTTAAAAAATATGCCTGGACGAAAAATTTGCAAAGAGCATGTTCCTGCGTAATTATGCACTAATGCAGATGGAAGTCATACTTTAAAGCCAGTTGTCATAGGTAAAAGTGAACAACCAAGGGTTATTAAGAATGTGATGTCCACATTGCCTGTGCATTACTATAATTCAAAAAATGTGTGGTTTACGGCAGACATCACCCATGATTGGTTTCACAACCTGCAGTAAGAAGGCACCACGAAAATAAAAATAAAAATGATGTGAAAGCCATAATCCTATTAGATAATGCACCTGTGCATCCAGATGCAAAGAAACCAATGGTAAGATCAAATGTGTGTTCTTGCCACCAAACAACTTCCCTGATACAGCTGATGGACCAAGGTGTTATCTACACTGCAAACCGGTTGTACAAAAAGAAGTTCCTGTCTGACATTTTTGAAGTTGAGGAGCCTCTGGACGGTGAAGATAAATGGGCAGAAAAAGCTCTCCAGAACATAAAATCATATGATTTCAGATCCATTATTTTCAATTTTTCAAGTGCAGTAAAAGACCTTTTGAACTCTACATTGACTAATGCGTGGAAGAAACTTTTGTATAATGACAGTGTTGAATTTAAACACCAATGCAACTGAATTAAATAACTTTCACCAAACACTGGTTGCCTGTGGCAACAAAGCTATCACAATACACGACATCGAAGACTGGCTTGACGGAGATGAAGATGATCCAGGCTATCACATGACTGACGAAGAAATTGTGGAAAGTGTAAGCAATGTAAGGGACACTAGTAGCAAATCTGAGGCTGAGGATGTGGATTTCGGAAAGTCAAAAGTGAAATTAAGTGAGGTTAAACAGCATCTGGATTATGTAATACACTTTGTCAAGGAAACTGACAATAAACAGATTTCTGCATACTACCGTCACATAAGGAGTCTTTGCGATCTCAATGTGAAAGAGATGTGTGATAAACCACAAAAGAAAATTGATAGTTTCTTCAAACCAAACAAAGAATGTGTAATTAAAATCAGGTGAGCCTTTTGTATCTCATGTTCTAATAAAATTATATAGCATATACTCTAATTTCATTCACAATTTTTCTGTGTGGTGTTTATTTCACTTAATCTGGACTTTTGACAATCCGGACAACATTAAGCTCCAATTGTTCTGGATTAACGAGGGTTTACTGTATTTACAACTTAAGGAGAAAAATCAGATCTTTGTTTATACGAAATTTCTCTAGGCTTTAATTTCCCTTCCATTTACTATACAATATTAATCCCAATGATAAATTTTCTCTTACTGTTCCACTATTGCTTCCATTTAAGAACACATGATAATATAGTCACTCACTTTTTCTGGAGGATGTGCAGCCTTAAACTTTTAGTATGCTAAAGAAAGAAACTGGCAATTATTTCCTTCTTTTACAGAAAAATTTTTAAAACTCATTTCTTGCTTTTTATAACTGCTATGTGTATTTATTTGTGATTTTGAGTCTAAGAAGAAATTAGAAACCTGGGACCAATAAATGCAAGAAAATATTTCAAGACTACTAATTAATATCACTGTTACAAACTTCACTTTTCTCTTTCTTAGAAACTTTAAATTTTTAATCACGATTATACTGAATCCTAGATGGGAGGACCTCTGAAGCTTTCTCTACCACATACCTACAGTAGGCAGAAGTGATACTGCATTCCACCCAAAAATTTGATACACCATAAATATATGTGCTGATCCCCTCAAAAGAAAGAGAGAGAGAGAAGCATAACTCAAAAATACAACGTTGGTGTTTAAGTCTGTCTTCCATGAATGAGATATGACGATTTTCAGCAAATTTTCCCCATCCCAAGTGACTGTTATGTGCAAAAATGTTCGTAGTTTTTATTTTCTCAAAAATTGCCTTAGTAATTTTATTAAATTATCACATGTTCCACAAATTGAAACAGAAACAAAGTTTAAGTATACTTTAAATTTTCTGTGAATAGCCTACGAAGTCTCATTACTTGTGATTGAATTTTGTGTAATTCTGTACAAGAGATAAGGCAAAAATGTAGAGCTCATTAAAATATACAATTTGTGACAAATTAAAGACAGAATTGCACATGTTTTGGTAACTAGGAATAGTACTTGCTGGAAGCAATTTTGGAATTGCAAACTGCTTGTGTGAGAGCATGACTGGAGTGGGGAGTAGTGAAATATGTGTGAGGGAAGAGTACTGTGTTATGTGTGAAATTTTGAATCAAGGTTTCTCTTCATTTACCTGGGCAAAGAAGAAAGAAATCATCAAAAAGTGTAGGGATCTCCAGAGTTAAAGAATTTGGAAAAAAAAAAAAAAAAAAAAAAAAAAAAAAAAACAGCAACTTGTGTGTGACATTTTAATAGACTTTTATGATGTAGAATTGCTCACAGGTTGTAAAAGTAGAGCCAAGTTATTTTGTTGGCCATGTCTGCTCTTCCCAATATTGTTTCCATACCATAGATTGCCACCATATGCCACTGCTTAGGAAACACTTGTATAAGATACGTGTGAAAATCTGTAATGTGTAGAGTTAAATTATGTGACTGTACCATATCATTTTTGCTCTACAAAAAGGGTCGTAAATGTACACATACATCCACCTAAAAGGTCTCAGAACAAACTGATGATGCCTCCCTCATTCAATTCCTCAATGTTCGTTTGTCTTCTTTGGGCGCTAATGACCAAAGCAATTGTGGACCCTAAATCCCTGCTGCTACTACTGCAACTAACTCCTGCTTGTCTGAATACAGTATAGGTGGCCAAACTCTAGAATACTACCTGTAACACATAGGGGTATGTTGGTGGAAGGGAGACAGAGTTTGTCTGGTTTTCAAGGTGCAGCAGTAGGTGGTAATAGAAACATTTTCTGTTAGCAATGGCTCTGTAGGATCTCAAAAAATATGTTTTTATCAATGTGTTTATAAATTTTAGTAAAAATAAGGACTAAAGTAAACAATAACTTATGCTTCAAGTTTATCTACCAAACCTTTGAAATCTGTAGCTGTTTCAGGAGTAGTTATGGCACCAGATTTTCATCTGTTATGCGAGAGCTAGTTTTCAATTTTAAAGCTTTCATTTTTGAAAAGAACTGTTCACAAATACACAAAGTGGATACAAATGTACCCACAATTCTATTACAAAATGACCTGAGGTCAGAGTCAAATATATACGCTATATATATATGGCTCGGAAGTTCATGCCCTAAAATGCACTGAAATATGCATGCAGATATGCTCTTAAAAACTTGAAAATATGCCAAGAAATATGCACTATTTAATTAAAACAATTAATGTCCCTTTACAGTAGACAAGACCAGTTAGTATAAATAAACCATATTCCTTAGAGGTTGAAGCAGAAGAGGTCCTGCTGCTAGTATTAACTGCTAATTTGTAGTTCACAACCAATACTTCGCACAAATTGGTGCGGGGGTGGTGCGGGGGGTGTTGTGGGGCTGGTGCGGGTTATATGCGGTGTGTGTGCATGTGCATGTGTGTGTGTCTGTTAGTCTGTGGACAGCATAACTGAAAAACAAAAAGTTAGTTAAAAACCAAAGTTGGTTAAAAACCACAGTTGGTATTTAAGTTTAATGTCTTTCAAGAATGCGACACAAAGATTTTGAAGAAAATTGCTCCACCCTAAACTATCCTTTACATGGAACATTTTTCGAAAATTTTTATTTTCTTGAAAATGGCTCTAATGATTTTGATTAAAATGCTGTATGTTTGAGATGACCGCCTCCATAGCGCAGTTGGTAGCACACTTGCCTCTGGCGCAGAGGACCCGGGTCCGATCCCCGGTACCAGTGAGTGAGTGAGTATGTTGGGTTTAAGGGCCCGTCGTCCCTGGTACCAGCATGATTTTATCCCCTCTGGGAGGTCTGGCACGGGGTGCATTCAGCCTTGTTAGGTCCCGGGGGGACCAACTGAGAGGCTACTTGATGGAGAACTAGCGGCACCAGGTCTAGAAGACCGCATAACTGGCCGGGAGGGCTCAGGGCGCTGACCACGTCCCACCCTCCAGTACTGCACCTCACCAATGACGCCTGTAGTGGGCAGAGATGGGGGACGCAGCAGATGGGCGGTAGGCCTTGGCCCCTCGTGGGCTGTCACACTGGGGTTTAGTTTAGTATGTTTGAGATATTTTTATGACAAATTAAATTTATATCTTGAATTTTCTGGCTATAGCCCATGAAGTCCTATTTACTCTGGATGACTTTTGCATAATTGGTAAGCCTTAACAGATAGAGCAAATCTTACTACACAAAAACTGTTGTTGTTAGCTAATGCTGGATTTCTGACAATGAAGTCATTTATCCTCTTGCTCTCCAATATTTTTCACTGATGATATTGAAGAGAGCAATAGCAGTAATAGTAACTGCTTTTTAGAGAGCACCATATTTTTATATTTTGGTGGTCACATCGCACTCTCACAACCCCCAGAATGTCTGGAGGACCACACCTGTCGTCGGTTTACGGATCTCACCGACCTGACCGGGAGAGTTATCAAAATAAATTCACCGACCATATCCTCTGATCACCAATCAGAGGACGCATTACATGCCATGACAGGTCAGCATGTTAGGGGTTAAGATTTTATAGAGAAATTAGAGAAATGGAGAGGTTGGAAAAATAAAGACTCCCTAGCCCTCGGGAACCCTAATAGCATCTGGGTCGGAAGAGAACAAGAGATGACCAAGGTAAGGTCAGATAGAAAAGTTACAGTGAGGAGCAAAACACCAGTAAGTGGAAGTAATGTTCTGCTCAGCTTGGGTACCTTGTGGTCGCTATTCACATATCCCCTAGACGGAGAACCCTGAGTCAAATTTAGAATATTGATTATGCGGTAAATACTTAAACTGTTTGGGAGGCAGTAATCTATGATATTGACTCGTCTAGTGCTTAAACGAAGCACCGCAGCAAAAAGCTTTCCTTAACATAGAATGTTTAAAATAATGCTATCTATTAGCTCCCAAGGTTTGTTGCTCTAATTTTGAGACACCCTGTATAATTGAAATACGATAAGATATATTTATTTGTGTTAAACTAATACATACTTGAGTATGATGAGCATTCATCCCAGGCTGTTACCCACCTTACAGTCTTAACCCACTAAATCTAATAATAGTTTCTAAACATTATCCCAGATACTGGTTCTAACTCGAAACCGGTTGAAATTTACACACAATTATTTCTACACATTTTAGACTTCTCTGTAGCTATCTAAAGCATTACTAATTAATAAAAATGTGTTGCACATTCTAATTTCCCTTCAAAAGACCAATTCCATTTTTTAACTTAAAAATTGACATAAGCTCTTGTCCTCCTTTCTAAAAATCACCCTTACTGCTGTTCTCGTATCCACCCTCCTCCAATTCAGCTCCAAAAATTCTTTTCTCTACAGATCTGTTCCTTGGGATTCAAAAAGTATATGCTCCAAATTTTCCTTCCCTTCACAAATGGGACACTGCCTCTCTTTTAATCCTATCAGCCTACAAATCTTAGCCACACTACATCAACATATGCCGCCCTTTTCCTTACTTCCTTCACTGATATACAATCGACCAAACACCTTTATCCATTATTCCACCAAAAAGTTTTCAGATGCCTATATCTTCAAATCTCTTTCTTTTAATTTCCATAATTAATTATAATTATTCTCCCCTCTCCTTGAGCATTTCCCCATCCTAATTACTTCCAGGTTCTTTCGTATTCTGTCCGTCCACCAGAATTCCCTAACAATATTTTCCTGACACAAGGCCTTAACAAAGTATTTTTACCCAAATTAAGGAAACATTCAGGTGCAACTGCTAATTTTACACCTATTTCAAACTGTAGATCTTGCTAAAAACACACAATTTATGTTGATATACATTTTTTTGTAGAGTGAACCATTTCTGAGATATTCCTTGTTATTTGTGTGAGTTTTGGAGAACTTATACTTCTGTCAACTGGAACATCGCTATTAATTTTTTTACATGTTAACAGTGCAAAGAGAATGGAATCTCAAAGCTTTAAAAGATTTGACTATCACTCAAAGCCTACTGTATTCCCCTTGCACCTACAAGGAAATAAACAATAAGATAATTTCTGCAAAAGTTTATCTCAACTAACACGAAGATATAGGAATAAGAGTTTGTAAGAATGGTTAGTATAAGAGTAGAGAAAGTCATATGAGTGCAACACATCAGATTTTTATTTACATGACATTAACGACTGGATTAAATCCAATACAAATCTCCAATTCCTAAGGCTTGAATTTTGAAAAAAATATTTTATTACATTTGGATGATATAAAGATAAATTTGTAATTTTTAAGTTTCAAATACCTCCTGTATTTTAGCTGCAATTCACTTTTGGCCTCTCATGTAAAATTTTGTTTTTTGTACATTATACGATTTGCAGTGATACTCCCCATATGTTATCTTTGGGAATAGGAAAGATGATATTGTAACTTTCTTATTCCTGGTAACCAGAAAAATTCCCATTAGTTGAATGCTCACATTATAATACATGTATTTTTACGTTGTAGTTCTCATTCTGGTTTCCACTCTAGGTTCTTGTGAATCAGCCTTTAGTACAACACCTAGAACTGGGTTGGGAGTTTCTACATGACTTGAAACATTGTGTGAAAATAAATGGCACTTACAGTGCAAATGCCTCACATGAACTAAGCTAGCACTTGTACAAATTTTACTACTATAATTTACTGTTAATTATCTACCAAACATATAATCTAGCTTAATATGGAATCACCATGTGGGTTTTATTAAAACTATATGATTGATTTCAACTTTTTATGGTAACATATAAATCAAACAGAGCAATCAATTAAAGGACAAAATGTAGATTTTGATTATGGATTACACAAGTCTACGACCATTTTGCTGACTTCAGTCTGATAACAGTTCTATAGTAATTCATGGGTGCTAAATCTAAAAATGGTATCAGTTTTTCACCAAGTCAGGTTTTCCCACAAAACATTGTTTTTTACTTTACCTTTTTAATGACCCGGGACAAGTAGATGAGAGAGAATAATTTATTTTTAAAATAAATAATAATAAATAATTGACTACTTGGTTCATATCCAATTGTACTAAAATATTGTTAATTTGTTTTAAATTTGGTGTTAGAAGAACATTTTTCATCTGTTTTCATCTGAAACAGACTTCAGAATGTCAACTCTCCGTCATACGTGTAAGAATGATCCAAACACATTTTGCTACATTTGTGGCTGTTTCACAATGCTGAAATAAAGGACAAACATCACACAATTTGTAATAAAAGCCTACAATGCCTACTTCCCAGATCCACTCGGCATCCAGAACAAATGTTGGGCACCACATAAAGTGTGCAGAACATGCGTTGAAAACTTTAGACATTGGGCCGAAGGAAAGAGAAAATCGATGGGTTTTGGAATTCCAATAGTGTGAAGGGAGCCACAGAACCATATAAATGACTTGCTATTTCTGTGTGGTAAATGTATCGGACTTCAGTAAAAAATCAAAACATACCATTCACTATCCTGACCTGGAGTCAGCTAAAAGACCAGTTCCTCACTCAGATGACATTCCAATCCCTATTTTCAATACATTTTCTTCTACAAGTGACCAGTTAATCCTGTCTCAACAAATTCAAATAATGATGACTGTGTACTAATAGATGTCACAAGTATAAGTAAGTCGTTCACTCAAGCTGCGTTAAATGACCTAGTTTGAGATCTTAATTTGCCAAAAGCCTCAGCAGAAGTTTTAGGTTCAAGACTTAGAGAAAGAAATATGTTAGTTCCTGGAAGAACATTTATGTATTGGGATAGAGAGAAAAATCTTTTGAAATATTTTGAGATGAACAAATTTCCTTCCGCATGGATGTGAAGGGACTGACTGAAGCTCTTGGATGCGAGTATCATGTGCAGGAATGGAGACTTCATTGATAGCTCTAAAAGAAGTTTAAAATGTGCCCTACTGCACAATAGTAATAAGTTAGCATCTGTTCCCATTGGCTATTCCATTCAACTGAAAGAAACCTATAATAATGAAACTCATTCTCAATAAAATAAGGTATTCCTAACACTGCTGAATAGTGTGTGGTGATTTACAAGTAATATCGATACCTCTGGGTCAGCAGGCAGGTTACAAGAAGTTCCTGTGTTATTTATGCCTATGGGATAGTCATGCTGGGACAGAACACTGGAAAAGAAAAGAGTGGACTGTTAGGGAGGAATGTCATGCTGGTGACAAGAATGTAAAGAATGAACCTCTAATTGACCGTAATAAAATAATACTCCCACATTGCACATAAAATTAGAGCCCATAAAACAGTATGTAAAAGCCTTGAATAAAGATGGTGCTTGCTTTATGTACCTGTTAAATAAATTCACTTCACTGTTCCATGAGAAAATAAAAGCAGGCGTTTTTTATGGGCCTCAAATACGGATGCTAATGAAAGAAACAATTTGTCAAAATGAGGAACAGTATGGAGAAGAATGCTTGGTGTGCATATTGTGATCTGGTTACGAACTTCCTAGGTAACTACACGGCAGATAATTGTGAGATTCTTGTCAGAACATTGATATCTTCCTTTCAGAAGTTAGAGCTAAACATGAGTCTCAAGGTCCATTTCCTACACAGCCACCTCAATGTTTTTCCTGAAAATCTTGGTTCCTTAAGTGAGAAGCAAGGCAAATGCTTCCACCAAGATATCAAGACAATAGAATACGAGCTATATCAGGGTAAGTGGAGCATGAACATGTTGGCTGATTACTGTTGGTCCTTGCAGCGTGATATCCCTAGTGTCTCCTATTCAAGAGTGAGTGAGTAATGGTGTTTAAGGGCCCATCACAACTAGGTCATTAGAGCTCCAAGTCCAAAATAAAATCTCACTACTAAAAAGTTAAAATGTGAAAGTTAAAATAACTAAAAACGGAAGTTAAAAGGACTAAAAATAACAGTTTAAACAGCTACAAAATTAAAGTCAGTAAAAAACTTATTTTACTAAAAAGGTAATCTAGTAATACTGTTATAAAGCTAAAAGCACCAGAGGTAAAACATCCTAAAATTCTAAATCCCCCAATCCCCCAATATAAAAAAAAACATCTTACACTTACTTACTAAAATTAATTTTGGCAACAAACCGCAGTACTGCAGCTATTGCTACTGGGTTGTTGCCTAAAAGGAGTGCAGAGTAAGACCTAGGCCATGAAACTGGCGCTCACGAGCATAACGTGGACAATCAAGAAGGACATGTGCGACAGAAAGTGGGACTGTGCACGTCGTACAGACAGGTTTCGGATAACCGCGCAATAGGTGTGCATGCGTGGCTCGAGTGTGGCCAATCCTCAGGCAGGTTAAAATCACTTCCTCATGCCTGAAATCTCTGCAAGATGTTTGCCAGGGTTATACCGTGTCCATGATTGTCCGTAACTGAGTGGCAGCTAGCGCTTCCCAAGACTCTTGCCAGACAGCATATAGATGGCGATGCAAGTTCTTCTGCACACCTATATAAGGGAGCGTACAGGTGGAATACTCCGGCAGGTGGGATGCAGACTTAGCAGCTGCATCTGCTGCCTTGTTGCCGGGAATACCCACATGGCCTGGCACCAGGTAAAAACGAATTGGTATCCACGAGATAACAACTGCGATAAGAGTGTCTGTATTTTAAGAATTAATACCTAGTTGCCAACAAATTGTTGCAGCACCTGAAGAGCGCTCAGCAAGTCACAACATACAATAAAAGGTCCAGGAACTGATTGGGAGATAAAAAGTAAGAAATAAAAGATGGCAAACAGCTTGGCGGTAAATACTGAACTGGCGTCTGGAAGGCGGTACGTGTGAGTGTCACTGTTGCATATAAATGCAGAACCCATCATACTACCCAACTGGAAGCCATTGGTGAATACCGGAGTACAAGTTCGGTATCGGCCCAGAACTGCAGTGAAGAGTTGATGAAGCACTGAAGGAGGGGTAGCTATCTTTGCACAGCTCCAGGTCAAAGCGTGCATGCTGGAGTTGCCAGGGAGGACAGTGGCCAAGTGAATGCTGCTCTACAACTAGAAGTCGGAGGGCATTTGCGACAAGCAGTTCTCGAAACCTGATGCCACTTGGACGGGACGCATGTGGTATTCGTGGTGGACGAAGCGGCGTCAGGGCGGGTTTTTCTCCGGGTACTCTGGTTTCCCCCGCCATTTCATTCCACCGGTGCTCCATCTTCATGTATCATCAGTGTCACCGCCTGCGGTGCCGTAGTAGTAAAAGCGGGCATTAAACACTACAACAACAACTTGGACGGGAGATTGTTTTATTCCGCATACAATGGTGCGCAAGGTCTAGACGCAATATAGGTGAAAACGAAGGATGACCTGGATGAGTGGCCAAGCTTGCCACGTAAGAGCAAAGTAACAATGAGCGTCGAACAGACAGTGGAGGTTCACCAGAATCAGCATACAGACAATCCACTCTGGTGGAGCGGAAAGCCCCAGTAGCGAGACGGATACCAGTGTGATGAATTGTGTCTAAAAGGCGGAGTTTAGAGGTAGATGTGGAGCCATAGATAACACAGCCATAGTCTAATTTGGACTGAACCAGTGAGCGATACAACCTCAACATTACCGTGCGATTGCTGCCCCAAGATGCCCCAGATAAAACCCTGAGTACCCAAAGCGAACGATCACAGGAAGCACGAAGATGACCAATATTGTGCTTCCATATGAGTTTGCTGTCGAGATGTAGGTCCAAGAACTTCAGGTGCGGAACAAATGGAAGACGTGTGCCACGCAAATGAAGATCAGGAGGAGGGTGTACACCACGGAGTCAGTGAAAGTGGAGACACTGTGCTTTCGTAGGGGAAAACTGACAGCCGATGCGAGACGCCTATTCGGCGATGGATGTTATGGTCAGCTGCAGTTGACGTTCGATATGCTCCAAACTATAAGAGTGATAGTATGTCGCAAAGTCATCAACATACAGCAACATCGGGATTCCATTATGAACAGCACTAGTGATGCCATTAATGGCAATAGTGAAAAGTGCAACACTGAGAATCGACCCCTGGGGTACACCATTCTTCTGAACCTTCTCTTGGGAGAGCATGTTGCCTATGTGGACACGAAAATGGCGAATTAGTAAAAAGTTAAAAATAAAAAAGGACAAGTTACCATGTAAACCATAACCGTGCAAAGCACGAAGGATGCCATAGCGCCATGTAGTACCTAGGCCTTCTCCAGATCTAAGAAGATACCCACGACATGCTGCTTCAAGAGAAATGCATTCTGTATGCAGGCCTCCAATCTTGTCAGACTGTCGACACTGGAGCAATAGCGACGAAAACCACACTGGACATTGCTCAACAGCCACCACACTAAGCAAGTGTTGATCATACGTTTGAGGGTCTTGCAAACGACACTCGTTAGGCAAATAGGGAGGTAGCTAGAGGCAAGTGCCTGGTCTTTTCCGGGCTGAGAGATAGGGATAACAATACCCTTGTGCCAGGAAGACGGGTAAACCCGCTGAAGCCAGATTCAGTTATAGATGCTCAGTAGGAAGGAAAGAGCCTGAGGTGCAAGATGAAGCAGCATTTGTCGGTGGATGTCATCAGAACTGGGAGAAGAATCGTGCATGAGAGACAAGGAGTGCATCAGCTCTGCTATGCTAAAAGGCGTGTTGTATGGTTCACTACCGTCGCTGTTAAAATTAAGAACTATCCGCTCTGCAGATTCCTTGATAGCTAAAAACGACCTATTGTAACTTTGGGTTTGGCTGGTAGCAGAAAAGGAATTGGCAATAGCCTGCTCGCTGGTGTAATAACAGCCCTGTACGGCAAGACCAGGAATAATCATCTGGCAACACTTGCCATACATATGCTGAGCCACAGTAAACACTCTTTGTGTTGAAGTGTGTCGAGAGAGGGAAGAGACATAAGTTACCCAGGATGTGCATTTTGCACTGTGAAATACAAAACGTGCCCGGGCACACACATGCTTAAAGGCAATAAAGTTCTCTTCCGTAGGGTGTGCACTGAAAATTCGCAGAGCCCGTTTGTAGGCTTTAACAGCCAAACGACATTTCTCGGACCACCAAGGCACAGGAACATGACGAGGTGTGGTAGAACCGTGAGGAATGCTGGAATTTGCTGCAAGCAGGACAGAACATGTAAAATACTCCACCAATTCATCGATGGTGCGGAAGACATCATTGTGGAGATGAATTAGAGAACGAAATTTCTCCCACTCAGCCTTGGAAATAATACAGTGAGGATATTGTGTTGAAATAGGATGGAAACCAGATATGTGAATGTTAATGGGAAAATGATCACTGCTGAAGAGGTCGGAGAGCACCGACCAATCAATGAGTGGTACCAGTGACAGGGTACAAAAGCTAACGTCTAAGGCAGAGTAGGCAGCAGTGTTCAACAAAAGGAGGCCGGACATATCGCAAACGTCTGCTACAAGACACCCACGAGCATTGTCAGTGTCAGAGCCCCATAAAGTGTGTTTGGCATTCAGATCACCAAGGAAGATAAGCGGTGGTGGAATCTGAGACAAAAGAGCCCAAAGGTCATTCTCGTGTATGACACTGATCGGTGGCAGATAGACAATGCAAATAGACAGACTCAGGCCCTGCAATTGGACAGGCACTGCTACAGCTTGCTCCTATTCAAGAAAATCGTGTAAACTGAGGTTTTTGGGTGATTAGGTGTGTAAGTAATTCAGTGACTCTTCAGTGTGCAAAGACTCTATATTGCATATAATTATTATAATAATTTGTATTTTTTGTGTCAAGTAAGTATTGGTGTATGGCTGAATCCTGTGAAAATGAATAAGTTGGTTTTGTGAAAATTTGTGACGTGATATGCAGTTTCTGATTGGATGTCTGAAATCAACTACTTAAAATGGTATATAATCAGTTAAAACATCTAAGTCAGCAACAAAATTTTTTTCATATGTACACTAGTGTTATTTTAAAATGTTGCTTTAAATCTTCATGCTCTTTGCAGTTTAGTAATGGAATGTCTCATTTAGAAATAATGTAAGAGATCACAACAGATACAAAATACACTCTCGTTTTTTTATTCAAAAGGCATATAAATATGCTGATCTACATGTTTGTTAAAACTGAAAATGTAAAATAATTAAGCAGCATTAAAATCAAGGAAAAACAAATTATATTTAAACCCTTTACCCCTTCTCTACAATATTGATACAAACATTCTCTAAAAAGATATTTGCAAAGGTTAATAAAAAAGCTCTCCTTATGAGGTGAACTAGGTTGCATCATTTCCTTGATATTAACACAACAGGAGCTACTGCTAATCAACATTCAAAGCTGCGGTGAAGTACCTAACCCCATTTTCTCAATTCCCGACTGCAGCTGACTAAGGTCAGTTGGTGGACCCAGAAGGAAATCTTCTGATGGGTGTCAAGTATGTGACTTCCCCCCGCAGTTTCGCTTGTCCTCAAATGTCGAACGACTAGTGAGGATGCCTCCTGGAAGCAATAACAAACCAAGTGTCAATAATGAAATAATTTTTATTGCAAAATTATTCAAAATATATGACAAAAAATAAATAAATAAAATTTAAAAAAAATGAGTAAAGAAGATAAATGAAAGGTATTTTGATGATTCAAATCTACTGAAGAAACATAAATGAAGGCAATTATTATTTATTGATGCCAACAAACTTACTGTTGGTGGTTTTTTTTTTTTTAAACACACAAGCTGTGTGTGTGCCACAGCTGGGATTTGAACCACAGACCTTCCGCTTACCAGGTGGGTCCTCTAACCACTAAGCTACTGTGACAACCTGCCTGAATGGCATTGAATTCTCAAACCAGTTCATATTTCTCCTGGTAAACCACAAAGGCAGTCTCACATCAGAGACAATTACCCCAATGGTGACTTACTATTGCAAGTACTTTATGTCCCAGGATTAAATAACCTTCAGATGGTAATTATTATTTATTTATACCAACAAACTTACTGTTGGTTCAAATCCCAGCTGTGGCATTGAATTTTTAAGTTCCAGTTCTATCTCTCAAACATTGCCCACACACGGCTAATAATTACCATCTGAAGGTTATTTAATCCTGGGACATAAAGTACTTACAATAGTAAGTCACCATTGGGGTACTTGTCTCTGATGTGAGACTGCCTTTGTGGTTTACCAGGAGAAATACAAACTGGTTTGAGAATTCAATGCCATTCTGGCAGGTTGTCACAGTGGCTTAGTGGTTAGAGCACCCGCCTGGTAAGCGGAAGGTCTGTGGTTCAAATCCCAGCTGCGGCATTGAATTTTTAAGTTCCGGTTCTACCTCTCATAAATGAAGGCATTAATTATGCAGCAAAATCTAAGATTGCCTTTTAATCAATTGATGTAGTAACAGAAGCTGGTACTCAAAGAACAAGAAGCACAGGCTTTCACTAACATCATCATTTACCCAGCTATCACGGAAAAGAAGGGCTATCTTTTCTCAAAACTAACTGCTTAAGTTACACTGTTGACATGTTTTTTGTACATGCATATAAAAGAACAGAATGCTGACTTGGTTAATGTGTTAAATCAGACATCCACATATCAATGTGTCATGACTAACTAATTTTGCACATAACTGCATAGTACAGAGTTCCTTCAATCCAAATAGGTTCTCTCTTCAATCATACCCTGTCCTTTAAAAATGTTCTGTAAATGTGATAATTCCATAATTATCTCTAGCAACTACCTGTTAGTATTGAGTGCCTCAAATAGCATACTTGTCAAATTTGTGCAGTGTTGGAATACTACACTACATTTATTTCCTCATTACAGAATGACCACATATTTATGCACTAAGCCTACAGAATCACACTCTATGAACAAACCTGAGATACAAATGTAAAAGAAATGAGTTGTAAATGTTCTCAAGTTAGAGAGGCATAACAATGAACAAGAAGTTGAGAATCTGATCACACTCTAGCCTGCTGCTGGTGCAGTCACTAAGTTTATTCCAGAGTCGATTAGGTCGAGAAAATCAATCTGCATGCACCTAAACTTAACAACAATGAAAAAGATAATATGCCTCTCTCAGTAGTTCAAAGGCATGGATGACATTAATACCACATGGAATATTAGCATCACTTAGGCCTGGTATTATAAACATAGTGACTGTAGGTTTAGTTAAACCAAATCAACAGTTTAACTGCAGCCGCTGTTTTATAACCTTCTGGTTAACTTAAACCGCAGTGCAGTGGCATTGGTATACCTGAGGGCTAAGAAAAAAAAAGACAATGATTGCCAATCACTAATCACCATGGTCAACTTCTTCCATTGCAAGTTAATGCTATTGGTAAGCCTGCCAGCTTAGAAAAGAAGTCAATATTCTGAAATAATGGCATTCACAATGAAAATTACATGTAACAGTTTGTCAAATTGAAGTGACAGGGTACCCCACCATTTACAATGAAAAATAGTAACTTTGCAATAGCCAGTTCAATCGCTATCTTCTTCTTACACTGCAATTAAATGCTGTTGGTAGACCTGCCAGTTTAGAAAAACAGTAAATATTCTGAAGTAATGGCCATTCACAATGAAAATTAAGCATAACAGTTTAACGTTAAATTAACGTGACAGACTACCATTCACAATGAAAAACAATAACATTTACAGTAATAAAACTAGTAGCAATTTTAACAATCTGCTATTTTCATTTAATTTTACAAATTATTCCCCAAAACCAGGGTTGCCAACCCGTACGATAATTATGGGGGCATATGATAATTTTAATGTTTGTACTCATGGTTGTCAACCCGTACGATAATTATGGGTGTGTACGATAATTTGAATGTTGATAGTTCGATACCGGTGAAATATCATTTTCACTGGTTTGTCACACCTGCGAAATGAAATTAATTACAAATAGCGACATCGCTTTTGCCCTTGTGGCCTGTCTCCACTCCTCTAAGGCAACCATTTCATATCCTTCTACTCTTTATCCTCTTGTTGCCAGCGTGCCCAGATCTGGTAATCTCAATGAAGGCACTGTTCAGAAAATTGATGATCAATGGAGAAAAGTAGGAATAAGTGATATTCCGTGTGAAATAAAGAACATGCCTGAAGCTGGCAGTTTCTGGAGTACTTTTAAACACATGTCACCTTGGTGGAAATACTGATTTCAAAGAACTGGCGGAGGTTGCATTATCATTGATTTCGTTGCCCTACAGAAACGCTTCTTGTGGAAGACTTTTCTCTAAACTGGGCTTAATAAAAGCCAAAATTAGAAACACATTGGCGCTAGATACAGTAAATGGACTTATTCTGTCGTCTCAGGTTATGAAAGAATGTGGTGGATCCGAAAATCTGCAAGTTACCGAGTTGTTAAAGTTTATCTCAGTAACAAATTTGTATAATGTTGCAACAGTTGAGGACGATGATGAACTTTCAGATTACAAGAAACATAACTGCTAAAAGTAATACTGGTTGAGGTCATCAATCTTGTAAGTGGATACCATAAATATCAATGTTATTACATTTTCATAAGTTTACTCAGGGGTCTCCATCTAGGGAATATGTGAATGGCAACCACAAGGTACCCAAGCTGAGCAGAACATTACTTCCACTTACTGGTGTTTTGCTCCTCACTGTAACTTTTCTATCTGACCTTACCTTGGTCATCTCTTGTTCTCTTCCAACCCCGATGCTATTAGGGTTCCCGAGGGCTAGGGAGTCTTTATTTTTCCAATCTCTCCATTTCTCTAATTTCTCTATAAAATATTAACCCTTAACATGCTGACCTGTCATGGCATGTAATGCGTCCTCTGATTGGTAATCAGAGGATATGGTCGGTGAATTTATTTTGATAACTCTCCCGGTCAGGTCGGTGAGACCCGTACACCAATGACAGGTGTGGTCCTCCAGACATTCTGGGGGTTGTGAGAGAGCGATGTGACCGCCAAAACATAAAAATATGGTGCTCTCTTAAAAGCAGTTACTATACTGCAATTGCTTTTCACTTTTGTTAAATCTATGAGTAAAAAATATTGTAGAGCAAGAGGATTAATGACTTCATTGTCAGAAATCCAGCATTAGCTAACAGCAACAACATTTTCATAAGTGTTGTTTACATATTTTCATTGTTGTAGCATTTGGTTTATGATGTACGATAATTTTGAGTGGCCGGTACGATAATTTTACTTTTAAAAGTTGGCAACCCTGCCCAAAACTCAATTTTTTCCTACTTCAAGTCATGGCTGAAATGGAACATATTCTGATAGGTATAAAGAAGTCTAGATGACCAGAAATTAATGTTTACAAAAGCAAGCATATATTTTAAAACTAAGTTTAAACCTAACTAGGGGTTTTAACTTCCTTTGTTATACTGGTCCTAAATGGCAAATAATTTAAGTATCATAAATCTTGTACTTAAAACATTCATAATGATCATGCCAATCATTAATTTTCTGTTTTACTAGAGACCAAACCACTTACGTTTCATAAGTAAGTCTTGCACATAGTACAGTAGAGCCTGGTAAGCAAACTTAAGATGCTCTCTGTCCCTTAGAGAACCCTTCCGGTGAGTGCTCATGGCAGCTGTTGTTGTAACAAGGTCCAAAAGACCTCGTCCTGCTTGCACTTCACAGATAGCTGCAGCAACAAGGCAGAACGGTCCAGTACGCCCTACACCAGAAAGACAGTGTACCACTATTGGATGACTGGCACTTCGTTGTTGCGAGTAGAAATTGAAAGTTTCTGATACAAAACTTAGGAATGGTCCTGGTGATGCTGGGAATGAACTGCAACAATGGAAATATAACCTTATAGCTAAAACTTAACTATTCAGTTTAATGCTCTACAGTTAACTTTTAGGCAAAAGTTTCCCACAAATCTGAGTTATAACTACTAATATATATGATGTTATAATAGGTGTTTTATTTTGTACAGTCCCTCAAGATCAGAAAATACAATACTGTAATGTTTCACATATTTTTCAAGCATTTTGGATCAAAAAGTGCCTTAGAAATACAGCTCAAGGTATTAATAGAGTTTCTTACACTTATATTTATGTGATACACCATTATCTCCTAGCTGTTCTATACATGTCAGCAGTTCAAACTATGCATACAAATGGATTAAGGATGGTACCAGTTGAAACAGGAAGTTGGGAAGTTTTAATCTGTTGGTGTTGTTAAGTTTAGAACAGTCACACATCACACAAGCATGCACAGATCATTGCATAGGAGAATGTACATCTTATTATTCATCAGTCAGCATGTGGATGTTACAGCAGAAAGTCTTTTGTATATACTTCGTTCAGAGTCTTTTGAGACAGTGGAATGTTATACCTCCCCCTTCCACTGTCTCAAGAGACTTTGAACAAAGTATACTATTATTAGCAGAACATAAGTCAGTAATTCGTGTGCAGTACCTGTTTTGTAGTTAGTACAAGCTTAGACCGAGGGATGCCATTCCAATGTATGTGTCAATAGTGAAATGAGATAAGCAGCTCACAGAAGCAGGAAGTTTGATGTCAAATGTAGGCAACCATTTCAAGCATAAAGTGTCTGAATGCAATGTCGAGCACATTCATGACACATTTCAGAGAAGCCCACAAAAACCCATTCGACAGGCTAGTGTGCAGCTGAACATCTCACTAACAGTGCATACAGGGCTTCATTAAAGATTGCATTTGCAAGCATACAAGCTACAACTTCACCGATGATTATGCCGAATGATAAACGGGAATGAAAATGCTTTACGGAAACAATGTTGGAAAAAGTAGATGATGATACGTACATTCCTAACTTGAGTTTGCTTATCAGATGAGTCAATATTCCATGTCTGTAGAAAAGTAAACAGACACAATTGTTGCTTCTGGGGGTGTAAAAATCTGTGTGTTGCAATTGAACACCAGCAGGATTCCCCTAAACGGAATGTTTGGTGTGGGATCAGCATGACAGAATCTTCAATCCCTATTTTTTAGCTGAAAGGATGGTACCTGCAAAGACATACCTGGATATCTTGCAGCTATATACTGTGCCTCAACTCCCTGATAGAACAATTTTCTATTATGATGGGGCACCACCACACTTTACCAATGTAGCAAGGACATTCTTGGATTGACAGATCCCTGGAAGATGGATCAGAAGAGGATCACTGTGCGTCACATGGCCTGCCAGATCACCAGGCCTGACACTACCCAATTTTTTCCTGTGGGGATTTGTTAAGGGTCAGGTCTACAGGACACCAGTATGTGATTTGGCAGATGTATGACAAAGAATTTATGCTGTTATTAACAATGTTACACCACTGATGCTTTGTAACAGATAGACTGAGGTTGAATACTGGTCGGACATTTCCTGTGCCACTTATGGCAGCCATGTTGAGATTTATGAACCATAAGAAACCACAAGGTAAAAAAATTTCCAGTTTTCACTATTTGTAGCAAGCAGTTCATCTCCAAATTCATGGCATAGTAGGCCATGATCAACAGCAGGAAAAGAGAAGATTGCTCAGCTATATTTCACAATTTTTATGTGATTTACGTGCTTGCTGTGCACTAATTTTGGTGACCAAGACACTGTAAGTGTTACATTTTATATAGTACCATCAGCCACACTTAGGATTTTTAGAATTATCGCATATATTCTTGTCAGAATATACATATCTCATTCTGGCTGAAACTGCTTGGTTACCTTTTGTTTATATAAAGAGGTTAGCTCAGTAAAATGACAGTTTTGCAGTTTTAGTTTAATGCTGTGTGTGGTACATGGCTAATGCTGTTGAAACTGTTAAGCGACAAACCCAAATACAATGTCCACATTGTGGCCAGCTTTATAAAGGGCTTAAAATCCACATCAGTAAAGCCCATCCAGAGGAATACAGGGAGTCCCTGTTAAATAGCAAAAATCACTCTGATACATTAGCTGATGCTGTAAATGCCACTAAAACTTCAGAAAGCAGAGCACATGCAGATGATTCACAAATTAAATCACATAATAACAATGCAAAAACTTATGAAAATGAACTTCATAATTGGCTTAACATATTTAAACAAGATAATTCTAATGAGGAGTTTCAGAGTAACGTTTATGGTTTCCTAGAATTTTTGCACTGTGCTATTGATCTCCTGCCTGGACCACAGAGTCCTGCATCTAAATACTACAAAGCCCGTAGAGATGGCAAGTTAAAAAATAACAATCACCAATACAAAAACTCTAGTAATCCACAAAGGTCTTCCAAACGGGACAGGGAAAGGAGAAAGGCAAAATACACATATGAACGTATACAGTTTGAGTACTTTTATCAAAGAAGGAAAGCTGTGAGAAAAATTCTACAACAAAATCAGCCCTACAAATTACCAATGGCAAAAGACGACATTGAGGGTTTCTATAAGCAAGTATTTGAAACCCCTAACAACTATGTAAGGGACAGTTATGATTCTTTTACGTGCGATGATATAAACAGTCCAATAGAATTTTCTCAAGAACTTGTTTTCCCAATTATAAAATCTATAGCTATAGATACAAGCCCTGGTCCAGACAGAGTGTTACTAAAGGCAATTAGGCACCCTGCTGCTGCTGACGTAATTACTCACATTGCTAACAGAATGCTGAAGACGGGTATAGTTCCTGACGCTCTCCAGACAGCAAGAACTGTATTAATACACAAAGGTGGGGACCTGGACAACTTAAAGAACTGGAGACCGATTACTATATGTTCTGTAGTGAGGAGGGTAATTGCAAAATGCTTGGATAAAATAGTGCGAGAATACATTAACCTAAATCAATACCAATGAGGGTTCGTCATGATGCCTGGCACTTTCATTAACCTCAATATTATTGATGGAATCCTGTGAACAGCTAAAAGTAAGAAAACATCAGCATCTATTGTGTTTCTTGATGTTAGCAAAGCTTTTGATAGTATTGGACATGCTCACCTCATTGCTACCATTGAAAAGTCTGCTTTGCCTGAATAAATCAAGAAACTTCTAATTAACATGCTGACAGGAAATTCTACTCAAATACATACAGACGGTGGAAATACAGATAAAATCCACTTTAAGCGAGGAGTGATGCAGGGAGATCCCATATCACCACTGCTCTTCAACTGGGGCATTAACCATATCCTGAACGAGTTGATGGTTAGAAACGTTTCAGGAAAATATGGCTTTCGGCTAACTCCTGACACCCAACCACTTACAGACCTATGTTTTACTGACGATCTTGTGATCATAGGAAAAGACGAGCAAGCAGCATCTGCCCTTGTGACTAGTGCTATCCACCACCTTCAAGAAATTGAACTGAACGTCAACACAGTGAAATCCAATGCTATTATAATTAAAAACGGAAAGCTTCTACAGCAGGAACTGATTACCACTGCTGGATCAATTATGAGCATTGGGGCAGACGAAGAGATTAAATACCTTGGTGCAACATTTAGGGACACAATAGTATTTAATGAAACACAGGTTCTAGAAAAATTAAAATTAAATCTTGAAAAGCTTACTTTAACTCACTTGCTCCAGCCTAGTCAAAAACTTACAGTTATAAATCAGTTTATTGGGCCCACTTTGATCTATCCTTTCCAGTCGGTTCCAATAGAGAAAATTCCAAAGGTATGGCTCCAGAAAGCAGATAAAATGATCAAAAGTGCTGTGAAGGAAATCCTACAACTACCAAATGACACCCCAAACAGTATGCTGTACACCAGCACAAAGTTTAAGGGATTATCAATAATACATGCAACTTGGGAAGCTTATCTTCAACAATTAAATATTAACACCAAACTTGAAGATCTAGACGATGAACATGTAAACGTTGTTCACAATTTTGCAGCCGTAAGAACTCTATGCCTCACAGAGTTGCATACACCAGAGGAGTCCTCCACAAACTCCGTTAAACAACTTAGGGAGAAACTAAGACGCCAGGAGTTTGAAGCCTGGTGTGCATACCCTCAGAAAGGAAGAGGAGTGGCACTCTTTGGCGAAGTTCCTGCTGCCAATACTTGGATTTTGAAACATAATGGGTTATCCAACTCAGAATGGCGTGACATGTTGAAGATGACAGCTATGGTGGTTCCAGTATGTTCACTTCCGGGACGCTCCACGGGTACAAGCCACTGCAGACATTGCAGTGAGATAGAAACTTTACCGCATGTACTCAGGAATTGTCCTCAGGGAGAGTTGCTGCGAATAAAACGTCACAACACCATAAGAACTCTGCTTGCCAATGGTTTGCGAAGCACAGGATTAGAAGTCCACGAAGAAGTACACTGTGTGTCGGACTGTGGCAGTAACCGTCGAATTGATGTCATTGCTATCGACAGGAAGAAAGGGACAGCTGAGATCTTAGATCCCACAGTGAGGTTTGAGACATCCTTAGACCAGCCAGCAGAAGTGGATCGTGAAAAGAAGAAAATATATGAGCCCACAATTCCATTCTTCAGTGCCTCATATAATATCAGCAATATTGTGGTCACAGGCCTATTCTTCGGAGCAAGGGGCACAATACCAAAATCATTTGTGCAATGGAGACAACAATATAAGCTCCCTAAACAGCTACAGGACGACATTGTCCTAACGACAATAAAATACTCTGTGGCAATATGCCGAAATCATTTGTATGGAAACCACAACATTTAGATTTGAAAGTACTAAAATATAAAACAATCATTTAACTGTGCCATATACTAACAAAAACTTTGTTTTTTTGTTGTTTTGTTTTTTATTAACCTTTTTATGTATTCATTTCAAACACATGAAAGCTATTCTGTGTCGCATGGCAAACCTTTATATATGGTCAGATTTAATAAATAAATAATTCTACAAGCAGAACATACTGTATTTCACTCGCCTATCACTAATCCTTTTGTATGTAAACACTACACAGTGCAAACTGGTGGAAGCTGAAGGAACACTGACCTTAGGCATGAATTTATTGAAACTAAAGCATATTCAGCTTGCGCTGCCCTTGAACTTGGGCCCCAGTCCCCTGTCACTGGAAAGCCCTCTGAAATTCACCTATAATTTTTTGAAGTGTGCTACTGTTTATTCTTTAACTACTGTTCATAACCTTCTTCAAATTTGTCTTTTCTTTTTACTTTCGTCTTTTGATTCATTTATTTTCATCAACTTCCCTTATACTATCCATTTCCCTAAATTCTTTATTTTAAACTACCCATTTCATTCTAAAATTTATTCCTCCCCCCAACCTCCTCCTCATTAATTTTTGTCCTATGTTTCTTAATAATTTCCTACATTTCACTGATTTACTTTCTTATCTCAATCATTTGTCACTCAGCACGGAATAGCATTTTCCAATCTTTTCTTTGGTTTCCCATATATTGTAACACTGGTTAAGATCTCAATGGAGAAAGCTTGCCATTGACTAGATACTCTTTGGATGACGATGGTTACTAAGGAGCAGAAAAATAACAGAGTTTAACAGGCTGATAAAGAGAGTTGAATAAGTGTATTGCGTTAAATTGGTATATGTGAGGCCATACCTAATTGTAAAAGTTCGTGAGATAAAATAATTTAAAAAGGTATGAAGTTGCATTGGTGTTAGGAGTGAAATGAAAGTCACGAAAATGAAATGGAATAAATGATGCAAGAACTACTGGCTGGCTTGGCAGAAATAAAGGCAGAAATAAAGACAAGTGTATTCCAGAATGCAGTGGATAATAACAGAAATGTCCAAAACTAAGTTAAGAGTTATTGGCGATGATCAACGGGCAACTGTTTGGCATAAAGGACACCAAGAAAGATTTTGGCCAATGTGTTAACGCCCCAGAGGATGTTGAGGAACATCTTACCACCCCATAAGACAGTGTCGGCGGCAACACTACACAACTGACTGCTAGGGTAGAACAAACTCTCAGTGAAACTAAGAACTTGGAGGTTGAGACATCCGGACGCAACACAACTTCTGCACACGTCAAGCCACCCAGGTACGACAGCATGTCGAACTTAGAAGTCATTTGCCAACAATTTGCCACCTGCAACCAATGGTCCATGGAAGAGGAAGCTGAGCAGCTGACAGCTAGCCTCCAGAAACAGGAGGCAAAAATACTGAATGTGATTACAACATTGGCAGCGTCCTGAAACATCTGGGAGGCTCTTGGAAACCAGTTTTGAAAGCACAGTAAGGCTGCAGCCCATCGCAGTGACTCAAGTCAAGGCTACAACAACCAAAGGAGATGCTGGAGGAGTTTGTCCGTGTTAGTGAAGAACTAGTGAATAAGGCTTTGGTGAACTTCATGGCCAGATGTGTACCAAGAAGTTATCTACTCTGTCGATGCAGTGGGTGTATGATGCTGAGTCACAAAGCTGCAATAGACATTGGCAGGAGGATCCTGTGAGTCGGACAGGACAAGATAACGCTCCAAAGCCCAGTGAACATGTGGAGGTTGTTGTAGTGTTTAACGCCCACTTTTACTACTACGGCACCACAGGCGGTGACATTGATGATACATGGAATGAAGATGGAGCACCGGTGGAATGAGATGGTGGGGGAAACCGGAGCACCCGGAGAAAACCCGCCCTAACGCCGCTTTGTCCACCACGAATACCAAATGCGGGTCCCGGGTTCCAACCTGGGCCGCCTAGGTGGTAGGCGAGCACGCTAACCGCTCGGCCACAGCGCCGCCAACATGTGGAGGTGGGCAGGGTAACCCTGGAGGAGGTTACATTGGGGCCCACCAGGAGCAAAGTGTTTGCAAAGGTGCACCAGGAGAGGTCAGCAGTAATGGAAACCCATGGGCACAGGAAGGCCCACTCTTGGAGATGAGAGGATCGGCAATGCAGACTACCACATCCAGAAGCTGCCCCAAAAGAAGACGCCTGCTTGGGGTGGACAGTGCTGAAGGGGGAGCAATGTAACATTGGTTAAGATCTCTATGGAGAAAGCTTGCCATAAACTAAATGGATGATGACAGTTACTAACAAGCAGAAAAGCAACAGTGATAGAGTTTAACAAGCTAGTTTTTGAAGAGATTAATGATAAAGAGAGTTGAATAAGTGTATTGTGTTACTTTGAGGTTTGGGTTTACAAGTATAAAGGAAACAGAAGATTGACTACAATGCCTCTCGCCCTGTGTAAGAGGGTTACCTTTTGTTTGCTAATGATTTTTACCCGTGGCAGGGGGGTGGTGCTCTTTTGAGGTCGCCATGCTCTGAAAAATGCTGCAAGTAATGACTCAAGCTATTTGTATTCTTACCTGCCCGGCCAAGAAGTGAATTGGAGGTGCACTATAACCCTGGTGGCTCTTGACTCCACAACACATACAGATATAATTCTCTCCACCCAATGTGAGCGTACATTGGAGCTTTGAAGAGTGATTTTCATTTTACCCATTGCTAGTTCCTGTCCCTTTTCTACTGGCCAATATATCTGACCTTGTAACTGAAAGAAAAAAAGAAAAAGAACGAGATTAATGAAATGAAGTACCCTTTTGTACATTCTATGTTCAATTTCTTGAATATTTTTTAATTACAGTATAACCCTGATTATCTGAAGTTTGATTAACAAGAACTGTGTATTATTCAAATCAAATATGTATATGCTAAATTAATTTTAAATGCAGAAATGCAATGTGCCATAAACTATACACATATTTTTAAGGCTACAAACCATGACACTTGCACAAAAATTAGATTTTGTAGTCAATTCGTAAGGTACTGAGACCAATTATTATTATCCTGGTTCTTATAACAGGCTAATACAGGTTACATTTGCAGTGTTATCTCTGATATCAAATAAATTCAAGCACTTGTTGCTACACACATACTGGGAATTTAAAAGATAATGGGGGCAGTGTACTGCATCTGATTTTTGGAAGCATGGCAACTCTCCACATATGGAAACTTATGTATATGTATATTTTTTAAAAAATCACCATAAACTGTCGATAGACTAACACACCTGTTATACCTACCATTCAGTTCACAGAGTGCAGTATACTTATATATGAAGCAGTTTTGAATTCCACAATGAGCATGAAAAAAAAAGAAAGAAACAAAAAAGAAAGGATTGTGGTATCTTTAGAAATGAAGATGGAAGCTAAAAAATGCTTAAATCAGGTAGAAGCAATTAAACAAGTGAGAAGATTAATGATACAGTAGCTTACATTATACATAATTTCCCTTACCTCTGCATCACTGAGAAGGCACACAACAACTTCCACTTGCTGTTCCCAGATCATCGTCCAGAAATCTGTGTAAGTGGAGGGCAATGGGGCCTGTGTAACTATAAAGGGAGGAGCCAGAGGTGTCAGGTTCTTCATATAGGATGCGTTGATATAGTCATCTTCAGTGGAAGGCAGTTCTACTCTAGAGTGATCATAAGGCAGGATATCAGGAAACCTGTTCTTCATTGGATAACACCGGGCTACAGATATACTGCGCTTGTGGGCATCTTTCTCCTATAACAAGAAGACAATGTTTCAGAAAATTTCTTTGGAAGTGTTAATGAACATGTACTTCAGCATTTCACAAAGACAACACATATATGCTTTAGTACAAATATAAAATCTAGAACAGAAATTTCTTATTCTTCCATTTATATCCCACCTTTAATTACAAATGGTCATATTGGCAGCCTTTGAAACTCCCATAAACTTTGAGAGGTAGAACTGGAACTTAAAACTTTAATGCCACAACTGGGATTTGAACCACAGACCTTCTGCTTACCAGGCGGCTGCTCTAACCATTGAGCTATTGTGACAAACTGCCAGAATGGCATTAAATTCTCAAACCAGTTCGTATTTCTCCTGGTAAGCCACAAAGGCAGTAAGCTTAAGGTCTGTGGTTCAAATCCCAGTTGTGGCATTGAATTTTTAAGTTCCAGTTCTACCTCTCAAACTTTGCCCACACACGGCTTGTGTGTTTAAAAACACCAACAGTAAGTTTGTTGGCATAAATAAATAATAATTACCATCTGAAGGTTATTTAATCTTGGGACATAAAGTACTTACAATAGTAAGTCACCATTGGGGTAATTTGTCTCTGACGTGAGAGTGCCTTTGTGGTTTACCAGGAGAAATACGAACTGGTTTGAGAATTTAATGCCATTCTGGCAGTTTGTCACAATAGCTCAATGGTTAGAGCAGCCGCCTGGTAAGCAGAAGGTCTGTGGTTCAAATCCCAGTTGTGGCATTGAATTTTTAAGTTCCAGTTCTACCTCTCAAACTTTGCCCACACACGGCTTATGTCTTTAAAAACACCAACAGTAAGTTTGTTGGCATAAATAAATAATAATTCCTATACACTTGTTTTCTCTTTGGGTTTTGTACATTAGATCACACATACATTCATACGTCCTCTGATTGGTAATCAGAGGATATGGTCGGTGAATTTATTTTGATAACTCTCCTGGTCAGGTCAGTGAGACCCATAAACCAACGACAGGTGTGGTCCTCCAGACATATTGGGGGTTGTGAGAGAGCGATGTGACTGCCAAAACATAAAAATATGGTGCTCTCTAAACAGCGGTTACTATTACTGCTATTGCTCTCTTCAATATCTTCAGTGAAAAATATTGGAGAGCAAGAGGATTAAGGACTTCATTGTCAGAAATCCAGCATTAGCTAACAACAACATTCATACTTCCAGACTATGGGGAGGATAGGGAATAATCTTGGCTAGAGAAAAATTTGCACTCCAGCTGGAAATTGAACCTGGGATCCCTCACACAGCAGATTGGTGCTGAGCTACGAGACCAATCAAAATAGTTGATTATATAAAGAATGAAAAAGAAGAAAATTCAGAACTGAGGATCAAAACCCAATACCCTTGCTCTGCAGGCTGCAATGCTACTGCAACACCATGAGGGTTTGTGTCATAGAATATAGGAAAACAGAGTTATGAAGAAAGTGTACACACAGATGGAAAAATCATATTGTTTAGAGAACAGAATTGGCTTAAGAATGTTTAACAAAGCTAAATCAGAATATATGATAGAATTACGATGGAAAGAAAGAAGTGGTTGAAATATGTGAAGAAGCTATAGCAAGAAGGTAATAAATAGAGGAAATAAATTAGATGCTTATACTTTGATAACAAGCCAGATATTGGGGTGTGCAAGCAAGTTAAATAAGTGAATGCTTGTTATGGAATTGTATATTTTAAATAAACATATGATACCGAAAGTTAGATTTCCAATCGAATGGGCTTTTGAAAAAGACACGTTTTAATTTAATTGCCGGATGTGAGATTTGCGATAAGTGTTAAGTAATAACATAAATAGATAATAGAGCAGAAAGTGTTGTAAGGTGAGCAATATATGAGTAAATAATAGTCGTTAAAGTTGTAGGATAAACACATTATTGGTTTGAAATTAGCGAGTCATGACGTCATACCACATAGTTTAAATACACGTTCGAAAGTCAAGTCTACTAACCTTAAAAGTCGCGCGATATATTTAATAAAATATAAAGTAAACATCGTTTAATCCTAAAAAGGTAATTATATATTCGAAATTCATAAAAGAACATGTTATAATAGAAAGGGACATTTCTAAATTGCGGGAAAAGGAAATAGCATTTTCGATACGAGGCTTTCTTGGATGACGTCATGACATTCAAATTGAAGAACGGTTTTCTTAGCGTGGGTAAGAGAGAAAGCGTCTGGTCACTACTCAACCAGAGACCAGTACGGCAGGTCGTGCTGTGCGGATGTGAGTGCGATTCCTCTACGTATACAAATATTTTCGGCATAGCTCCCGAAAATATTTAAGAGGCAATAAATAATATATAAAAAGTTTCCTTGGGTTGTCCATTACTCCTACGCAGACCCGAGATAAAGAGATCTCTTGCAGAGCCGGAGCGAACCACATCAAAGGGCAACACCACGTCACCAACGACATTTAAGCATCAACGGCCGATACAGCGATACATCAGGAAGCGAAGAACGACTTATAGCTTCAAATGGCATCCCAACGTGTGGCGTCGAAAGAATGGACCAACCCCAAGACGACCAGGCCAGCATCGAACCAGCAGACAAGAAGGTGCCCAGCGTGTCAACATCTGTGAAACGTGTAGTGAACAAGTTTAAGTGCAGTTAAAGTGAAATAGTGAAAATATTGAAAATTTTGGTGAGTAGAAAAACACATGTAAATAGCTTAGAAATGGAAGACAGTGATAGCGATTTTCTAGGTTTTGAGAGTCCGGAAATTGAGAAAAGTGTAAGTAGGATGGAAGAATATAGTCAGAATGTAATTGGTAGCAGAATATGCCAAGAATTAGAAGATCAGAACGTTAGAGAAACACCTAGAGGTAGCTCAGAAATGTTTAGTACTAATTCAGAAAGGCCAGTGATTATGTCAGAAATAGAGAATATGTTTCAAAAGATAATGAAGAAGATGAGTACAGAGTTAAGTCAAAAGATAATAGATGAAACTAGTAAAGAATTAAGAACAGTGAAAAAGATGAGTACAGAGTTAAGTCAAAAGATAGATGAAACTAGTAAAGAATTAAGAACAGAGTTAGGACAGAAATTAGAGAAGGGACAACAGGAATTGGGAATGCAATTGGAAAATCAGAAGAGAGCTTTCGAAACCTTTAGGGAAGAAGTTAGGGAGGAAATTAATAAAGTCAGTAGTGAAGTAAAAGAAAATAGAGAACAGGTTAAGGGAGAATTAGAGACAATAAGGCAAGAAGTAAAGAATTCTGAAAAGAAATTAGGTCAACAAGTGAGTGAAAAATTAGATAAAGAAAGGGAAAAAGTAACATATAGATTAGACAAACAAAGGGAAGAAATTAGAGAAGAGTTACAGGGGTGTAAAGTTAGAATAGAAAGATCTGATGTAGAAAGTGAAAGGCAGGCTAGAAATTTGGAGGATGTTACAGACCAAATAAAAGGAGTAGTGACAGAAATTACTCAGGTAAAAGAGGCCTTAGAAAATTTGAAATTAAATGAAAATGCATGTAATCACAACAATCTTAGTAATGAAGTTGCAAGAAACGAGGCAATACCAGGTGTATCAGCTGACATTTCGATGCAAAATAGAGGTAACAGTAATTCTCATTCTGATTTCAGAAATAGTGCAGGGACAGGTGACAATTCAAATTTACATTGGCCTAACCATGTCTTAAATGAAATGACACCTCCAGTTTTTGAAAATGAAGATTCAGATGATCCTAAAGCCTTTTTAGAAGGGTTACAAGAGTACTTCACGGTGAAACGTATACCAGAGGAGTACAAGATGGTGATAGTAAGAAAATGCCTAAAGGGTAATGCTGCTAATTGGCTAGGCCTTTCTATGGGTAACAATAATGATTACAGGACCTTTAGGAACATCTTTTTAACCAGATATTGGGGAGCTAGTAGGCAGGCTAATATTAGAGTTGAATTAAGCAATGGAAAATTTAATCCTAGATCGGAGGAATCGATGGTAAACTATTTTATGAGAATAGCGAGAAAATCGAAGATGTTGGATCCTCCTTTAGATGAAAAAGATCTAATAAATATAGTTACTCCACATTTTCCGGAAACGCTTCAACACTACCTAATCATAGCCCGACCCGATAGCATTGCAGCTATGATAGAATTATTATCAGCCTTAGAAGTCAATAAGCCAAAACACGCATTTGGAAATAAATATGAAGAAAAAGAAACTGTAAATTCTTTCGGGCAAGGGGCACAGTATTATCAGAATAGAAGTGAGATTAGGGAAAGATATAAAGGACCAGTACCAAGGATGGAATCATTCCGGTGGGAAAATCAAGGTAGATATAACCAGGAAGGGCGTCACCAAAATAGAAATGGTAATCAAAGGGGAAGAAATATAAGGGTGAATCATATGAATACAAATAGATTTGATCGAGGTAGACGGGGACGTTATTTTGGACATAGTAGAAATTCAAATGATGGGTATTGGACAAACGGAGATAATGAGTTTAGACCGAGGTCACCAAGACAGGAAGAAAGGTATTCTAATGGACGAAATTCCCCCGAAAATGCGGAAATGGTTGAGGCCATTAACACGGTCAAAAACATGGTAGGAAGTAACCCCGATTTAATGCAGGAAAACAGAAGTAACAATTTGGGAAATAGTACAGGAGCAATACATAAAAATCAGGGAAACGCCAGACCCGGTCAAACGCGCCTTCAGTGAGAACTGGGTATCCTAGTAATGATTGTGATAAGTACTCGGAAATAAATAGTCCTGGAAGGCAAATGATGATACAAAAGAAAAGAGAATGGAAAAATAGAAACGACGAAAACGAAAAAGTAGGAGATCCACCTAAAATCAAAATTGGAGTAAATGGAAAACAATACAATGCAATTATAGATACGGGATCAAATAGCACAGTATGCTCACAAAATTTTTATGATAATTTACAAAGTAGTGGTTTTAAAGTAATGTCTTTACCAGTTAATGGGATATATTGCTCGCTAGCTGTGGGAAAACGAAAAGAGAGAGTAAAATTTCAAGCAATGATAAATATTGAAATAAATGGGAGAATACTAGGAATTTTATTTCTGATTGTAGGAAGACTTGTGACAGATATTATAATAGGTTGTGATTGTCTTTATGCCTGGGAAGCTGTGGTGAATTTTAAAAACATGATTGTAGAAATGAAAGTTGAAGATGAGACCATTATAGTGCCTTTTGTGGAAGATAGTAGTTCAGAAAATATTTTACGAGAAAAAGAGGAAGAAGAAATCCAAGGGGATACATTCTTTGTAGAATATGTTAAAGTAGGAGCTATGGAATTAACTGAAGTAAATGTCAAAGAGTACAGTGTCGATAATAAAGAAAATGTAGAATGGGATAAAAATGATTTCATAGACAATTTGAGGGTTTCTGATGCAACTAGGTACTATGACAGGGAGAGTAGTGAAGACTTAGAAGAATTGTTGAGGGAAAAAGTAACTCAGGCTGATCAACTAAATGAACAACAGAGGGATAAACTGTTTGAAATATTAATCCGAAATAAAGAAGTATTCTCTGAGAAACCTGGTAAATGTAATATTTATACTCATTCGTTTGAGATGATACCCATCAAACCTTTTACACATAAAGCGAGAGCTATCCCTAGTACAATAAGAGAAGAGGTAGATGCAGTTATAAAGTCAATGTTAGAAGATGAGGTTATTGAAATTTCGAATTCAGAATTTGTGAATCCCCTATGTATTGTAAATAAGGCCAATGGAAAGATTAGGGTGACATTAGACGCGAGAAAACTAAATCAACATTGTAAACCTGATAGATTTAGACCAGAAAGTGTAGAGGTAATATTGAACAAATTGCAGAAGGGCAAAATTTTTTCTACTCTAGATCTTACAGCATCTTTTTGGCAGATCCCACTTAGAGAAGATTTAAGAAAATATACAGCGTTTTTACATTCAGGAATATTATATCAGTTTCGAGTTTGCGCCTTTGGTATGAATACCAGTGGTAGTGCACTATTAAGAGCTTTGTATGAAATTTTTGGAGAAACCATAAAGAAATTTGTAGCTCAGTATGTGGATGATTTTGTAATTTTTTCAGAAAATATAGAGGATCATTTAAATCATATCAATTATGTGCTTAGTCAGTTAAAGAAAGCAAACATGACAATAAAGCCAAGTAAAACTGCATTCTTTGTGAAACAGACAGAATTTTTAGGTTATGTTATTTCAAATGAGGGAATCAGGCCTAATCCCGACAGAATTGAAAGCATAAATAAAATACCAGCTCCTAAAAATATAAAACAATTGAGAAGATTTCTTGGTATTCTAAATTATCAGTCAAGATTTATCCTGGAATATGCAACCGTAGTAGCCCCATTAAGACAACTTTTGAGAAAAGATGTAAAATGGCAATGGTCATCAGTAGAACAAGAATCTTTCGAAAAGGTAAAAACATTGTTTGCAGCGTCAATTTTATTGGAAAAACCTAGGGAAGATCTCCCCTACATAATTTATACAGATGCTTCCGGACTTGGTTATGGTAGTGTCATATTACAAAAAGATGAGGAAGGAAAAGATCACCTCATTGCTGTAGCTTCAAGGGGGCTTTCAAGGACTGAATCACAGGCTTGCACTACAGAAAAAGAGATAGCAGCTATTTACTTTGCACTTGTAAAATTTAAGCAATATGTATATAACAACCCAGTAATAGTTTACACAGATCATGTTAGTTTGGCATTTATGAACTCTTGCAAACTCACAAGCACACGTATTTCTAGATATATACATGAGATCACATCCCATAACATAGAAATCAAACACATAGCCGGAAGTCAAAATATTTTTAGTGATTTGTTATCAAGGATGAAAACCCATTACACAATACCAGATACAATTAGTGACAACAAACATGATGTAACCATACTATATTTGAAAACCTTAGAAGGGACTCAATTAGCTAAAGAATTTCGAAATTTGGAACAATTACAGACAGAGGACGATGAACTTAGGAAATTGAAAGAAAAGGCACAACCAATCACAGAAAATCTAAAAGATAATATAGGTATTTATGAGGGAAAAATCTATAAATTTCATGGAAGAATTGAACCTAAATGGAAAGTAATGGTACCAAAAGCTTTACAAGAGAAACTTATACTTGCTTATCACAAAACACTAGCTCATACAGGTAGTGAAAAGCTAATCATGGTAATTAGTGACCATTTTTATATAAAACATTTGGCAAAGAAAGTGAGAAAAATATGTTCAAGGTGTGATTTATGTCAAAGGGCCATACCATTTAATATCAAATTTGATATAGAACCTCAGACAATCATAAGAGAAGGGAAAAATGTACTAGTTACTGCTGATGCACATGGGGAGCTACCAGTAGGACAATTTGGATGTAGATATATGTTTGTTCTTCATGATGTTTTTAGTAAATTTATTAAAATTTATCCTGTTAGGAATATCAGCAGCAAAACATGTGTAGGAAAGATAATAAAAGATTATGTGCCTAAATATGGCAAGATTCAGGCAATCTTAACAGATAATGCTACAGTTCATCGGAGCAAAATCTTTAAAGAAACCCTAGAAAATCATGAGATAAAGTTATATCATTGTTCCTCATACTTTCCATCAGGGAATCCAACAGAACGTGTCCTCCGAGATATAGGAATTTATTTACGTGTACTTACACATCATAATCACAAGGATTGGGTGAAATATTGTCCATTGATAGAAAAGATTATCAATCACACCATTAATGTAACTACTGGGTTTGCACCAATAAAATTAATGTTAGGAATTGAACCAGAACCAATATTGATCGGGGTACCAAAAACACTGAAAATTAATGACATTCAGTTAAGTGAGGAAGAAAGAGCGAAAATTGCTTTTGAACGAATCAAGAAAAAGGCAGAGAAGCGAAAATTAAAGAAAAAGAGTAGAAAACATAAATGGGAACCCAAGATAGGCGATTGGGTACTAGTTAAAGACCATAAGTTATCAAGTGCCTTGCGAGGTAGGAACAAAAGGATGGAATTGTTATATAAAGGTCCTGCAGAAATTATATCAAAATTTGGTTATCATACCTATGAATTAAAAGATGTTAAAAATGAAAAATATCTGGGAAGATGGCATAAACAACTCCTTCGACCATACAAGAAACCGTGTGGTGCCTTGGAACCTTGATTTAATGTAAAAGAAAAATTGGAAGTGTCATTTGTCTATTGGCGCCCAATCAGCTTTGAGATAAAATGTAAATGTTAGTTTACTTGAAAATCATATATTGGTCAGGTACTTACATATTCATGAAAAATGCAGAATGTGAATTGCTATCTACTACAAAGAGCTTAAAAATATATTGTATAGAGCTCACAATAACAGCTTCAGAAAGATTGTTAAATTGTTCATCTCCGCATAGAGAGAAAACAGAATATTTACTTTGTAAACATTTGTTAAAATATTTAGATGTATAGATAGTTATCACAGCAAGACAAAGAAAGAACTTGTCTGAAGAGTGTAATGGATTTATATAAATATATGTACATTTTAGTGCTTAAAGGATCTAGTACAGATATGTGTTACAATAACAAAAGTGAAAAATCACAGTGCAAGTGATAGTGAGAGCGAAGTGAGCAAACATGAACTAAAAGAAGGAAGTATAAAGAAAGACTCTTGAAGTTTAACCTTTATATAGAAGCTTCACAGAAGAAACCATAACATATTGTAATTAGTATTTAAGGATTAATGTTTAGTCAAGTGTACAATTGTTTGTCATGTTAAAAAGATTAATGAGAAAATATGTTAATAACCAATTTCGAAACAGTGTAATTGAAAATTGTATATAATGGGAGTGTTGCCGATTATTCAAAATACAGGAGTAATTTTTAATTTTTCTTTCGGGCAAGACATTTACATTATTTTATTATGAAATAATAAAATAATATAAATGGGGGCATTTGATACCGAAATTTAGATTTCCAATCGAATGGGCTTTTGAAAAAGACACGTTTTAATTTAATTGCCGGATGTGAGATTTGCGATAAGTGTTAAGTAATAACATAAATAGATAATAGAGCAGAAAGTGTTGTAAGGTGAGCAATATATGAGTAAATAATAGTCGTTAAAGTTGTAGGATAAACACATTATTGGTTTGAAATTAGCGAGTCATGACGTCATACCACATAGTTTAAATACACGTTCGAAAGTCAAGTCTACTAACCTTAAAAGTCGCGCGATATATTTAATAAAATATAAAGTAAACATCGTTTAATCCTAAAAAGGTAATTATATATTCGAAATTCATAAAAGAACATGTTATAATAGAAAGGGACATTTCTAAATTGCGGGAAAAGGAAATAGCATTTTGGATACGAGGCTTTCTTGGATGACGTCATGACATTCAAATTGAAGAACGGTTTTCTTAGCGTGGGTAAGAGAGAAAGCGTCTGGTCACTACTCAACCAGAGACCAGTACGGCAGGTCGTGCTGTGCGGATGTGAGTGCGATTCCTCTACGTATACAAATATTTTCGGCATAGCTCCCGAAAATATTTAAGAGGCAATAAATAATATATAAAAAGTTTCCTTGGGTTGTCCATTACTCCTACGCAGACCCGAGATAAAGAGATCTCTTGCAGAGCCGGAGCGAACCACATCAAAGGGCAACACCACGTCACCAACGACATTTAAGCATCAACGGCCGATACAGCGATACATCAGGAAGCGAAGAACGACTTATAGCTTCACATAATTTAACACTACTATATTAATCTGAACACTGTGAATGCTATCAGTTTAAGAATTATCATATACATACCACCCAAACCCAGACAAGTAGCTAGTGGCATCTTAATAACCATTCACAAATCATTGACACATCAATTTAAAATAATAGAGGATATGAATCATAATGATAAAACAAATTGTCAAAATAGAATTATGGAAATCAAACCAACACTTTAAAATTTATGCTCTATATAATCCTCCTAATAATATTCCAGATAACAGTAAAATAGAAGTTGAAAGGAAAACTATTATTGTTGGTGACTTTAATGCACACGCAAAGGAATGAGGATACCAAAGCTGCAATGCAGCTGGTGAAACAATTACTGACTTCATATCCTCAAATGCTGTTGAACTAATCTTAAAACAGACACTCCAGCTTTTTTACATTATAATGGATCAACATTTAATCCTGACTTAACTCTAGTCTCTTCTGATATTGTCTCTATGATATTAAGAAAAATTAAAGACAATCCAGGATGTGGACACAGGATAATCATTACCACTATTGACATTGGTAAAAATAAATATTATTCCAAAAATACTAACAATAAATGCTCTTAGAATTATAAAAAGGCTAAGTGGGAGATGTTTCTACAAATGCTAAAGACCTTTTCTCAAGATTTGTAGTAGATAATATGTTCTCAAGCGATGTTCTTCTAAAGAAATTTTCTAGCATTATTTTGGAATGTGTAAATAAATGCATACCTAGAGGAAAAATGAAACACTTAAAGCCTTTTTGGACAGAAAAGCTCTCCAAATTAAAGAACAGAGACTAAGCTAGATCACAAGCTGAACAAACAGATCACCATGATGTGCAACATTGGAGAAAACTAGCAGCAGAATTTAAAAAACAAGTAATTCTTTCCAAAAAACAGTCTTTTCAAAATTTCTTAGAAAAATTAGATTACAGAAGGGATAATAAAAAATTCATAACTTTATCAATGTCCTAAACAACGAGCATAATCCCAACAATAAACAACCAATTAAAACTAACAAATTTGCACCACATGATAAAGAAATTGCAAATTTTTTTACAAAATTCTACACCAAATACTTGCCACCACCAAAAAACATGAAAGATAAAGATATGCAAAAACAAATCAAAAATAAGTTCCACTGCCTAGACACTCAAGATGTCTTCAGACAAGATTTTGACATTCAAGAACTTAACAACGTAGTTGATCATTAAAATCCAAGCCCTGGTCAAATATTAGTTGAAATGAGTAAACATTTAGGTCACAATATTTGCCTAATTATTCAATTTAATCTGACATACATCAGTTCCATCAGTATGGAAGAAATCAATAATAACCATCCTGAAACCAAATAAATCAGCTGAAAATATCCAAAACTACAGGTCTATTTCCTTAACTAGTACCCTTGCCAAACTTATGGAAAAGATGATCTGCACTAGACTTAAATGGTTTCTTGAAAACCAAAATATACTTACTCCAGCACAGGCACGCTTCAGGCAGTATCATTCTACAACTCAACAGACAATTAAACTCAGCCAAGAAATCAAAGACAGTTTAGATAAACAGGAGACAGTATTAGCTGTCTTTGTAGATCTCAGAAGTGCTTGTGATTCAGTTTGGTGAACAAAGTTATTAGACAAAAATAGGCATAAACAACATGCTGCATTGGTTCTTTATTTTTTTAATTCAGTGTTTTTCTGCTACTAGACATGGAGAAACAATATCAAAATTCAAACAGTCAAAAAGACTCAAGGTTCTGTCTCCAGCACTATCCTCTTCAACCTGATGATAAATGACCAGCCAAAAAAATTAAAGGAATCACACAATATCACCTGTGCCCTTTTTGCTGCTGATCTCGTAATTTAGACATCACTGAAAATAAAATATCACCACCAACTCAACTCACAAATGAATGATCCACTTTGTAAATTATCCAGCTGGTGTAAAGAAAATAATATGCAAGTCAACACAGAGAAAATGAACTACTGAATATTCTGTCTCAAGAAACCAACAGTCTTACCTATGTTGAATAAAGTTCCAATCACCCAAACTGAAGCTTATAAATATTTAGGAATGACATTTGACAAGTTAACATGGAAACATCATATATTGACAGTAACAGAGAAAGCCAACCGAAGACTTTCCATTTTGAAAAGATTAGCTGGACGTAAATGGGGATGTTCTAGACACGTATAAAACCCATATCAAACCAATTCTCCAGTATGATAGCAAAACAAATTATTACAGCAAACAAATCACATTTAGGTAAAGTCCAAAATCAAGCATTACACAATATTACAGGCACTGCTTCCTACAATGAATATGACTCATCTTATGAAGTGTCAAAATTTGACACTGCAGATCTCTCATTGTGCTACTGGGAAGCAAGAAGGTAAATGGAAGAACTCCAATATGCTGAGCATTAGAAAGCAAGCAACCAAATTAATCTGAACAAATGATTATTTCATATGCAAGACAATAGGCCTTTCTAGGATCTAATCTGGAATTTCCTATGTTATAAAAATCAAAAGACAATACTTAATTTTTAAAACAAAATTTAAAATAACTACTTGCACACTTTATCTTGAGCCTTGTTGCTGTTCTCTTATATGCTATCATACCAGTTTACTTTTGTGTTTAACCAACTCAAACAGTACTGAAGCAGATCCAGTATTGCTATTACAAACTACTGTAAATAGTGAAAGAAGGAACACATGTTTAGCCTTTTACTTTAGCTGTTGGCTAGCCTGGAAGTAACAATTGCAAAAACTACAATTCATGAATACTTATGATATTTTAAGTACAACTGTATAAAAACATGGAAAGTTCTGTTGCAGTCTTTGACAATGCAGCTATCTGAAAGCTCAAGATAAAGTATACAAGCAGTACATGATTAATGATTTAAAGCTTTCTTAGCATTGGTTACTTGCTGTATTATCCTGAAGAAGGCCTAAGAGTGTAGCAGGCTGAAAGTTTGGATATGGAACCGATGACCACTCGGCTGCAAACCCATGAAGAGACAGTAAACACTGTACATGGTTTTTCTATGAACTGAGACAATGTGAGGAGATTGCAATGGACACAGTAATTAGTGGTTTTTAATTGCCATTGCTTTTTGTTGTGCAGTGACAACACACTACAACTTGTCCCTTATCAGCTGTTTAGCGCATGCAGTATAATTGTTATTGTTCACTTTCCAACTTCATAACTGTTCCTAAGCAATGGAATTCTAAAGAGACAATGGTAGATGTGATTTTTTTTAAGATGCATTAAGGGACAAATAACTATAATTCAAATTATGTATGTATAAAGATAATGTAGTAATAACAAATATACATGGACCTACATTTATGAAGATGGCAGAGTAGAAAGGGAAAGGAGTACACAGCAGTATTTACCCATTTCTGTGTGGGCAGTAGCTGTAGGCCATCAATTAGGAACCAAATGGTGTAATAACTATTTTGATCCTGTACAGTAAACTTGTTAGGCTAATGCAAATCTTTATAACCCCTTAAATATTGTTTAAAATCTGCTAGATTTGGTGTAGAAATCTGCATTTCTGTATTTTCCTTTCCTAGGAGTAGGTGGTCTCTATTCATTACCGTCTGTGGGTCGTTGCATAGTATGCAGCTTGGAGAATTGAAGATACCGATGTTGAAGAGGTGGGCAACAGACAGTGACCATTTTAAAAGTATACATCCCAAATGCAACATGACCTGCAGTTTTTAAAATGAATAATCTTAGGGGGACACAAGTATTTTATTTGAAAACATACAGTATTTAGATTAACACTTTATGGGGTGTACCCTTAAAATTGTGTGCAGACTAACAATAATAAATGCACCAATTCATTCATTCTTCATTTTTAGGAAATCGGCATTTTAATTTTGTATCTGTGCTTCTGTTGAGTAAATTAGACTTTACAGGCTTATTTATTATAATTGAGCTCTTATGTATAAATACTTAAAACATATACCTTACCTGTAGCTCCAGAAGCTCTTTCCATTTTATATCCAGTGGAGTAGGCCCATTTAGTGTCTTAGTTGTCAGTCCATCAACAAATTTCTCATACTTTTCTACCTCCAGCACAAATTGGTTCAGTGCCTCTGGCTCCATGTATGGATCTTTACCAAAAGTTTTAGGAGCCTGTTTACTATCTTCATGAAGCCCACCAATTCCTAGTAAAGCACTTTTACTACCAGCAGCATCTGGAATTTCACCATTCATCTGTGGTCCCATATCTTGGTCTCCATTGGATAAGGATACTGTGGTTATTGTTGGTATTATTTCTGCTGTTTTGGTTGTCAGATCACTAACTGTTGTAGCAACAGTTGCTGTCAATGCAGTGTTAGAGCACGGTTTTGTTTGCTTGGGGAATTGACAGACTTGGAGTGTAGTTGCTCTTCTTTCTTTTGATTTGAGGTGGTTACTGGTGGTTGCTGAGGTACCAAAGGTGCTTGATTTAGTGAGAAGTCGAGACCAGCAAGAAGATCAACATTGGAGGCTGGTTTCTCAGGTGTGGGTGGTTTATCATTGACTGAACTGGAGGTTCTACCCTGATTACTATAGGTTGTAGTGGTGTCTGCATTCTGACCTCGTGCCTGCATATAAGTCATTGGACTCAGTGGCATCTGGTTCGCCATGGTATTAACAACATTCTGCACCACAGGTACATGCTGTGGGCTCTGTGTTGGTGAGGTAGGTATTCCCGTTATGCCATACTTACCATGGTAAGGAATAATATGACCCTTGAGAATATGCAGGAGTTTCATAATTCTGCTGCTGGGTATTGTACTGTGATGCATATGTCTGACCCTCTATTGTTGATTGTGATGAGGATGTTTGCGAAGTTATATAATTACCAGCATTAGTATAGCATGATGCCCCAGTTGCTGCCATATATTGGAATTCTGTAGTGGATGCCACAGCACTGATATTTGACTGTGAATATGAATAAGGATACTGTTGGTACTGCTGATTTGTTGCACTGTAATACTGCTGCTGTCCTGTTTCTGAGGATGGCAAACTTGGTAATGAGGAGCTTGATGATGGCATCCTCTCTGTCCCATAGTAAGCTGCAGTATTGGGAACGTTAGCACTGCTTGTATTTGCCATGTTGTATGATGCTGCACTCTGCTGTGGTTGATTCCAATGTGCTTGCTGTGGTAACACAGCTCCTGCTTTGCTTTCAGGAGTAGCATACTCAGCTGTGCGGTTGCTTTGGTATGCAGCAGGATATTGATAACCTCCTGCTGAGGCTGTGTAACCATAACCAGTATGTCCTGTATATGACTGGGTACCTGAGTAACCAGAAGGAACTGTTGTCTGTGAATATGATGCAGCAAGCATTACTGGTTGTTGGGGTGTTGCATAACCTGAGTATGTAGGACCCATATAAGATTGTGACGATGTGCTTGGTGGATAGTATGTCCCCATATCAGGTTTAGTAGCAGGTGGAATGTTAGTTTGAGAATACTGGGCTGTCGTTTCTCCCCCTTGTTGGTACATGGATTGTGCAGCTGCTGTTCCTGGCATTGAATATTACCCTGGTTTAATGTCTGCAACTGTGTTTGTTGCTCCTGCTGGATAACCACTGGAATACTGAGGAGCATAGTTGTAAACCGGAACCTGACCTGTACCTGCAGGCTGATTCTGCATATTTGTATACCCTGCAGACATTCCTGTGGAATAATTCAGTTGTGGTGATGCTGTAGAAGGATAAGGTGGCATATTATTCATTTCTGTTCTGTTGCTGCAGGATACATATATCCTGCATATGGCTGCTGTGCTTTGTTTTCACTTGGTTCTAGTTTGACACCCATTGAAGTCTTATCTCCGGTACCTTCTGAACCTACTGGAGCTGGTCGAATGGCAGGATTCCATTGCTGTGATGTAGGTGTCTCATTCTGCATTTGAGAAGTGGGTGTTACATTTACAGTTTGGTCATAGTAGCTTGATGGCTGGGGAGAGGTTACTGATGGTGGAACTTGGCCATATGCTGCAATGTTGGTGTTGTAATACTGACTGGGGGCTTGAGGTATGGTGGTAGTGGGATAGGCTCCTGGGTATCCTGCGGTACTGGAAGTTCCACCTCTTTTCATGCCTTGGAGGTAGTCCTTGAGCTTTGGTGCAGCAGATTGTGAAATTTCAGGTAATGATGGATCTGGCACAACTGTTGGCTGAGTTCTTGGAAGTGGTTTATTATTCTTGGCCAGTATTTGTTCCCTTTCTTCCTCCTGAACTTTACAAGTACTTTTCACCCTCTGCAGCAATTTGCTCACATTTGTTTCCAACTTGCGGTAAAACTCCAGTCCTTTTCTTGACTTTGCAAGGAGGTCTTCATATGCATCATAAGAAGAAATGAGAGCACTTATGGTTGCGTCTCTCTTGCGCATAATTTCATTTGTAGCCTTACGTGTTCCAGCATAACGGGTATATGTATCCGTCAAGGCTTTTAGTATGTTGTCTTGGGCAGCTAAATTTTGTTCTATCAAGGACACCTGGAAGGGGAAAAAAATTGTTATTATATCTGACAATATTTTTCATATATGTATAAGTTGGAAGGAGTATAGATATTCATAATTTAAGAGGCAAGTCAACATGGTGTACCAAATGAAATACTGCATTCTTTTTTTTTTTTTTTTTTTTGCTTTGAGCTCTAGATTTGCCATAAAAAATTAATGTTATCAGAATTTTATCATCTCAACATGCCTTTGAATAAAGTATCCTTACAGACAGTTTAAAAGAAATTAAAGATTTTTCTTTTGTTTGTAAAATCATTGAATTACAATGTAGACATCAGGCTGAGTGGTTGCAAGTAGGTCAAGCTCTACTACGGGTGTTGATATTGTAACATGTTGAATAAGAATAGACAGAAAATAAGACAAAATATAGAGATAAAGGCAGGGATGTGAATAGTCACTGCAGTATTGATAGTTATATTATTAATAACACTGTACAACACTGAAATTTGCACCTGGCCAAAAATAGGTTATTCTAATAGATTTTTAAGCATGAATTTCAGAACTGAAATCCGTTTTGTGATAGCACCCAATGTTTTTTAGATATTGCCCTTTTTGTGATTTGCAAAAATCTGCTGTGCTGCGCCACTCCCACCACCGCAACCTTTATCGGTCGGCTCACCCTCTCAGCATCTGTTGTCATTCAAGACTGGTAAGAGTTTTATTGCAGGTGAGTTAACTTCAGCATTTTGACAAGGGGCTTAAAATATGACTTCTTTGAAAGGTCTTCTTTGTTAACGGACTCATGGAACAACTGAGTGACAATTACAAGCCATCCGAATGGCGTCTTTTCATTGATTTGTTGAAGTTAAGCTTAAAGGCAGTTTTATTATATAATGGTAACTGTTATCCTTCCATTCCAATAGCTCATGCTGTCCAGATGAAAGAATCATATGAGAATTTGAAGATAGTTTTGAAAGCTATAAACTATGCAAAGTATGAATGGCAAATCTGTGGAGATTTAAAGGTCATAGGGTTACTCCTGGGAATGCAGAATGGTTTCAGCAAGTTATGTTTTATATGTGAGTGGGACAGTTGGGCTAAAGAAAAACATTATGAAGATGCTGCGTGGCCTGTAAGGAGGGCTTTAATACTGGATGAAAAGAGTGTTAAGTATGAAGCATTAGTTAACAAAGACAAAATTTTGCTACCACCGCTTCACATTAAGCTAGGCTTAATGAAAAATTTTGTAAATGCTTTGAACAAAGAGAGTAGGGGTTTTTGGTATTTGAAAGAAAAGTTTCCAAGAATAAGCAAAGCAAAATTAAAAGAAGGTATTTTTATTCACCCACAAATGTGCAAATTAATGGAAGACAGGCATTTTGAAGAACTACTTTTGGAAAACGAGAAAGCAGCATGGGTGGGATTCAAGCCCGTGTGCAAAAATTTCCCGGGAAATACGAAAGCTGGCAACTACAAGAAAATTATTGAGAACATGCTAAAGGAAAATAAAAATTTAGGGTGCAACATGTCCTTAAAAATACATTTTTTGCACTTGCACTTGGACTTCTTCCCTCCCAACCTGGGGGCTATGAGTGATGAGCACGGGGAACGGTTTGAATCAGCATATAAGTGCCATGCAGAAGCAATGCAGCAGAAAATAGTCACCTAGTATATTAGCTGACTATTGTTGGCAGCTCATAAGGGAAGTTCCTGATGTCAGCTACAAGCAGAAGTCTTCTTGAAAGTGTTTTTAAGAAAGTGAGTAAAATTAATGTTAATTAATGTAATAATTAATTGCATGAAAGTTACCTAAATATGGATTGTTAGTTCACTTTAACTGTAATTTATGAATTCTGCATAACTTTTGCGTTATAATGTTGAGCTATATGAAATTATTTCACCTCAAGATTGATTACAATACTTTAATTGCATCTATTGTATGTGTTATTTTTTAAAAACATTGAAACCGATTTCTCCACAAAACGGTACGAGATAGAGAATTTTGGATTTCAGATTTGAGTTCAGCATAGCTAATATGTACAAAGCCACCTATTTTTATTCAAGTTCAAAAACAAAAGTTGAAATTTGTTTTTCAGTATAATAGGAAGAGCAGAACCCAAGTCTGACGGAGATGAAACTAGCAGTAGAATGAGCAATGGAACAAATAGTAAAAGAGTTAAGAGCAGTGAAAAACCACATAAATATAAAAGCAGACAAGGCAGTGACACAATTAAGAGAGGAAATAAGGGCACCAAAAGGGTAGATTGGAAGGAGAAACTAGAAGGAAAAATAGTATAGTATTCAGAGTAAGAGAAGATCATAACAGAAGACTAAAATATGTAATAAAAGAAATCATGGAAATTGGGATAGGAATGAGGCTGTACATTTGGGAATTTAAAAACAAGTCTTATAATGGGAAGAAGAGGAAAAAGAAAACCTGGCCTATAGCATTGAAGGTAATGATGAAGGAAAAGAAGCGGGGGATATTAAGAAACATATGGAGACTGAAAGGATAAAGAATATGTATAGAACAGGACTATACAAGAGGAGACAGACAGAGAGAGGGAGAGGGAGGGAGGGAGGGGGGAGAGAGGGAGGGAGGGGGAGATAGGGAGGGAGAGAGAATTGAAAAAATGAAAGAACCTAGATCAGAAGGCAAGAATACATATGATAAGGTCCTTAAATTATGCATAGAAGATGAAAAATGGAGTATGTGTGTCATGGGGAATGAATGGGAAAGAATCTATACTTTTCAGCAACAGGAACTAGCATACATGTCACAAGTAAACCAAAAGTCAGTAGAAAGAATGAATCAAGCAAAATTATATGCAGCTGTGGCCGGCAGGGGGAGGGGTGGGATGGGTGGGATGGATGGGATGGAGGGATGAGTAGTGAGTGAAGAAAAATGAAATTACACCTAGTGAATAGTTAGGTTAGTTTTAGGTTTTAGATTGTGAAAGCAAGGGGGAACTTGGGACATGACAGCGGAGATGAGTTCAGAGAGACTGGAAAATGAAGAACTGGATGGGGAAATTAAAATAGAAGTATAATAGCAACTAAGAGGGATAAAAATTGGTAAAGCAGTAGGATTTGATGGAATGCCTGGAGAATTCTGGAAAATACATGGAAAAACACAAAATGGTTTAAAAATGAATAAATTTACAAATATAATCAGAGAAAAAATGAACTTCTGGATAGTTTGAAAAAAGTATATTACCATTATATAAGCACAAGGGGGAAGTAGTTAAACCAGAGGACTATAAGGAAACAAGTTTATTACCAGTGTTAGGTAAAGTCTACATGATAATACTAGCAGATAGGTTGGTTGAAAAGGTAGAAGCATTCTCACAGTTTCAAGTAGGATTTAGGTCAAGAAAACAAACAATAGTTAATGTGTTTATAGTAAAAACAATAATACATTTGTAAGTACTCATATATACAAAGAAAGGGTTTTTGGGGGACTTTGAAAAAGCATTTGACACAATAAATAGGGAAGCATTAGAATACAAACTAAGCAGAAAGGGGTGAGCAAAAAATTTATAGAGAAAATAAAAGTTATATAAGGCAGTAAAATTCTGCAAAAGGTATGAAAATAACAAAATAAGGGAGGTGACAGAACAGAAATTAGGACTAAGAGGATATAAATTGAGCCCAACAACACTTATTCTACAGATAAATTGAGTCAGATATTGGAACACTTACATCACTTAGGGTTAGTCTCATCAACCAATGTTAAATTTTAACTCAACGTTAAACTGATTTAACAATTAACACAAATTATATTTCACTGAACTATGTTACTGTTCACCAACAGAAAGAAAGCCCCTGACAGGAATTTATTGCCCTTGTCTGTTTGGAAACAGTGTGACAAGGACAGCAAGTGTGTGTAACAGAGAAAGTGTACTACACAAGTAGTAAAGCTATTCAAAAAACTGTCCTAGTGTCATAAACGGGAGGGTGAGGCAGAGTGTCGGACCCGTGTCTCATTGGCATTTCCCCCAGCACGTCATACCCTGGGGACTTTCTTTGCAGTGGTAAACAGCGGCTTTAACATAAAGTTAAAATCCATATGAACTTAACACTGGCATACCTCTAAGTTAAGGCGTTTAACATATGTTAGAAGTCGGAAAATGGTTGCAGCAAACCAGGCTGTTTATGTGAGTTTGGTGTATTTGGCATTTAAGAATGTCATTTCTAATGGAGGAATGGATGTGCATCATAATAAATTTGAAAACCTGTAAAAGGAAGAACTTTTAAAAGCAATACAGACTTTCCAAAGTGGTCAGGAGAAAAACTTAACAAATACCTATGCTAGGTTAGAATACAAGATTTTATGTTACTTGCAGTTTTCATTTAATAGTCAATGTTAGAATTTCTACACATATAACGTTGCAGGTTTATTCAAAACGTTTCTTAAGCAGTTGCTTCAAGCAGCAAACAGTATATTTGTTGGGGTCTGCTTACCCCTAATCAGAAATAACAAATTCTTGTATACTTTGATTTCAATGCAGTATCCACCATTCAGGTTTAAATGTCGTAAATGTTCTTTGCACCTGACTATTTTGGTACTGGGTTTTATGTTGGCATAAAATCATCAGTTACTTATTGAGACTGGGAGAAAGTACCTTTTAATTAAATTATTTGCAGATTTTCCTACAGGTTGCATTATTAATTGGATTAATAATTACTTCTATACTTAGTAACATGTTCTATAATTAACGATTTTTGAGCAATGGACCAAAAATTCCTGTGCATATGCATTTTTCAATTGACACTGCAATTCTAACTTCAAATAATAAGGAAAATCACATGTCATGAACCTAAACCTAAGAAGTTGTTTGTTATTGACACAGACAGTGCTGCAATGCATCGACACATGTTCAGAAGCCATACACAGTGCCTTACTTTTCTCTTGGCTGGCTGTTTTGTGGACCACTGCTGCCGCAGGACCACATAGCTACCGGCCGAGTTGCATACTCACAGAGCCTCAACTCAAGTGCATAGATTTACATGCATACAATAACCATATATGTTTATCACAGAAGGTGTTGGAAATTGTGTCCTTGTGCTGCCATGTATCTCTCAAACATTTTAAGAAAATTTTCTTTAACACATTAATTCTTCTGAAATTGCAATAACTTCTCTTCTGATATTGTTTTTCAGTTCTTTCAACTTATGCGGGTTGTTACGATACACTTTATTTTTTAAGTTCCCCCAAAATAAAAGTTACATACTGCGGATTTTTATACAATTGGGTGTTGGGTAAAGATAATGATGGCTCTATGGAGCCAAAGTTGATTTTTTTCACAGACGAAGCACAGTTTTCTTTAAATGGCCATGTATTGACACAAAACAACACATAGTGGAGTGCAGAAAAACCCGATACTGTACACAAAATGCCATTGTATGACCAGAAAATTGGTATTTGGTGTTTGGTGTGTGGTGAGTGCATACCGAATTATACAGCCTATATTCATTGAGGATACAGTTAAAGGACAGCGATACAAAAAGCACACTGTTCCTGGAATATTTCGGTGACACTGAGTGCACTCAGGTATATTTTCAACAAGACTTTCCTACAGCACATACAGTTGATCTCTCGTTGAAATTGAGGAAATTTTTGAAGATGGGGTCATCAGTAAGGGACTAAGGCCACTGCAATCCTCAGACCTTATGGTATGCAACTTTTATTTATGGAGGAATGTAAAAATAAAGTGTATTGGAACAACTCGTATATGTAGGAATAACTGAAAGAAAATATCAGAAGAGAAATTACTGCAATTCAGAAGTAGAATTAACGTGTGTTAATGAAAATTTTCTTAAAAGGTATGAGAAATGTGTGGCAGCACAAGGACATAATTTATAGCACCTTCCATGATAAAGGTATGTGGTTATTGTATGCATGTAAATCTACTGACTTGAATTGCCAGCTGCTAGATGCTTGAGTTCAGGGTCTGTGAATATGCAACTTGGCTGGCAGGTGTGCGGCACTGTGGCAGCAACAGGCTACACTAAGCAGCCTGCCAGGAGTAAGAAATAAGACACTGGATCACTGGATCACTGCCTTTTCAAAAGCTATTGTTCCCAGCTGTCCTTGACATTAACCAGAGATAACTAACAATTTGCCATTAAAGCTTGATGAAATGCATAGGTCTTAACATTTAGTTACACTTTTAATTAGAAGTTAGTAAACTCTGAGTTAGAGAATTTTTAACATCGGCCGGTGACACCAGCTCTTACACTTTTTTGTGTCTTTACCGGTGTCAAAAGCTATTGCTCCCATCATCAGAAGTGACTAAGTGGCACCTACTGGCATCCAGTTTGTTCTGGTTGTCTGTGGTGACACCTAGCTGTGGGGGAGTGTGAAACTAGCAGTGGAAGTGACCAGATGTACTGTGAAGCAAGCTCCCGTGGCTGTGGGGGAGGGTGAAACTAGCAGTGGAAGTGACCAGATGTACTGTAAAGCACGCTCCCATGCCCATGGGGAAAAAAAGTTAAGTGACATAGCAGCTAAAGGAAACAGTTTTAGTAAGAGATAAAGGACTGGCAGAGAGACTCAGGCAAGAGTGGATGAAATTGATAGGGAAAACAAAGAAATGGAACTGTTAAAACTGGAAATTCAAAAGTTAAAAAGAACACTGGAAAGAATGGAAGATAAAAGCAGAAAGTACAATCTAGCGATTTCTGGAGTTGAAGAAAAATGTGGAGTGGGAGTGTATCAGGATTTAAGAGATCTAGTGAACAGATTAGATATACCTCTGAGAGACTACAAGATTTGCAATGCATTCAGAATTGGCAAAATACTAGGGAAAAGAAATATTCTTGTCAGATTTGCAAACGGCTATAAAAGTACTAAAACAGGCCAAAAAATTGAGAGGATCGACTATTTACATAAACAAGGACTTAACATATACACAAAGGGTGCAAATAAAGGAGTTAATTGATCACTGAAGACAAGCAAGAAATGAAGGCAAGGGGGTATACATTAAAAACCTCAAGTTGTACACAGTTGACCAGGCAGCAGAGAGAAAAAGCAAAGGCAGGAATTGCAGTCATTGGACCAAGAAAGATAGGGAAATGAACAAGCATGACCAGGAAATGTGTTGCACAGCACTAAAGAGACAATTACCACAGAACAAACAACTACTCAGCATTTTGCAACATGTGTGGATCCACTAATAAGTGTGTCGTCAAGGTCAAGTGTAAGCAAACTGCAGGTTGGGGATATGGTGAAATGTGGAGCATGAAAGAAATGGGGGAAAAAGTCCAGGTTGGGGATAACAGTGGACAGTCAGGAAGAATTGAAGAAAAGTGTGAACTCAAGAATAGCCACAGAAAAAATGACGTACTAAATAACTATTGGAGAGAAAAAAGAAAGTGGTACTTTGCCGAGAGTAATGAGGTTAATAAAATGGTTGGATAGTCCATAAATGAGGGAGCAGAGGGTTTTTGTATGCAGTGAAAGTGAGGTTATAGCAAAGTTGTGAAATTGGGATAATGAAGATTAGTGAAGTATACAATGTAAACAGATTAATAAAATTATTGTTTATTTATGCCAACAAACTTACTGTTGGTGTTTTTAAACACACAAGCCGTGTGTGGGCAAAGTTTGAGAGGTAGAACATAAATAAATAATAATTACCATCTGAAGGTTATTTAATCCTGGGATATAAAGTACTTACAATAGTAAGTCACCATTGGGGTAATTTGTCTCTGATGTGAGACTGCCTTTGTGGTTTACCAGGAGAAATATGAACTGGTTTGAGAATTTAATGCCATTCTAGCAGTTTGTCACAATAGCTTAGTGGTAGAGCAGCCGCCCGGTAAGCGGAAGGTCTGTGGTTCAAATCCCAGTTGTGGCATTGAATTTTTAAGTTCCAGTTCTACCTCTCAAAGATTAATAAAAGTTACAAGAGTGGAGCTAATAAGAAAAGTTGAGAAAGAGGGAAAGTGAATAATGAAATAAAGCAGGAAGAAAAATTAATGGCTAGTAATAAAAGTTGCAAGAGTGAAACTGATAAGAAAAGTTTAGAAAGAAGGAATGGAATAAGTTTGGGTGATGAAATAAAGCAGGAAATAAAAATTAAAGAGTGGGAGATGGCTAAGATTGGTGATAAGGTGATACCATCTGAAGGTTATTTAATCCTGGGATATAAAGTACTTACAATAGTAAGTCACCATTGGGGTAATTTGTCTCTGATGTGAGACTGCCTTTGTGGTTTACCAGGAGAAATACAAACTGGTTTGAGAATTTAATGCCATTCTGGCAGTTTGTCACAATAGCTCAGTGGTTAGAGCGTCCGCCCGGTAAGCGGAAGGTCTGTTGTGGCATTGAATTTTTAAGTTCCAGTTCTACCTCTCAAACTTTGCCCACACACGGCTTGTGTGTTTAAAAACACCAACAGTAAGTTTGTTGGCATAAATAAATAATAATAGGATGCAAATGTTCACAAATTAAACATGTATAATGTGTACATAAAATGTCATTATACAGAAGGACTGCCCTAATAGCAAAGGGGCCAGAACCTAGTTCAGGGGTAGCCCAATGTATGTAAGATTTAGTATTCAATAAATCATTTAAATTAAATCTAGATGTAGGGTGATGAACTTCCATGGTGAATTTGGTGGTTGCAATTCAAAATTCATTATGGTGTTTGTGTTTTAACATTAGAATCTTCTCCCAAGTATCCAAAGCTCTAGGTGTTTTGTTGGTTTCAGGGATGTTATTTTGGGTGTGATGATATTGTTAGTCATCCAAAAATTGTGTGAAACTGCAGATTCATCCATCTGTTCATATTAGATTCATCTCATATATTCTTGCAATCTGGTTAGACAAAGAGGAATTTAGAGACAAATGAGGTGCATTCATCACATACAGATGGAGAAATTTAAAGTTTCACACCATTGTTGGAACAGCTAATCATAATGTAAGACAATCAACTAATCATAACATCACACCTAACATAACATCCCTGAAGCTGACAAAACACACAATGATTTGGACACTTGGGAGATGATACACATCTTAAAACACAAGCACTGGTTAACGAATTATGAATTGCTGCCAACAAATTCGCTACAGAACTTTATCACTCCACAGCTAGATGTCACTACAAAGCACCACTGCAAACTGGATGCCACTAGATGCCAGTTGCTCACTTCTGATGATAGGAGCAACAGCTCTCGAAACCGGTCACAAAAAAGTGTGAATGATATGTTTTGAATATTCAACTCAGTTTATCAATAAACTAAACTTACATCACAGTTACTAGCTTATTTGAATATTATACAAAATAGCTAAGGTTTAACAGAGTTTCACTCATTTAAAAACTTCCATAAACCATATACAAAAATTATTCAAACTATATAATCTATTTATTAATGTTATATAGGAGGGGCAACAGAGGAAAATAGTCCAGTAATAACAAACACAAACATACTACGGCTGCTATTTGCAGACAACTTAATCAGGGGATCTATTACAATTATAGGACTACTAAGAGCAATGACCTAAGAGCAAGAGTTTCTAAAGGCTGGGAGATAAAATATACATTAATAAGTCAAAAGTAATGTTCTCTAAAGGACAAAATGAACTAAAAAGTAATCAAAGATGGCATTCGGGTGGGAGGAAACTAGAGGTGATTAAAAGAGTTTGATTAACTGGCTGTAAGGTTGAGCTACAATAGAGAATGGGGGGCTGGCAGTACTGCTGTAAGTTTGAGCTACAATAGAGAATGGGGGGCTGACAGTACTGGGTGTAAGGTTGAGCTAAAATAGAGAATGGGGGCTGACAGTACTGGGTATAAGGTTGAGCTACAATAGAGAATGGGGGGCTGACAGTACTGGCTGTAAGGTTGAGCTACAATAGAATATGGGGGCTGACATTACTGGGTGTAAGGTTGAGCTAAAATAGACAATGGGGGGCTGAAAGTACTGGCTGTAAGGTTGAGCTACAATAGACAATGGGGGCTGACATTACTGGGTGTAAGGTTGAGCTACAATAGACAATGGGGACTGACATTACTGGGTGTAAGGTTGAGCTAAAATAGACAATGGGGGGCTGAAAGTGCTGGCTGTAAGGTTGAGCTACAATAGAGAATGGGGGGGGCTGAAAGTACTGGCTGTAAGGTTGAGCTACAATAGAGAATGGGGGGGCTGGCAGTACTGCTGTAAGTTTGAGCTACAATAGAGAATGGGGACTGAAAGTACTGGGTGCAACGTTGAGCTACAATAGAGAATGGGGGGCTGACAATACTGGGTGTAACGTTGAGCTATAATAGACAATGGGGGGCTGACAATACTGGGTGTAAGGTTGAGCTATAATAGACAATGGGGGGCTGACAGTACTGGGTGTAACGTTAAGCTATAATAGACAATGGGGGGCTGACAGTACTGGGTGTAACGTTGAGCTATAATAGACAATGGGGGTCTGACAGTACTGGCTGTAAGGTTGAGCTATAATAGACAATGGGGGGCTGACAATACTGGGTGTAAGGTTGAGCTACAATAGAGAATGGGGGCTGACAGTGCTGGGTGTGAGGTTGAGCTACAATAGAGAATCGGGGCTGACAGTACTGCGTGCAAAGTTGAGATCAAATAGAGAATGCGGGCTGACAGTACCGGGTGTAAGGTTGAGCTACAATGGACAATGGGGCTGACAGTACTGGGTGTAAGGTTGAGCTAAAATAGAGAATGGGGGCTGACAGTACCGGGTGTAAGGTTGAGCTAATATAGAGAATGGGGTGCTGACAATACTGGCTGTAAGGTTGCGCTACAATAGAGAATGGGGGGCTGACAATACTGCTGTAAGTTTGAGCTACAATAGAGAATGGGGTGCTGACAGTACTACGTGCACGTTGAGCTACAATAGAGAATGGGGGGCTGAAAGTACTGGCTGTAAGGTTGAGCTACAATAGACAATGGGGGCTGACAGTACTGGGTGTAACGTTGAGCTATAATAAACAATTGGGGGCTGACAATACTGGGTGTAAGGTTGAGCTACAATAGAGAATGGGGGCTGACAGTGCTGGGTGTGAGGTTGAGCTACAATAGAGAATGGTGGCTAACAGTGCTGGGTGTAAGGTTGAGATAAAATAGAGACTGGGGGCTCACAGTGCTGGGTGTAAAGTTGAGCTACAACAGACAATGGGGCTGACAGTACTGGGTGTAAGGTTGAGCAACAATAGAGAATGGGGTGCTGACATTACTGGTTGTAAGGTTGAGCTACAATAGAGAATGGGGGGCTGGCAGTACTGCTGTAAGTTTGAGCTACAATAGAGAATGGGGGCTGACAGTACAGGCTGTAAGGTTGAGCTAAAATAGAGAATGGGGGCTGACAGTACTGGGTGTAAGGTTGAGCTACAATAGAGAATGGGGGGCTGGCAGTAATGCTGTAAGTTTGAGCTACAATAGAGAATGGGGGCTGACAGTACTGGCTGTAAGGTTGAGCAAAAATAGAGAATGGGGGCTGACAGTACTGGGTGTAAGTTTGAGCTACAATAGAGAATGGGGCTGAAAGTACTGGGTGTAAGGTTGAGCTACAATAGAGAATGGGTGGCCGACAGTACCAGCTGTAAGGTTGAGCTACAATAGAGAATGGGGGGCTGGCAGTACTGCTGTAAGTTTGGGCTATAAAAGAGAATGGGGGGCTGGCAGTACTGGGTGTAAGGTTGAGCTACAATAGAGAATGGGGGTTGGCAGTACTGCTGTAAGTTTGAGCTACAATAGAGAATGGGGGCTGACAGTACTCGGTGTAAGGTTGAGCTTCAATAGACAATGGGGGTGACATTACTGGCTGTAAGGTTGAGCTACAATAGAGAATGGGGGGCTGACAGTACTGGGTGTATGGTTGAGCTAGAATAGACAATGGGGGTGACATTACTGGCTGTAAGGTTGAGCTACAATAGAGAATGGGGGGCTGACAGTACTGGGTGTCAGGTTGAGCTACAATAGAGAATGGCGGGCTGACAATACTGGGTGTAAGGTTGAGCTACAATAGACAATGGGGGCTGACAGTAGTGGCTGTAAGGTTGAGCTATAATAGACAATGGGGCTGACAGTAGTGGCTGTAAGGTTGAGCTAAAATAGACAATGGGGGGCTAACAGTACTGCTGGAAGATTTAACTAAAATAGACAATGACGGGCTGACAATACTGGGTGAAAGGTTGAGCTACAATAGACAATGGGGGCTGACAGCAGTGGCTGTAAGGTTGAGCTACAATAGACAATGGGGGGGGGGGGCTGGCAGCACTGGCTGTAAGGCTGAGCTACAGTAGAAAATGGGGGGCTGGCCGTACTGCTGTAAGTTTGAGCTACAATAGAGAATGGGGGGCTGACAATACAGGGTGTAAGGTTGAGCTACAATAGAGAATGGGTGGCTGACAATACTGGGTGTAAGATTAATCTACATGGGACAAATGGGGGCTGACAGTACTGGATGTAAGGTTGATCTATAATAGACTATGGGGCGCTGACAGCACTGGGTGTAAGGCGGAGCTAAAATAGACAATGGGGGGTTGACAGTACTGGGTGTAAGGTTGGGTTATAATAGACAATGGGGGCTGACAGTACTGGCTGTAAGGTTGAGCTAAAATAGACAATGGGGGGCTAACACTACTGCCATAAGTTTGAGCTAAAGTAGACAATGGGGGCTGACAGTACTGGCTGTAAAGTTGAGCTAAAATAGACAATGGGGGGCTGACAGTACTGGGTGCAAAGCTGAGCTAGCATAGAAAATGGGGGGCTGAGAGTACTGGCTGTAAGGGTGAGCTACAATAGAGAATGGGGCGCTGACAGTACTGGGTGTAAGGTTGAGCTACAACAGACAATGGGGGCTGACAGTACTGGCTGTAAGGTTGAGCTACAGCAGAGAATGGGGGGCTGGCAGTACTGCTGTAAGTTTGAGCTACAATAGAGAATGGGGGGCTGACAGTACTGGGTGTAAGGTTGAGCTGCGATAGAAAATGGGGGGCTGACAGTACTGGGTGTAAGGTTGATCAGCAATAGACAATGGGGGCTGACAGTACTAGCTGTGAGGTTGAGCTATAATAGACAAAGGGGGGCTTACAGTACTGCTGTAAGGTTGAGCTAAAATAGACAATGGGGGGCTAACAGTACTGCTGTAAGGATGAGCTAAAATAGACAATGGCGGCTGGCAGTACTGGCTGTAAGGTTGAGCTAAAATTGACAATGGGGGGCTGACAGTACAGGATGTAAAGTTGAACTGCAATAGAGAATGGGGTGCCGACAGTACTGGCTGTAAGGTTGAGCTAGAATAGAGAATGTGGTGCTGACAGTACTGGGTGTAAAGTTGAGCAAACATAAAGAATGGGGGGCTGACAGTACTGGGTGTAAGACTGAGCCACAATAGACAATGGGTGGCTGGCAGTACTGACTGTAAGGTGAGGTACAATAGAAAATGGGGGGCAGGCAGTACTGCTGAAAGTTTGAGCTTCAATAGAGAAACGGGGGCTGACAGTACTTGGTGTAAGGTAGAGCTACAATATAGAATGGGGGGCTGACAGTACTGGGTGTAAGGGTGATCTACACTGGACTATGGGGACTGACAGTACTGGCTGTAAAGTTGAGCTCTAATAGACAATGGGTGGCTGACAGTACCGGGTGTAAGGTTGAGCCACAATAGAGAATGGGACCTGACAGTACTGGGTGTAATGTTGAGCTACAATACAGAATGGGGGGCTGACAGTACTGGCTGTAACGTTGAGCAACAATAGAGAATGGGGGGCTAACAGTACTGCTGTAAGATTTAGCTAAAATAGACAATGGGGGCTGACAGTACTGGCTGTAAGCTTGAGCTAAAATAGACAATGGGGGGCTGACACTATTGGGTGTAAAGTTGAGCTAACATAGCGCATTGGGGGCTAACAGTACTGGCTGTAAGTTTGAGCGACAATAGAGAATGGGGGGCTGACAGTACTGGGTTTAAGGTTGAGCTATAGTAGAAAATGGGGGGCTGGTAATACTGGCTGTAAGGATGAGCTAAAATAGAGAATGGGGGGCTGACATTACTGTCTGTAAGGTTGAGCTAAAATAGACAATGGAGGCTGACAGTACTGGGTGTAAGGTTGAACCATAATATACAATGGGGAGCTGGCGGTACTGACTGTAAAGTGAGCTACAAGAGAAAATGGGGGGCAGGCAGAACTGCTGTGAGTTTGAGCTGCAATAGAGAATGGGGGGCAGACAGTACTGTGTGTAAGGTTGAGCTACAATATAGAATGGGGACAGCCAGTACTGGCTGTAAAGTTGAGGTATAATAGACAATGGGTGGCTGACAGTACTGGGTGTAAGGTTGAGCTACAATAGAGAATGGGGGCTGAAAGTACTGGGTGTAATGTTGAGCTACACTAGAGAATGGGGGGCCGACAGTACCAGCTGTAAGGTTGATCTACAATAGAGAATGGGGGGCTGGCAGTACTGCTGTACGTTTGAGCTATAATAGAGAATGGGGTGCTGGCAGTACTGGGTGTAAGGTTGAGCTACAACAGGGAATGGGGGGCTGGCAGTACTGCTGTAAGTTTGAGCTACAATAGAGAATGGGGGGCTGACAGTACTGGGTGTATGGTTGACTTGGAATAGGCAATGGGGGGTGACATTACTGGCTGTAAGGTTGAGCTACGATAGAGAACGGAGGGCTGACAGTACTGGGTTTAAGGTTGAGCTACAATAGAGAATGGCGGGCTGACAATACTGGGTGTAAGGTTGAGCTACAATAGACAATGGGGGCTGACAGTAGTGGCTGTAAGGTTGAGGTATAATATACAATAGGGGCTGATAGTAGTGGCTGTAAGGTTGAGCTATAATAGATAATGGGGGCTGAGAGTACTGAATGTAAGGTGGAGCTACAATAGAGAATGGGGGGCTGATAGTACTGGCTACAAGGTTGAGCTAAAACAGAGTATGGGGGGTTGCCATTACTGGCTGTAAGGTTGAGCTAAAATAGACAATGGGTGGCTGATTGTACTGGCTGTAAGGTTGAGCTAAAATAGACAATGGGGTGCTGACAGTACTGGGTGTAAAGTTGAGCTAACATAGAGAATGGGGGGCTGACAGTACTGGGTGTAAAGTTGAGCTACAATAGAGAATGGGGGGCCGACAGTACTGGCTGTAAGGTTGAGCTACAATAGAGGATGGGGGGCTGTCAGTACTGCTGTAAGTTTGAGCTACAATAGTAAATGGGGCGCTGACAGTACTGGGTGTAAGGTTTAGCTACAGTTGACAATGGGGGCTGACAGTACTGGCTGTAAGGTTGAGGTACAACAGAGAATGGGGGGCTGGCAGTACTGCTGTAAGCTTGAGCTACAATAGAGAATTGGGGGCTGACAGTACTGGGTGTAAGGTTGAGCTACAATAGAAAATGGGGGGCTGACAGTGCTGGGTGTAAGGTTGATCTACAGTACACAATGGGGGCTGACAGTACTAGCTATAAGGCTGAGCTATAATAGACAATGGGGGGCTGACAGTACTGCTGTAAGGTTGGGCTAAAATAGACAATGGGGGGCAGACAGTACTGCTGTAAGTTTGAGCTAAAATAGACAATGCGTGGCTGACAGTACTGGATGCAAGGATGAGCTACATTAGAGAATGGGGTGACAGTACTTGGTGTAAGGTTGTGGTTAAATAGAGACTACGGGAATGACAGTACTGCTGTAAAATTGAGCTAAAGTAAACAATGGCAGGCTGACAGTACTGGGTGCAAGGTTGAGCTAAAATAGAGAATGGGAACTGACAGTACTGGGTGAAGGGTTGAGCTATAATGGACAATGGGGGGCTGACAGTACTGGATGTAACATTGAGCTAAACTAAGAATGGGGGCTGACAGTACTGGCAGTATGGTTGAGCTAAAATCGACAATGGGGGGCTGACAGTACCGTGTGTAAGGCTGAGCTACAAAAGACAAAGGGGGCTGACAGTACTGTTTGTAAGGTTGAGCTATAATAGACAATGGGTGGCAGACAGTACTAGGTGTATCAGCTAAAATAGACAATGGGGGCTGACAGTACTGGCTGTAAGGTTGTGCTAAAATAGACAATGGGGGGCGGACAGTACTGCTGTAAGGCTGAGCAGAAATGGACAATAGGGCGCTGACAGTACTGCTGTAAGGTTGAGCTAAAATAGAGAATGGGGGACTGACAGAACTGAGTGTAAGGTTGAGCTAAGGTAAAAATGGGGGGCTGGGAGTACTGGCTGTAAGGTTGAGCTAAAACCGAGCATGGGGGGCTGACATTATAGGCTGTAATGTTGAGCTAAAATAGACAATAGAGGCTGACAGTACTGGCTGTAAGGTTGAGCTACAATAGGAAATGGGGGGGGGGGCTGGCAGTACTGCTGTACGTTTGAGCTACTATAGAGAATGGGGGGCTGACAGTACAGGGTGTAAGGTTGATCTACATGGGACAATGGGGGCTGACAGTACTGAGTGTAAGGTTGGGTTATAATAGACCAAGGTGGGTGACAAAACTGGCTGTAAGGTTGAGCTAAAATATATAATGGGGGGCTGGCAGTACTGGCTGTAAGGTTGAGCTAAAATAGAGAATGGGGTTCTGACATTACTGGCTGTAAGGTTGAGCTAAAATAGACAATAGAGGCTGACAGTACTGGCTGTAAGTTTGAGCTACAATAGACAATGGGTGGGGCTGGCAGTGGTGTCTGTAAGGTTGAGCTACAATAGAAAATGGGGGGCTGGCAGTACTGCTGTAAGGTTGAGCTGCAATAGAGAATGGATGGCTGACAGTACTGGGTGTATGGTTGATCTACATGGGACAATGGGGGGCTGACAGCACTGGGTGTAAGGTGGAGCTACAATAGAGAATGGGGGCTGACAGTACTGGGTTTAAGTTTGAGCTACAATAGAGAATGGGGGCTGACAGTACTGCTGTAAGGTTGAGCTAAAATAGACAATGGGGTGCTGACAGTACTGAGTGTATGTTTGTGTTATAATAGTCAAAGGGGGCTGACAGTACTGGCTCTAAGGTTGAGCTAAAATAGACAATGGGGGGCTAACAGTACTGCTGTAAGATTTAGCTAAAATAGACAATGGGGGCTGACAGTACTGGCTGTAAGTTTGAGCTAAAATAGACAATGGGGGGCTGACAGTATTGGGTGTAAAGTTGAGCTAACATAGCGCATTGGGGGCTAACAGTACTGGCTGTAAGTTTGAGCGACAATAGAGAATGGGGGGCTGACAGTACTGGGTTTAAGGTTGAGCTACAGTAGAAAATGGGGGGCTGGTAATACTGGCTGTAAGGATGAGCTAAAATAGAGAATGGGGGGCTGACATTACTGTCTGTAAGGTTGAGCTAAAATAGACAATGGAGGCTGACAGTACTGGGTGTAAGGTTGAACCATAATATACAATGGGGGGCTGGCGGTACTGACTGTAAAGTGAGCTACAATAGAAAATGGGGGGCAGGCAGAACTGCTGTGAGTTTGAGCTGCAATAGAGAATGGGGGGCAGACAGTACTGTGTGTAAGGTTGAGCTACAATATAGAATGGGGACAGCCAGTACTGGCTGTAAAGTTGAGGTATAATAGACAATGGGTGGCTGACAGTACTGGGTGTAAGGTTGAGCCACAATAGAGATTGGGAACTTACAGTACTGGGTGTTAGGTTGAGCTAAAATAGAGAATGGGGGCTGACAGTACTTGGTGTAAGGTTGAGCTAAAATAGAGAATGGCGGCTGACAGTACCGGGTGTATGGTTGAGCTACAATAGGCAATGTGGGCTGACTGCACTGGGTGTAAGGTTGAGCTATAATAGACAATGGGGGGGCAGACAGTACTGGGTATAAGGTTGAGCTAAAATAGATAATGGGATCTGACATTACTGGGTTTAAGTTTAAGCTAAAATAGAAAATGGGGGGCTGATAGTACTGGGTGTAAGGTTGAGCTATAATAGACAATCTGGGGCTGAGAGTACTGGGTGTAAGGTTGAGCTAAAATAGAGAACTGGGGGCTGACCGTACTGGCTGTAAGGTTGAGCTAAAATAGACAATGAGGGCCGACAGTACTGCTGTAAGTTTGAGCTAAAATAGACAATGGAGCCAAGACAGTACTGCTGTAAGGTTGAGCTAAAATAGACAATGGGGGGCTAACAGTACTGCTGTAAGATTTAGCTAACATAGACATTGGGGGCTGACAGTACTGGCTGTAAGGTTGAGCGACAATAGAGAATGGGGGGCTGACAGTACTGGGTGTAAGGTTGAGCTACAGTAGAAAATGGGGGGCTGGTAGTAATGGCTGTAAGAATGAGCTAAAATAGAGAATGGGGTGCTGACATTACTGGCTGTAAGGTTGAGCTAAAGTAGACAATGGGGGGCTGACAGTATTGGGTGTAAAGTTGAGCTAACATAGCGCATTGGGGGCTAACAGTACTGGCTGTAAGGTTGAGCGACAATAGAGAATGGGGGGCTGACAGTACTGGGTGTAAGGTTGAGCTACAGTAGAAAATGGGGGGCTGGTAATACTGGCTGTAAGGATGAGCTAAAATAGAGAATGGGGGGCTGACATTACTGTCTGTAAGGTTGTGCTAAAATAGACAATGGAGGCTGACAGTACTGGGTGTAAGGTTGAACCATAATATACAATGGGGGGCTAGCGGTACTGACTGTAAAGTGAGCTACAATTGAAAATGGGGGGCAGGCAGAACTGCTGTGGGTTTGAGCTACAATAGAGAATGGGGCGCAGACAGTACTGTGTGTAAGGTTGAGCTACAATATAGAATGGGGACAGCCAGTACTGGCTGTAAAGTTGAGGTATAATAGACAATGGGTGGCTGACAGTACTGGGTGTAAGGTTGAGCCACAATAGAGAATGGGAACTGACAGTACTGGGTGTTAGGTTGAGCTAAAATAGAGAATGGGGGCTGACAGTACTTGGTGTAAGGTTGAGCTAAAATAGAGAATGGGGGCTGACAGTACCGGGTGTAAGGTTGAGCTACAATAGGCAATGGGGGCTGACTGCACTGGGTGTAAGGTTGAGCTATAATAGACAATGGGGGGGCAGACAGTACTGGGTGTAAGGATGAGCTAAAATAGAGAATGGGGGCTTACATTACTGCTGAAAGTTTGAGCTAAAATAGAGAATGGGTGGTGAGAGTACTGGCTGCAAGGTTGAGCTAAAATAGATAATGCGGGGCTGACAGTACTGGGTGTAAGGTTGAGCTAAAATAGAGAATGGGGGGCTGACAGTACTGGCTGTAAGATTGAGCTAAAATAGACAATGGCGGGCTGGCAGTACTGGCTGTAAGGTTGAGATACAATAGAGAATGGTGGGCTGGCAGTACTGTGTGTAAGGTTGAGCTACAATAGACAATGGCGGGCTGACAGTACTGGCTGTAAGGTTGCGCTAAAATAGACAATGGCAGGCTGACAGTACTGGGTGTAAGGTTGAGCTACAATAGACAATGGGGGGCTGGCAGTACTGGCTGTAAGGTTGAGATACAATAGAGAATGTTGGGCTGGCAGTAGTGTGTGTAAGGTTGAGCTACAATAGACAATGGGGGGCTGACAGTACTGGGTGTAAGGTTGAGCTACAACAGAGAATGGGGGGCTGACAGTACTGGCTTTACGGTAGAGCTAAAATAGACAATGGAGGCTGACAGGGCTAGGTGTAAGGTTGAGCTACAATAGAAAATTGGGGGGCTGGCAGTACTGGCTGTAAGGTTGAGCTACAATAGGGAGTGGGGGGCTCACAGTAGTGGGTGTAAGGTTGAGCTACAACAGAGAATGGGGGCTAGAAGTACTGGCTGTAAGGTTGAGATAAAATATATAATGGGGGGCTGGCAGTACTGGTTGTAAGTTTGAGCTAAAAAAGAGAATGGGGTGCTGACATTACTGCCTGTAAGGTTGAGCTAAAATAGACAATAGAGGCTGACAGTACTGGCTGTAAGTTTGAGCTACAAGAGAAAATGGGTGGGGCTGGCAGTGGTGCCTGTAAGGTTGAGCTACAATAGAAAATGGGGGGCTAACAGTACTGCTGTAAGGTTGAGCTGCAATGGAGAATGGGTGACTGACAGTACTGGGTGGAAGGTTGATCTACATGGGACAATTGGGGGCTGACAGTACTGGCTGTAAGGTTGATCTATAATAGACAATGGGGGGCTGACAGCACTGGGTATAAGGTGGAGCTACAATAGAGAATGGGCGCTGACAGTACTGGGTTTAAGTTTGAGCTACAATAGAGAATGGGGGCGGACAGTACTGCTGTAAGGTCGAGCTAAAATAGACAATGGGGGGCTGACAGTACTGAGCTTACGTTAGTGTTATAATAGACAAAGGGGGCTGACAGTACTGGCTGTAAGGTTGAGCTAAAATAGACAATGGGGGGCTAACAGTACTGCTGTAAGATTTAGCTAACATAGACATTGGGAGCTGACAGTACTGGCTGTAAGGTTGAGCTAAAATAGACAATGTGGGGCTGACAGTACTGGGTGTAAAGTTGAGCTAACATAGCGCATTGGGGTCTGACAGTACTGGCTGTAAGGTTGAGCGACAATAGAGAATGGGGGGCTGACAGTACTGGGTGTAAGTTTGAGCTACAGTAGAAAATGGAGGGCTGGTAGTAATGGCTGTAAGAATGAGCTAAAATAGAGAATGGGGTGCTGACATTACTGGCTGTAAGGTTGAGCTAAAGTAGACAATGGGGGGCTGACAGTATTGGGTGTAAGGTTGAGCTAACATAGCGCATTGGGGGCTAACAGTACTGGCTGTAAGGTTGAGCGACAATAGAGAATGGGGGGCTGACAGTACTGGGTGTAAGGTTGAGCTACAGTAGAAAATGGGGGGCTGGTAATACTGGCTGTAAGGATGAGCTAAAATAGAGAATGGGGGGCTGACATTACTGTCTGTAAGGTTGAGCTAAAATAGACAATGGAGGCTGACAGTACTGGGTGTAAGGTTGAACCATAATATACAATGGGGGGCTGGCGGTACTGACTGTAAAGTGAGCTACAATAGAAAATGGGGGGCAGGCAGAACTGCTGTGGGTTTGAGCTACAATAGAGAATGGGGGGCAGACAGTACTGTGTGTAAGGTTGAGCTACAATATAGAATGGGGACAGCCAGTACTGGCTGTAAAGTTGAGGTATAATAGACAATGGGTGGCTGACAGTACTGGGTGTAAGGTTGAGCCACAATAGAGAATGGGAACTGACAGTACTGGGTGTTAGGTTGAGCTAAAATAGAGAATGGGGGCTGACAGTACTTGGTGTAAGGTTGAGCTAAAATAGAGAATGGGGGCTGACAGTACCGGGTGTAAGGTTGAGCTACAATAGGCAATGGGGGCTGACTGCACTGGGTGTAAGGTTGAGCTATAATAGACAATGGGGGGGGGCAGACAGTACTGGGTGTAAGGTTGAGCTAAAATATACAATGGGGGCTAACAGTACTGCTGTAAGTTTGAGCTAAAATAGAGAATGGGGGCTGACAGTACTGGCTGTAAAGTTGAGCTAAAATAGACAATGTGGGGCTGACAGTACTGGGTGTAAAGTTGAGCTAACATAGCGCATTGGGGTCTGACAGTACTGGCTGTAAGGTTGAGCGACAATAGAGAATGGGGGGCTGACAGTACTGGGTGTAAGGTTGAGCCACAATAGACAATGGGGGGCTGGCGGTACTGCCCGTAAAGTGAGCTACAATAGAAAATGGGGGCAGGCAGAACTGCTGTGGGTTTGAGCTACAATAGAGAGTGGGGGGCTGACAGTACTGTGTGTAAGGTTGAGCTACAATAGAGAATGGGGGCAGACAGTACTGGCTGTAAAGTTGAGCTATAATAGACAATGGGTGGCTGACAGTACTGGGTGTAAGGTTGAGCAACAATAGAGAATGGGGACTGACAGTACTGGGTGTTAGGTTGAGCTAAAATAGAGAGTGGGGGCTGACAGTACTTGGTGTAAGGTTGAGCTAAAATAGAGAATGGGGGCTGACAGTACTGCTGTAAGGTTGAGCTAAAATAGACAGTGCGGAGCTGACAGTACTGCACTAAGGTGGAGCTAAAATAGACAATGGGCGGCTGGCAGTACTGTGTGTAAGGTTGAGCTACAGTAGACAATGGGGGCTCACAGTACTGGGTGTAAGCTTGAGCTATAATGGACAATGGGGGCTGACAGTACTGGGTGTAGCGTTGAGCTAAAATTGAGAATGGGGGCTGACAGTACTGGCAGTAAGGTTGAGCTAAAATAGACAATGGGGGGCTGACAGTACCGGGTGTAAGGTTGAGCTACAATAGGCAATGGGGGCTGACAGCACTGGGTGTAAGGTTGAGCTATAATAGACAATGGGGGGCAGACAGTAGTGGGTGTAAGGTTGAGCTAAGGTATACAATGGGGGCTAACAGTACATGCTGTAATGTTGAGCTAAAATAGACTATGGGGAGCTGACAATACTGCTGTAAGGTTGAGCTAAAGTAGAAAATGGGGGGCTGACAGTACTGCTGTAGGTATGAGCTAAAATGGACAATGGGGGCTGACAGTACTGTTGTAAAGTTCAGCTTAAATAGACAATAGGGGCTGACAGTACTGCTGTAACGTTGAGCTAAAATAGACAATGGGGTTTGACAGTACTGCTGTAAGTTTGAGCTAAAATAGAGAATGGGGGGTGACAGTACTGGCTGTAAGGTTGAGCTAAAATAGATAATGGGATCTGACATTACTGGGTGTAAGGTTAAGCTAAAATAGAAAATGGGGGGCTGAGAGTACTGGGTGTAAGGTTGAGCTAAAATAGAGAACTGGGGGCTGACCGTACTGGCTGTAAGGTTGAGCTAAAATAGACAATGGGGGCCGACAGTACTGCTGTAAGTTTGAGCTAAAATAGACAATGGAGCCAAGACAGTACTGCTGTTGAGCTGAAATAGACAATGGGGGGCTGACAGTACTGGGTGTAAGTTGGAGCTACAATAGAAAACGGGTTCTGACAGTACTGTGTGTAAAGTTGAGCTATAATAGAGAATGGCGGCTGACAGTACTGGCTGTAAGGTTGAGCTACAATAGACAATGGGTAGGCTGACGGTACTGGCTGTAAGGTTGAGCTAAAATAGATAGTGGCTGGCTGACAGTACTGCTGTAAGTTTGAGCTAAAATAGACAATGGGGGGCTGACAATACGGCTGTAAGGTTGAGCTAAAAGAGACAATGGAGGGCTGACAGTACTGGGTGTAAAGCTGAGCTACAATTGAGGATGGGATCTGACTGTACTGGGTGTAATGTTGAGCTACAATAGAGAATGGAGGCTGACAGTACTTGGTGTAAGGTTGAGCTATAATAAACAATGGGGGGCTGACAGTACTGGCTATAAGGTGGAGCTAAAATAGACAATGGGGGGCTGACAATACTGCTGTAAGTTTGAGCTGAATTAGACAGTGGGGGCTGACAGTACTGGCTGTAATGTTGAACTAAAATAGACAATGGGGGCCGACAGTACTGCTGTAAGGTTGAGCTAAAATAGACAATGGAGCGCTGACAATACTGCTGTAAGTTTGAGCTAAAATAGACTATGGGGCGCTGACAGTACTGTGTGTAAGGTGAAGCTACAATAGAAAATGGGTGCTGACAGTACTGTGTGTAAGGTTGAGCTATAATAGAGAATGGCGGCTGACAGTACTGGCTGTAAAGTTGAGCTACAATAGACAATGGGTAGGCTGACAGTACTGGGTGTTAGATTGAGCTAAATTAAACAGTGGCTGGCTGACAGTACTGCTGTAAGTTTGAGCTAAAATAGACAATGGGGGCTGACAGTACTGCTGTAAGGTTGAGCAGAAATAGACAGTGGGGGCTGACAGTACTGGCTGTAAGGTTGAAGTAAAATAGACAATGGGGGCGGGGCTGACAGTACTGCTGTAAGGTTGAGCTAAAATAGACAATGGGGGGCTGACAGTACTGCTGTAAGTTTGAGCTAAAATAGACAACGGTAGGCTGACAATACTGGGTGTAAGGTTGAGCTAAAATTGAGAATGGGGGCTGACAGTACTGCTGTAAGGTTGAGCTAAAATAGACAATGGGGGGCTGACAGTATTGCTGTAAGGTTGAGCTAAAATAGACAATGGGGGGCTGACAGTACTGCTGTAGGGTTGAGCTAATATAGACAATGGGGGCTTACATTACTGCTGTAAGTTTGAGCTAAAATAGAGAATGGCTGGTGGCAGTACTGGCTGGAAGGTTGAGCTAAAATAGATAATGGGGGGCTGACAGTACTGGGTGTAAGGTTGAGCTAAAATAGAGAATGGGGAGCTCACAGTACTGGCCGTACGGTTGAGCTAAAATAGACAATGGCGGGCTGGCAATAGTGGCTGTAAGGTTGAGATACAATAGAGAATGGTGGGCTGTGAGTAATGTGTGTAAGTTTGACCTACAATAGACAATGGGGGGCTGACAGTGCTGGCTGTAAGGTGGAGCTAAAATAGACAATGGGGTGCTGACAGTACTGGGTGTAAGGTTGAGCTACAATAGACAATGGGGGGCTGGCAGTACTGGCTGTAAGGTTGAGATACAATAGAGAATGTTGGGCTGGCAGTAGTGTGTGTAAGGTTGAGCTACAATAGACAATGGGGGGCTGACAGTACTGGGTGTAAGGTTGAGCTACAACAGAGAATGGGGGGCTGACAGTACTGGCTTTACGGTAGAGCTAAAATAAACAATGCGGGGGGGACTGACAGTACTGCTGTAAGGTTGAGCTAAAATAGACAATGGGGGGCTGACAGTAATGCTGTAATTTTGAGCTAAAATAGACAACGGTAGGCTGACAATACTGGGTGTAAGGGTGAGCTAAATTAGAGAATGGGGGCTGACAGTACTGCTGTAAGGTTGAGCTAAAATAGACAATGGGGGGCTGACAGTAATGCTGTAATTTTGAGCTAAAATAGACAACGGTAGGCTGACAATACTGGGTGTAAGGGTGAGCTAAATTAGAGAATGGGGGCTGACAGTACTGCTGTAAGGTTGAGCTAAAATAGACAATGGGGCGCTGACAGTATTGCTGTAAGGTTGAATTAAAATAGACAATGGGGGGCTGACAGTACTGCTGTAGGTTTGAGCTAATATAGACAGTGAGGCTTACATTACTGCTGTTTGTTTGAGCTAAAATAGAGAATGGGTGGTGACAGTAGTGGCAGCAAAGTTGAGCTAAAATAGGTAATGCGAGGCTGACAGTACTGGGTGTAAGGTTGAGCTAAAATAGAGAATGGGGGGCTGACAGTACTGGCTGTAAGATTGAGCTAAAATAGACAATGGCGGGCTGGCAGTACTGGATGTAAGGTTGAGATACAATAGAGAATGGTGGGCTGGCAGTACTGTGTGTAAGGTTGAGCTACAATAGACAATGGGGGGCTGACAGTACTGGCTGTAAGGTTGAGCTAATATAGACAATGGCGGGCTGACAGTACTGGGTGTAAGGTTGAGCTACAATAGACAATGGGGGTGACATTACTGGCTGTAAGGTTGAGCTACAATAGAGAATGGGGGGCTGACAGTACTGGGTGTATGGTTGAGCTAGAATAGACAATGGGGGTGACATTACTGGCTGTAAGGTTGAGCTACAATAGAGAATGGTTGATCTGACAGTACTGGGTGTGAGGGTGAACTAAAATAGAGAATGGGGGCTGACAGTACTGCTGTAAGGTTGAGCTAAAATAGACAACGGGGGCTGACAGTACTGCTGTAAGTTTGAGCTAAAATACACAATGGGGGGCTGACAGTAATGCTGTAATTTTGAGCTAAAATAGACAACGGTAGGCTGACAATACTGGGTGTAAGGGTTAGCTAATATAGAGAATAGGGGCTGACAGCACCGGGTGTAAGGTTGAGGACCAATAGGCAATGGTGGCTGACAGCACTGGGTGTAAGGTTGACCTATAATAGACAATGGGGGGCTGACAGTGCTGGCTGTAAGATGGAGCTAAAATAGACAATGGGGTGCTGACAGTACTGCTGTAAGATTGAGCTGAATTAGACAGTGGGGGCTGACAGTACTGGCTGTAAGCTTGAACTAAAATAGACAATGCGGTGGGAGGACTGACAGTACTGCTGTAAGGTTGAGGAAAAAAAATAGACAATGGGGTGCTGACAGTACTGCTGTAAGATTGAGCTGAATTAGACAGTGGGGGCTGACAGTACTGGCTCCAACGTTGAACTAAAATGGACAATGCGGTGGGGGGACTGACAGTACTGCTGTCGGTTTGAGCTAATATGGACAATGGGGGCTTACATTACTGCGGTAAGTTTCAGCTAAAATAGAGAATGGGTGGTGACAGTACTGGCTGCAAGGTTGAGCTAAAATAGATAATGGGAGGCTGACAGTACTGGGGGTAAAGTTGAGCTAAAATAGAGAATGGGGGGCTGACAGTACTGGCTGTAAGATTGAGCTAAAATAGACAATGGCGGGCTGGCAGTACTGGATGTAAGGTTGAGATACAATAGAGACTGGTGGGCTGGCAGTACTGTGTGTAAGGTTGAGTTACAATAGACAATGGGGGGCTGACAGTACTGGCTGTAAGGTTGAGCTAAAATAGACAATGGGGGCTGACAATACTGCTGTAAGTTTGAGCTGAATTAGACAGTGGGGGCTGACAGTACTGGCTGTAATGTTGAACTAAGATAGACAACGGGGGCCGACAGTACTGCTGTAAGTTTGAGCTAAAATAGACAATGGAGCGCTGACAGTACTGCTGTAAGTTTGAGCTAAGATAGACAATGGGGCGCTGACAGTACTGTGTGTAAAGTGAAGCTACAATAGAAAACGGGTGCTGACAGTACTGTGTGTAAGGTTGAGCTATAATAGAGAATGGCGGCTGACAGTACTGGCTGTAAAGTTGAGCTACAATAGACAATGGGTAGGCTGACAGTACTGGGTGTTAGATTGAGCTAAAATAGACAGTGGCTGGCTGACAGTACTGCTGTAAGTATGAGCTAAAATAGACAATGGGGGGCTGACAGTACTGCTGTAAGGTTTAGCTAAAATAGACAATGGGGTGCTGACAGTACTGGGTGTAAGGGTGAGCTACAATTGAGGATTGGGTTGGACTGTACTGGGTGTAATGTTGAGCTACAATAGAGAATGGAGCCTGACAGTACTTGGTGTAAGGTTGAGCTATAATAGACAATGGGGGGCTGACAGTGCTGGCTGTAAGGTGGAGCTAAAATAGACAATGGGGGCTGACAGTACTGCTGTAAGGTTGAGCTGAATTAGACAGTGGGGGCTGACAGTACTGGCTGTAAGGTTCAAGTAAAATAGACAATGGGGGCGGGGCTGACAGTACTGCTGTAAGGTTGAGCTAAAATAGACAATGGGGGGCTGACAGTACTGCTGTAAGTTTGAGCTAAAATACACAATGGGGGGCTGACAGTAATGCTGTAATTTTGAGCTAAAATAGACAACGGTCGGCTGACAATACTGGGTGTAAGGTTGAGCTAAAATAGAGAATGGGGGCTGACAGTACTGCTGTAAGGTTGAGCTAAAATAGACAATGGGGGGCTGACAGTATTGCTGTAAGGTTGAGCTAAAATAGACAATGGGGGGCTGACAGTACTGCTGTAGGGTTGAGCTAATATAGACAATGGGGGCTTGCATTACTGCTGTAAGTTTGAGCTAAAATGGAGAATGGGTGGTGACAGTACTGGCTTCAAGGTTGAGCTAAAATAGATAATGGGGGGCTGACAGTACTGGGTGTAAGTTTGAGCTAAAATAGAGAATGGGGGGCTGATAGTACTGGCTGTAAGGTTGAGCTAAAATAGACAATGGCGGGCTGGCAGTACTGGCTGTAAGGTTGAGATACAATAGAGAATGGTGGGCTGTGAGTACTGTGTGTAAGGTTGACCTATAATAGACAATGGGGGGCTGACAGTACTCGCTGTAAGGTGGAGCTAAAATAGACAATGGATTGCTGACAGTACTGCTGTAAGGTTGAGCTGAATTAGACAGTAGGGGCTGACAGTACTGGCTGTAAGGTTAAACTAAAATAGACAATGCGGGGGGGGGGGGGGGGAACTGACAGTACTGCTGTAAGGTTGAGCTAAAATAGACAATGGGGGGCTGACAGTACTGCTGTAAGTTTGAGCTAAAATACACAATGGGGGGCTGACAGTAATGCTGTAATTTTGAGCTAAAATAGACAACGGTAGGCTGACAATACTGGGTGTAAGGGTGAGCTAAAATATAGAATGGGGGCTGATAGTACTGCTGTAAGGTTGAGCTAAAATAGACAATGGGGGGCTGACAGTATTGCTGTAAGGTTGAGCTAAAATAGACAATGGGGGGCTGACAGTACTGCTGTAGGTTTGAGCTAATATAGACAATGGGGGCTTACATTACTGCTGTAAGTTTGAGCTAAAATTGAGAATGGGTGGTGACAGTACTGGCTGCAAGTTTGAGCTAAAATAGATAATGCGGGGCTGACAGTACTGGGTGTAAGGTTGAGCTAAAATAGATAATGGGGGGCTGACAGTACTGTCTGTAAGATTGAGCTAAAATAGACAATGGCGGGCTGGCAGTACTGGCTGTAAGTTTGAGATACAATAGAGAATGGTGGGCTGACAGTACTGTGTGTAAGGTTGAGGTACAATAGACAATGGGGGGCTGACAGTTCTGGCTGTAAAGTTGAGCTAAAATAGACAATGGCGGGCTGACAGTACTGGGTGTAAGGTTGAGCTACAATAGACAATGGGGGGCTGGCAGTACTGGCTGTAAGGTTGAGATACAATAGAGAATGTTGGGCTGGCAGTAGTGTGTGTAAGGTTGAGCTACAATAGACAATGGGGGGCTTACAGTACTGGGTGTAAGGTTGAGGTACAACAGAGAATGGGGGCTAGAAGTACTGGCTGTAAGGTTGAGCTAAAATAGAGAATGGGGGGCTGACGTTACTGGCCTTAAAGTAGAGCTAAAATAGACAATGGAGGCTCACAGCACTGGGTGTAAGGTTGAGCTACAATAGAAAATGGGGGGGCTGGCAGTACTGGCTGTAAGGTTGAGCTACAATAGAGGGTGGGGTGCTCACAGTAGTGGGTGTAAGGTTGAGCTACAATTGAGAATGGGGGCTGACAGTACTGCCTTTAAGGTTGAGCTACAATAGGCAGTGGGGGGCTGACAGTACTGTTTGTAAGTTTGAGCTAAAATAGAGAATGGGGGCTGACAGTTCTGGCTGTAAGGTTGAGGTAAAGTAGACTATGGGGGGCTGACAGTACTGCTGTTAAGTAGGGCTAAAATAGACAATGGGGGGCTGACAGTACTGCTGTAAGATTGAGCTATAATAGAAAATGGGGGGCTGACAGTACTGGCTGTATGTTTGAGCTAAAATAGACAATGGCGGGCTGACAATACTGCTGTAAGTTTGAACTAAAATAGACAATCGGGGGCTGACAGTACTGCTGTAATTTTGAGCTAAAATAGACAATGGGGGCTGACAGTACTGCTGTAGGTTTGAGCTAAAATAGACAATGGGAGGCTGCCAGTACTGGGTGTACGGTTGAGCTAAAATAGAGAATGGGTGGCTGACAGTACTGGCTGTAAAGTTGAGCTAAAACAGACAATAGGGGACTGATAGTACTGCTGTAAGGTTAAGCAGCTAAAAGAGACAATGGGGGGCTGAGAGTACTCCTGTAAGGTTGTGCTAAAATAGACAATGGGGGGCTGACAGTAATGCTGTAAGGTTGAGCTTAAATATACAATGGGAGGCTGAGGGTACCGGGTGTAAGTTTGAGCTAAAATAGAGAATGGGAGCTGACAGTACTGGCTGTAAGGTTGAGCTAAAGTAGTCAATGGAGGGCTGACAGTACTGCTTTAAGGTTGAGCTAAAATAGACAATGTGGGGCTGACAGTACTGCTGTAAGTTTGAGCTAAGATAGAAAATGGGGGGCTGACAGTACTGCTGTTAGTTTGAGCTAATGTAGACAATGGGGGCTGACAGTACTGCTGTAAGTTTGAGCTAAAATGGAGAATGGGTGCTGACAGTACTGGCTGTAAGTTTGAGCTAAAATAGACAATAGGGTCCTGATAGTACTGGGTGCAAGGTTGAGCTAAAGTGGAGAATGGGGGTTAATTATGGAAGAATTGAAGCTATTAACAGTGAAGCTACAAGATTCTAAAGTAAGAGCAAATTAGAAACTAAAAACTTCACTTATCTTATTATTTTGGAGCTGACCCTGGGGTTTCAAGCTATATCCAGCTCATTCTCAAAGCCATATAAACAAACTCGTTGCCAAGCTACAATCTTTTATTTTTTCTGTAAAACAATTACTCTTATTCAATTTTTATTTACCAATCTCTGAAAACAAAAATTTACATATACAATCTATAGATGGTAATTTGAAGTTCATAACACGGTTCCTGTTTTTTAAAATAAAAACTTTTTCCCAAACCATTAAATCTATTGGATTACTTAATTGTTTTAATAATTTAACTTCTGAATTAATTTAATGATTAAATGACCAAAAATGATCTGCCACAGCTGATTTATCAGTTTGTTTATATTTAATATTTCTAAAATGTTCATTTATTCTGGTTTCTAGATGATGTTTAGTTTTACCAATATAAACTTTATCACAATCTAAACAGCTAAATTGATAAATGCCAGATTTTTTATAATTTGGTATTTTATCTTTTTTTGAAAAATTAAGTAAATTTTGTATATTAAATTTATTTTGAGGGACCAAATTTATTCCATATTCTTTAAAAATCCTTGTAAATTTTTTATTAGCCCATGGATGGTAAGTAAACTTTTTAAAAATACAATTATCTTTTATTTTTTTAAGGGTTGAAACTTCTTTGACAGCTTTTTGATACTTAAATTCCTCTATCCGTTTATGTATAAAATCTGTATTAAAACCATTAATTACTGCAGTGTTAATAATGTGTTTATATTCTATGTCAAATTCATCTTGATTAAGGGGTATATTTATTAACCTATAAATTAAACTATTAAAAACAGCAAATTTATGTGCAAAAGGATTAAAACTTTTATATTTTATGTAATTATCAGTATGAGTATATTTTCTGTAAATACCAAATTTCAATTTATTGTTATGTCTTTTAATTTTTAAGTCCAGAAATGAAAGGAATCCATTATTCTCAGTTTCCAAAGTGAATTGTATAGCTTTATCTTGTAAATTTAAAAGTTTTAAAGCATCATTTATCTGTTTTTTACGGACAACAGCAAAAATGTCATCCACATATCTATACCATATTTTAAAAATTAGAGGGAATGATTTTGCTGCACCAAAATAATAAGATAAGTGAAGTTTTTAGTTTCTAATTTGTTCTTACTTTAGAGAATGGGGGGCTGACAGTACTGGCTGTAAGATTGAGCTAAAATAGACAATGGGGGCTGACAATACTGGGTGTAAGGTTGAGCTACAATAGACAATGGGGGGCTGGCAGTACTGGCTGTAAGGTTGAGATACAATTGAGAATGTTGGGCTGGCAGTAGTGTGTGTAAGGTTGAGCTACAATAGAGAATGGGGGCTAGCAGTACTTGCTGTAAGGTTGAGCTAAAATAGAGAATGGGGGGCTGACAGTACTGGCTGTAAGGTTGCGCTAAAATAGACAATGGAGGCTGATAGTACTGGGTGTAAGGTTGAGCTACAATAGACAATGGGGGCTGACAGTATTGGGTGTAAAGTTGAGCTACAGTAGAGAATGTGGGGCTGGCAGTACTGGCTGTAAGGTGGAGCTAAAATAGAGAATGGGGGGCTTACAGTACTGGCTCTAAGGTTGAGCTACAATAGAGAATGAGGGGCTGACAGTACTGGGTGTATGTTTGAGCTACAATAGAGAATGGGTGGCTGGCAGTACTGCGTGTAAGGTTGAGCTACATTAGAGATTGGGGGGCTGACAGTACTGGGTGTAAGGTTGAGCTGTGGTAGATAATGGGGGGCTGACAGTACTGGGTGTAAAGTTGAGCTACAATAGAAAATGGGGGCTGACCGTACTGAGTGTAGGCTTGAGGTATAATAGTTAATGGGGGCTGACATTACTGGGTGTAAGGGTGAGCTAAAATAGAGAATGGAGGGCTGACAGTACTGCTGTAAGTTTGAGCTACAATAGAGAATGGGGGACTGACAGTACTGGTTGTAAGTATGAGCTATAATAGACAATGTGGTCTGACAGTCCTGGGTGTAAAGTTGAGCTAAAATAGACAATGGGAGGCTGACAATACTGCCGTAAGTTTGAGCTAAAATACAGAATGTGGGGCTGACAGTGCTGGGTGTAAGGGTGAGCTAGAATAGAGAATGGGGGCTGACAGTACTGGGTGTAAGGTTGAGCTTAAATAGAGAATGGAGGGCTGTTAGTACTGGCTGTAAGGTGGAGCTAAAATAGACAATGGGGGGCTGACAGTACTGCTGTAAGGTTGAGCTATAGTAGACAATGGGGGGCTGACAGTACTGGCTGTAAGTTTGAGCTAAAATAGACAAGGGGTGGCTGACAGTACTGGGTGTAAGGTTTAGCTGCAATAGAGAATGGGGGTCTGACAGTACTGGTGTAAGTTTGAGCTACAATAGAGAATGGGGGGCTGTAATTATTGGGTATAAGTTTGAGCTAAAATGGAGACTGTGGGCTGACAGTACTGGGTGTAAGGTTGAGCTGCAATAGAGAATGGGTGGCTGACAATACTGGCTGTAAGGTTGAGCTACAATAGACAATGGGTGCTGACAGTACTGGGTGTAAGGTTGAGGAGTGTTGGGTCCGGTATTTAGGAAGTCCCGCCATCTATTCTATAGGTTACGTTATCTGTAGATAGATAGCACAGCATTATTTACTTTGGCGGGTGAGGGAAAGCCAGTGAGATTCGTCGGTCCATAGGATTTGAATCCGGAACCTCTCAAATGCGAGCCTGACACATTACCGCCATCTCGCTCGGTATTTTGTTATCTTGGCGATGCAAAGAGAACGGAATTTCAAAGTCTACATATAACGAGCAGCTTTAAAAGATTTCACTATCGCTTAAAGCCTAGTGTATTCCTCTATTCCTCGTGTAACTACAAGAAAACCAGTTATAAGATAATTTCTGTAAATATTTATCTCTATTAACTTGAAGTAGATAGAGGAATAAGCGTTGTTGCGAATAAAAGGTTACCATTCTTCCTTTCATGAATTTCTCTTTGCAACCAAAGCAGCAACAACGATGCACCATTCCGTTTATCTTAGAAAAAGCACATATTTTCTTCTTTACCGACCACAACATACCAATGACAAGGACAACCGTACATGCGGTCGTAAATAAATGTAAAGCTTCGGGTTCGATGTTGGACGAGAAACGTTCGAGGAAGGGGCAGTGTAAACCGAAAATAAACTGGATGACATTGGTGCCGCTTTGGAGCGTTCGCCTCGAAAATCACTGAAAACACTAGCGCAGCAAAAGGTGTATCTCGATCTTCAACGAGAAATGCTACACGTCTGTTGAAACTGAAGCCTTGTCGCTACACACCAGTGCAAGCGTTAAAGCCAAATGATCCCGTTAAACGTGTGGATTATTGTAGCTGTTTTTTTCCAATCGTTAGAAAGGGTTTTGATTGAACCACGGCTTTTGTTTTTCACTAATGAATCTTGGTTTCATCTAACTGGACGTGTGAATACTTATAAAAGTCACTGCTGAACGTATTGTTTTCCAATGGATCCCATCCCACTGTGGAATTTCTGGAAATGATCAAGCAGACATGTTGACCAAGTTCAGAAAAACCTGTGCTACTGGATGAAACACCTCATTACGATAAGAAAATTGGGTTCCAAAATTGCTCAAACAACAAAACAAAATATCCTCTATGAAACAGTTAAAAGGTTAACCAAAAATATCTTCAAAACAAGAAAAAAAGAAAAAGAAATGATGAATATCTTGCTTCTTCTGAAAACCTTAATTGGAAGGATATCCAAAATAAACTTAAAACAATTCCAGATCTACCAAAAAGATCAGTTGCAATGTTCAGATTAATCTCAAGTCATGATTGTCTGAGTGAGCACTTCTTCAATTGCGTTTGTAAGAATCGTTTGTACCAGAATAGAGAAAGTCATGTGAGTGCGACTTATATTTTCTCACCTACATGCTACTTTGATAAACAAAAAGCAGTTGTAACAACTTGGATATAAGCAATATGAAGAGTATCTTATCGTGATAAAGGTGGCATGGGTAAAACATGTTTTATATGAATGGTACCCGTGAAATTGTAAGGAATTGAGCGTTTACTCCGTTTTCACTCTTAGTTCAACTTCATTATTTTAACATCCGGAATAAACATTCAGCTTGCAACATTCTACCTACAAGTGGAATCTCAACAGTCATAGTTGCCAGAACGTGTGTGCCATGTCAGATATTTGTTTTCTTTACACAGCATATTTTGAGAATTTTTGTACATGAAGCGGTCCGTCCGTCCATCCGTCCATCCGTCCATCCGTCCGTCCCTCCCTCCCTCCCTCCCTCCCTCCCTCCCTCCATCCGTCCGTCCGTCCTCCGTCCCTCCCTCCTTCCATCCGTCCGTCCGTCCTCCGTCCCTTCCTCCCTCCCTCCGTCCGTCCGTCAATCCGTCCGTCCGTCCATCCGTCCATCCGTCCGTCCGTCCGCCCGTCCGTCCGTCCGTCCTCCGTCCCTCCCTCCGTCCGTCCCTCCCTCCGTACGTCCCTCCCTCCCTCCGTCCGTCCAACCACACGCGCGCGCGCACACACACACACACACACACACACACACACACACACACACACACACACACTCTTTCCTCTTAAATTGAATTTTGTAATTTAAATTGATTGTAAATGAAATTTAAGTCTGAATTACATTGGCTCTATCTGTACCATTTAAGGTACAGTGTTGCACATTTGGGACAAAACGATACCAAGATGAAGGAAGGAAGGAAGGAAGGAAGGAAGGAAGGAAAGAGGAAGTAAAAAAGAGGAAGGAAGGTAGGAAGGAAGGAAAGCGGAAGTAAGCAGGAAGGAAAGAGGAAGGAACGAAAGAAAGAAAGAAAGAGGAAGGAAAGAGGGAGGAAGGAAAGATGAAGGAAGGAAAGAAGAAGGAAGGAAGGAAGGGAGGAGGAAGGAAGGGAGGAGGAAGAAAGTAAAGAAGAGGGAAGGAAAGAAGAAGAAAGGAAAGAAGAAGGAAGGAAAAAAGAAGGAAGGAAAGAAGTTGGAAAGAAAGAAAGAAAAAAGAAGGAAGTGGGAAAGAGAGAAAGAAAGAAAGGAAGAAAGAAGGAAAGAAAAAAGAATAAGGAAAGAAGAAAAGAAAGAAAGAAGTAAAGAAAGGACATAAAAATATGGGTTTGTGGGTATTTGAACCTTCGCGTCATTGCACCATATCCATTATGCTAAAGAGACAGGCTACGGAATTCACCCAATTGTTCCCTCATCGTGCCTTACAGCTGCAGTGGACATGATCAGTGGCGGGCATACCCTCAAACAATTTTAAGGCACAGTTCTGTAATTTGTAATCCTAGGCCATAGGTTTCCTGTCTCAAATTGACTGTCTATGAACCCTCTATCCATAATTTGAAGTTCACAGGAACATATGTGTATCATTATTTACTCGTGTCAATAAATAGCTACAATAGAGAGAAGCGGCATAATGTAAATTCTAATTTTTGTAAATGGTATAATTTAAGCAACACTTACACTAACAGTATCTGAGAGTGACTTCTGTATGAACAGGTAGGCGCACGATCGCTTGGTTTTCCTATATTATTGTAGCACGAGGAAACAGAACAACAGCAATGACCTAATTGTGAATATCAGTGTCAGTGTTAACTCCAGGCCACCACAAGGCTTCGATTTTCTGTGGTGACTGAAGCCACAGCACGGTCTAAATCAGTAACGTCAAGTGTTTGATAGTGTATATATCTAACAGATGTGTGAAACATTTATGCACAGACTGCTGTACTTTATCGCAAGGTAGACTAACTCCAGCGCCAACTGAATGATTGAGCTATTACGCTTAAACCGCAACTTGTATCCGTTGTTAAGTTATGTCTCAATATTCACACCAGGACAAGTTAAACTGATGCATGGTTATAATTAGGAAGTAACGACAATTTCACTTACCATTCTTCAGAAAACTTAATCTTCAAGTACCGAATGTACAATTTTATCGAAATTTCTAACCATATGCTATAAAATTACCTATTTTGTTAAAAACAATAAAGCTAAACTGCTGTGCCATCACTTGCTGTTGATATAGGGCACGGGGAAGTATTTTCGTGATATAGCTATGTTCGTATAATTTTTCCAGAGCTTGTCAATGACATACTTATGGCCGAGGGAGCTTCCAACCTCTGATGATTCCTCTGTGTATTACAGATGGCAGAATAGCATTTTGCTGGTGCCATTTGAGAAACATCTTCTTGGGCATAAAATAAGCTAATGTTACACAATGAAATATTTTACTGATCATTTATTCATTGGCAGCCATAGCATATCTTTTTTTTTCTTCTTCTTCTTGTTCTTCTTTTCTTCTTCTTCTTTTCTTCTTCCAGCGATACTACAGCCTAAGGCGGGCTTGGGCCTTCTTTCAAGACCTCCAATCATCTCTATCCAGAGCTATCTGTTGCCAATTTTTACATTTTAGGAGCTGATAACTGTCCTCTTACACTGAATCCTTCAATGTTTTCCTAGGTTTACCAATCGGTCGCTTTCCAAACATCATTCCTATCATAACTTTTTTATTTATGTGTCCTTCATCCATTCTTTGCACATGCCCTGCCCACTGTAGTCTTCTTAATTTGACCACAGTGGATAGTTCTGGTTCTTTGAAGAGGTCATATATTTCTTTGTTGTATCTCATTCTCCATATTCCATTCTCATTTATAGGTTCATAAATTCTTCTTAGGCTCTTTCTTTCAGATTTGTTAATTATGCTTTCGGCCATCTTTGTCATGGCCCAAGCTTAACATCCGTAAATAACCATGGGTCGTGTGCATGTTTTACATAATCATATTTTTGTTTCTCTATGTATACATTTAAATTTCAGAATTGGTAAAAGACCATAATCTGCCTTATTTTCTCTGTGTATTCTGTTTGGGATTTCTTATATTTCATCGTTATTATTGGTTGTGTTAACATTTTTGTTTTAGAACTGTTTACTTGGAGATCAACTTCGTTTGCTGTTTGTTCGAGTAGACTGACTGTCTGTATTGAGTCTTGATGAGATTTTGCCATAATATTAACATCATCAGCATAGGCTTGTATGGATTATACGAGTATATCAATGCACCTCCAATGTCTACATTTAATTTCCTGATTATATATTCCAGGACTATATTAAACAGAAGTAGGGCCAGCCCATCCCCTTGTTTCAGTCCCTTGTTAAAAAGAAAGGATTCTGTTACTTCTGTATTCATTCTAATTTGAGCTGTGGAGTCCTCCATGGTTAATTTTGGTAGCCTTATTAATATTTTGGGGATCCCAAAAAGGACCATAATTTTGTATAGTTTCTTCCTGTCAACATTGTCCTATGCCTGTTAGAAGTCAATGAATAATTCATGTATATCAATTTTATATTCCCAGAATGTTTCTAGTATTATTATAACTGTATATATTTGATCTATCATAGATTTTCCTTTCCTAAAACCAGTTTGATATTTACCGACTATTTCTTCAACGTGTGGTTGTAATTTATTTTTAAACATTATTATGAATATTTTGTAACTCGTGCATAGAAGTGAAGTTCCTCTATAGTTTTGACAGCATGATTTATCTCATTTTTTCTTGCACACAGGACAAATAATACTACTTTTCCAATCTTTTGGCATTTGTTTGGTCTTCCATATGCTAGTGGTTATATTAAACAATTGTTTTTTTAGGTGTGAATTTCCCACCTTCATAAGTTCTACCAGTATACTGTCTATTCCTGGTGCTTTATTATTTCTTTGTTTTTCGATAGCTATTTCCATATCCAGCTCATCTGGTATTAGTGCTTCCTCCTTGGTCAGATCTTCTTCCATGCTTCTCAAGTCCACCATCTCTTCCATTCCCATATTTTGTCCATCTGTGTTCAAAAGTGTGCCGAAGCATTCTGTCCATCTTTTTTTTACATCTTCTGGCTTATTTAGCAATTCTCCATTGGAATCTCTACAACTGGTGGTGTTAGCTTTAAAACCTTTCTTAAAATGTTTAACAAATTTAAAAGTGGCTGATATGTTATTGTTAAAATTATTGTTAGCTTGTAAAAACTGGTTAAGGCAGTGTATATGTGAAAATTGAAAAATCCACAGTTTCCTTCTGATTGCTTTTTTTTCACACACTCAGAACATAAAATAAATAATATACACAAAATTTCAATGTCATATGTCAAACCATTTTTATATTATTAATATATTTATTAATAATTAATCACTTTTTGATATGCTCATATGAGATGACCCTTGAACCCTACAGTTTATTGTATCTCTTGTAAATTTTTAATTTGAGCTCAGCATACAAATATAAAGAAATTATCATAACAAAATTGCTTTCATTTAATTAGTTTAAGAGAAAAAAATGTTTTGTAGATAATTTATCAATATTTTCAACTTTTTCACTATGAGTTATGAAAAATATTTAATTTCAGCCCAATTATTTCATAGATTTTAACTAGCGCACAACAAATTTTAATACTTTAATCTCTGAAGATCTCCTGAAAATTTCAAGCTAATAAGTTATAAACTAGGGTCCAAGGAGCATTTTGAATAATGAAAAATGCTGAAAAAAAAAAAAGAACTGAGAAAAATGAATTTCAAAGTTTAACAGTATGTTTTTGTAAATCCAATCAACTTAACATTCCCCAGCACCATATGTGGGACCCTCTGTTGCTTTCTTCTTGATCTCAATAGCAGTTTTTGAGAATTTTAAGTTTGCTTGGTTGTATCTTAATATGAAAACTTTCCTTTTGCTTTGTTCACAACATTTAGAAATTTATTGTTCTTAGCTAACCTCTACAGTATGTACTTTCACTAGTTTATACACAAAATACATAAAATATCTACTTGTTACGGCTCTACTATAGACTAGCAAATAATTTAAAACCTATCAACTAATGAAACAGTGCCTATTATATTACTAGAACACTAAAATAACCTGGCAAGATTACAGAATTACAGAACACTGACAGCATTTCTCTGTTTGGAAGCAAAACATGTCAGATTCATGACATTTCAGTTTGATATATCGAATTCATTTCAGCACAGCCAACCCACAACCTTTCTGAAGCAAAATTCCCTTCAAGATACCAAAATCAAAGTCAGGGAAAACGAAAAATGCATTTCAAAGCTTTAGCGAGGAACACTCACCTGCACTAGGACATTTAAATGCCCTCCTGGGGCTCTAAAATGGCTGATATTGAGAAAACTAAAGTGTGCCATTAAAGCACAAAGTATAAGGATAATAAAAAATGCAGAAAGTAAAAATCAAAATTTTCAGCAATTTTCACATTGCCTTAAAGAAGTTCGTTTTGCCTTGCGTTATCTTATTTCATATTCTTCTTTTTTCTTTGACAATATCTTCTCTCTGGTGGGTGGGTCTATCTAAATGTTCTCTATATGCATTATTCCTCTCTTGGATGGCTACTTTGCATTCTTCAATATACCATTGATTTCCATGATTCTGTATTTCCAGTCCTAATGTATCTTCAGCCGATTTTATTATTCCATTTTTTTAATAAGTTCCATTGTTCTTCTGGTTCCATTGCTTGTGGTGATATACCTGATAAGTTTTTACTTATTTCTTCATTATACATTATTAACATTTGCTCCCCTTTTAGTTTCTTCATATTGATATCACTCTATAATGAAATTAAAGTTAAAACATTTAAATAATTTTAATGTACCACATTGTTTTTTAAGCTATTTATGGAGACACAGGCATGCACATGTAAAATTTGCAAGCTGGTTTTATTCAGTAAACATGTAATCATGTATTTGACCTGAAATTTCATATTGAAGCTTAAAACATTGAATGGCTGGTTGTCCAAAATAGCAGGAAAACAGAACTTCAAAGGAAAATGAAAGTTTAGTGTAACAGGAGTAATAAACAACTGCAAATCACAAAAGAGCATGTTTCAAAAAACTATGAGGCATCTACCACTATAGGTTATGACTAGGGCCCGGATTTTTAGGTCCTATAAACCTTCATTTTAGGTTTTTCACATGCCTAAAATAGGTTTTTTAGGTTTTTCACATGCCTAAAATAGGTTTTTCTTTAGGTTTTAGCCTTGCGGATCAATAGTGGTATAAATAATTTTCTGGTTTGCTTACTTTATTGAGATATAAATCATACAGCATACAGATAATCCATTTTACTGTCTCTTTTGTTGATTATTTTTTGGCATTGTTGTATATAATTGCATACATACCCACATTTTCTGGTGTGAACGACTTCCTATTATCACCTAACACATTCTTGCATGAAGAAAAAGTTCTTTCAATGAAATATGATGTCCTAGGAGCGTAGGTCATTGATGCTAATGCGCAGGTTCTAAGAAATTTCTCCGATGTACTTTTCACCCTGTAGTATTGAAGAGATGACTTTCACATCATTAAACCCAGGATTACATTGAATAATTCTCCGCAGCTTTGAAGAACATGCAATTCCCACTGGTCCAGGTGTTTCTTTTCTGGAAACACTGTCCAAGATATCCATAGCAGGTTTGAGTGGCAGGGTTGTGCTTTCCAATGCAATGATAGCTTCTGGAATACAATAAAAATGCTCCTTAATGTACGCAAGGGAATCGACGATGGTAGGAGCCTTGATCGGTTTCTTGGCCTTGGCGATGCAGGAAGCGTCCATTTCATCAAAGTCGTTTACTATACCTTTAATGTCATTTAGGTGCTCAGCACACTAAAAGACAGCAGACAGTCAAGTTCCCCAGCCGGTAAGTATCGGCTCAGGTGGAAGAGGAGTTGTCGGTAACTTCTCTTTGAATAACTGTTTATGTATTGGGATTTTCCAGAAAACCTTCTTGGCCGAAGATATCACGCTGTTCAAATCATCAAAATGGCTTCTAACCTCCTCCGCAAGGCGGTGTAGGCCATGAGCCAAGTTAACATGCAGCATGCTTGCATAGAAGGACTGTAGAACTTCCCCTGCCTTCAACATGTAAGGAGCACTATTTGTCACCAACAAGAGGAACTTACTATCTGGCCACAATATGCGTAAGGCGTCCCTCACTGCACAGGCTATTGTGCTATTGTTAGTGTTTTTCTATTTCTTTACAAAGAATTAGATGAGGGCTACCTGGTTCTTTTGGGTCCAGCTTCCCTACTACCACATTCACAATGAAGTGACCGTAACTATCAGTTGTCTTATCAACAGAACACCAGATATAGTGATCCTCTATATATTTTCTTATTTCATGTAGTGTGTTCTGGTAAACAGGAACCAAAATCAATAATTATTCCTTACAGTGGATCCTTTAGGTATAATGCGGCCACTGATCTCTTCTAAAAATTTTTCATAGTCGGGTTCGTTAGCACGTTCTATGGGACGTTTACAGATACCAACGCCTGGCAGAGGTGAACCTTAAAGCTAGCTTCAGGTTTGCCAACTGTGGTAGAAATAAGTCCAGCAGCATCAGTGCGCAGACGCTTATTTCTCCTACCAAAAGTAGCAATATTTAAAACTGCAGATTTGTGCTGCTCAATATGGGATTTCTTCTCACATTTAACCTGAAATTAAAAATACAGATCCTAAATACACTTCAATAAGATAATGCATGCAGTATTTAGGTTATTTACAAGAAACTTACTTATTTTGAGCATGCCTGACGAAAGACTACTGGACCATCTGTAGTAAAGTTGGGATCTGTAGCAATCCATTGTCTCAGTAAGTGCGATTTAGGCATTGTTCCGCTATATAACAATTCAAGTTAAAAGTATTGCAGCAACGATTCACCAAACACCCTACTTGTTGAACTCTCTTCTTAAAACTTCAAGCTCCTCCTTACCAATCTGTGCTCCTGACCTGCTTACTGCCTCAAAGAGTCACCAGATGTCACATGTGCAATGGATGTGCTGCATCTTAGCGGTATTATGCTGAATTATCACAGCTCTAATGCTTCTAGTGGTAGAAATAATATTTATCCAATAGATTTCCAAGGAAAAATGACATAATTTGAATAAGGAAAATCAGCTATTTAGGTTATTTTAGGTCTCAACCCTTCAAATAGGCATTTTTAGGTGCAATGAAAGTCATATATTCTGCTTCAGAATGTGCGAAATAAACATATGTCTTGAAATTAGTTAATTAAATGCCAAGGAAAAAAATAGGTTAAATCCTAAAAATCCGGGCCCCAGTTATGATGTAGCTTCTCCCCCTCAGCTTTTTTGCCTATCACCCTTTATTATTGTTATTAATTCTTATTATTAATATAATGATAATGATGATAATAATTAACGAGGAATACATTATATGCATTATCTTTGATTAAGGAATTGTTTAAACACCTTTCTTGAATGCCCTTAGTGCTACCATAAAAAAGTAATGTTACTTGTTTAAATATATACAGAAAAGTATGTGCTGATTTTTTTTGATAGAATAAAATTCATTATTTAGCATCTTGTTGGCTCTCCAATGACCACACATCAGAGGAACACAAACAAAAGTAAATATGTACCTCTGGTGAAGCCATCATTGAGCAGGGTGGGCAAGGTACAAGTAATTCATAAGAACATTTTTTGTCCCTTTCCCCTACAATCTCTTGTCCATCGGAAAACATGGAAAATACTTGCAGCCAGCTGTACATAAATCACTGTATACAACTTATTTCTTATTGAATTTGCTACAGTTAGATGTATCTAATTTTTAATTTAACTTAATTTTGCAATTAGCACAAAATTGCCTTACTTACCTAATTTACGTCCACATCATTTCAGGTTGAGTATGTCCAAAGAAAGATCCTGATACCATACATGAGACAGAAACCAGTTAACGCACACTGCAAACCTGGTAAAAAATGAAAATGTTTCAGTTTACTCTGCTTCCAAGAGAATGGGTATTCTATGGTTGACATTGAAAGATTTTTTCAGGAGTTCTCAAAATGAAACAATTCGTTTTCCTAAATTAGGAAGATGAAAGATATTAAAATTAAATTATTCAATACCGTATTCTTAAGATGAAATAGAAATAATGGCACAACGTGGGTGCAGTGTGTATTTTGTCTCATGCCATACCTTGATGCTCTTTGTCAGATTCTGATGGAAAACTTTTCATGTGTGACACATATGCATCACTAGACAGTAAGTGTTGATTCAGAATAGAAGAGCTAGTAAAGCAAATTATATTCTTTCCTCATTAGGACTATGTAATAGGTTAAGAGGCCTTGTTTAAAAATTAATAAATTTGCATAATAATTTGTGTTTTCTTTCACTCAGTGAACCATCAGACAGAGTGAAGACCTGGAAGCAGGTGGTCAGCCAAGCACCAAGTATAATAGTGAGAAAGAAGATGATATGAAATGCAGGCGAATTGGATGATTGGAAGGGTGATAATGAAGCAAGTGATGGGATGAATGGCGGGAGAAACTGGAGAACCTGGAAAAAACCCGTCCAGACGCCTCTTCGTCCACAACGAATACCACATGTGGGTCCCACCTAGGTGGTAGATGAGTGGTCTGACCACTCAGCCGCGGCACTGCCATTATACTTTCAGGCTCAGGGAAGGATGAGGAATAATCCTGGCTGGAGAAAAATTTCTACCCCCTGCCAGGAATCGAACCTGAGACCCCTTGCATGGCAGGCAGCAGGTCCATTACATGCTACAAAAATGCTTTCTGTATAAGACACCTTCAAGAGTATATTTACACATTAAATGTATGATATAACTACATGAAACTAACTGGAAGGCAAATCAGGTATTTGCAAATTATAACAAATTCAGAAGTAACAACAAAAATATGGAAGCCATTTACAATTGAAGACTTTGATGCATATCTTAGTATACTGATTAGAGCAGGAGTAAGATTCTCTAACACTGAACACACAAAGGAAATCTGGAAAACAAGTGAATTTCCATTGTGTCCTGCAAGCTTGTCCCACAACAGATTTTGGCAGATAAGCAGATTCATAAGGTTTGACAATGTGAATGCTAGGGCTGAGCATTTGAAAAGTGACAAAGGTGCTGCAATTTGATATATTTGAAATGCTAAATTCTAATCTTCAGAAAAACTATGTGCCTTCTGATTCTCTCATTGTTGAGCAGCTATTTCCTTACATAGTGAGACAGAATATTAGAAGACCCCGAAAGAAAATCGTTCATGTAAATGTTTGTTAAAAGTGTAATTCGTTTTTTGGTGTTGGTATGAGATAATTAAATGACGAAAACATGATGATAAGGTTCATTGTTACGAACAACTAAGTTTGCACAAAGACGTCATAAATCTTTCCATATTTGATTTTAATATATGTGTATAAATATTAGAATTGTTTGTGTTCCATAATAAAAGTAGGAGACGATGATTGGGATCGCTTCTCTAACGAGAAAGAACTATTTGCGCGGATGAATATGAAAAAGGCGGTGTGTCGCGTCAAAACGACGCCAAAAAACAGTTCACTAGCGTGTGTATCTCCGAGGTGGATGGACATATTTTTATGTGTACGCGTCATGAAATAGTAAAAGTGAATTTACTAAGTGTTTAGAGACCTTTAATTAAATTTTGGCGATGTTAGGGAAGTTGATCCGCTAAAATAAGACTTTCTACAGTGAATATGATTTAAAAATTGTGAACAAGAAGGTGCAAATAAAATGTTTGACTAAAGTTAAACCCGAGTGTATGTTCATTCCATCCATTACCAAGCCCTGAGATCAAAAAGATCTCATTAGCTAAAAGACACAGCGTCGATAATAATAGCAAAAACCGCACCAATAGGAAAGATAGAATTTACCCAATACTTGCTGCCAAAGCTACCAAATGTTGTAGATTTGTGATTCACAAAGTTCTTACCCAATAACTGGCCAAATTTATACAGGGAAATCTGAAACAAGAGAGAATAGTGAAAGAGTTGTGTCACCATTTCAGAAGTACCAGCAAAAATATATTCACTGACAATTTTTTCATAATTCTGCCATTAGCAAGGCTGCTGATGACTTGGGATTTGTCCATAGTTGGTACTCTGAAAAGAAACAAGCCTTATATACCCCAGAAATGCAACCTTCTTCATGTCAAGAACTGTCACATCTATTTTGATTCAGTGCAGATCGTTTTCCTGTGTTCACATGTTCCAAAGGAGAAGAAAGCAGTTCTAATGCTATCCACAGTGCATTAGGATTCATCCACTTCTGACCCTTTTTAAAAGCCAGATGTGGTACAGTATTATAACAGCACATAGGCGGGTGCTGATAATATGGACAAGTTGCGTTCTCATTATAGTGCAAAGAGGAGAACACAGAGATGGCTGCTAGCATCTTTTTAAAACATTCTGGACATTGCTTGCTTAGTTGCATACATATTCACACAAAAAAATCCTCAAGCAAAAAATGTGACTCATGGACGCAAACTGTTTCTACTGGATTTAGAAAAACAGTTGGCAATCCCTTCCATTATCTCTAGATCATCAAATCCAGATTGAGAACATTTTCTATGAATTGTGGTATTGAGTGCATGATAGGAGCATGCCTAATTCTGGTCCCTGAACAAGTGGAGGATCAGCCAAAATGAGATGCTTCTGGACAACTGTATATCGTTGGCGACTGTTTTGTATGTAAATCTCAACCAAACAAGATGGTCTGGGTGGCTCAGTTGGTTAGACGCTGGCCTACGACCCCAAGGTCGTGAGTTCAAATCCGGTCCAGCCCGGTGGTTTTTAAGTGTGCGTAAAAACAACAGCTCCATGTTGTTAGATTTACTTGGATGTAAAAGAACTCCTGAGGGACGAAATTCAGGCATACCGGCGACGCTGATGTAATCCTGGCAATTGACAGCGTCATTAAACAACAGAATATTTAAATTTTAAATATTTCAACCGAACAAGAGGAAGCGGAAGACCAGAAAAGGTTGCAAGAAATGTAAACAACCAATTTTTGATGAACATTGTATTACAAAGTGTGGACTTTGTGAATAAACAATAGTTCCAAGTAGGGCTCGGAAGTTCGCCCTCAAAAACACTAAAATACGCATGCAAATATGCTCTTAAAAACTTCAAAATATGCCAAGAAATATGCACTATTTCATTAGAACAGTTCATGTACCTTTGCAGTAAACGAGTTGGTGTAAGTAATAAAGTTACCTTATTCCTTAGAGGTTGAAGCAGAAGTGATTCTGCTGCTAGTATTAACTGCTAAATTGCAGTTCACAACCAACACTATACAAATTTTCAACAGTAAAACGTCGTCTATTGTCTGGCAAAGCACTTTTGTAACGTGAAAAGCTTCTTTACATGTCACAAGATGTTATAGGGGCATATTTAAATGATGTTAACTGTTTCACAGAGAGAGTCAACTCTCTTGTTGTGACAGATGGTTTTCTTTCGAGGATGTCTCGAATATCGCACATCTGTATACAACCAGAATTTTTTGAAATTACATAATTCACTTTATCTTTCACTTTTTATCCTATGCTACCGGGAACCGAACTTAGATCACATATTGTTTTTTCAAGCACAGTAAGTGATTCATGCAAAGGAAATCTTACAGCTTCCAATGCCGTTATGGCTGTTGGTAAGAAAGAAAAATGGGCAGATATGAAACGAAGATCCTTCTTTAACCCAATGCCTAACAGAATATTTTGCACAGTTTGTATTGATGAAGCATCGTTCGAGCCCAATGAATTAACAACCTCTTCAATTATTTCTATGTGCTCAGCATAATACAAAACTGCATCGACCCATGTTCCCCGTCGAGTTAACACCGGTGCAGGAGGAAGTCGGATATTAGGTGCTGTTGATCTAAGCAACTTAATTCTTTTAGGAGATTCAACAAAAATTCTCTTTGTACTGGACACAAATCTATCTACCAGTGGGAAAGAATCATGTATTGTCTCAGAAATTCGATGAAGAGCATGTGCCTAACAAGTTATATGAATTAAGTTAGGAAAAATACTTTTCAGAGTTTTTCCTGATTTTACCATATAAGGTAACAAATAAAAGCAACCAGTTGTATTCAATTCCACATGGGCATTGTAATTTCAAAGAGTCAATCACAAACTGTGTCACAGTTACATTGTCCGTGACCGACAATTTGCACATATAAAGGAGATAAGGTGTAGTCTTTTGCTCATTATTTAAGGCACCCCCGATTATATTAGCAATAGAATGGTGTTCAGAATCAGAGGTTTCATCAACAGACAACCACACAAACTGATCCGCTAAATTCTGTATATTTGACAATACGTTATTGTAACAATGCCCTACATAAGCCTTACGCAGTGTACTTTCTTCAGGCACATGTTGTTGAGTACACTTGGCAAGAAAGTTTTTAAATATCGGGTTATTAATTTTGAACAAGGGAATATCAGCAGCTAAAAATGCTTGGCACAAGTCATAGGAAAACTCAGTAACCCTACTTCCTAAACACTCTACTAATTGTTTTAGAACAGGTTATTTGTTTGCAAGTTTTCTGATTAAATTCTCCTTATGTTTTGCTGTGTTTATGTGCTGAACTGTTTGAAATCTTTTCTCACTCCCTATATTTTTGTCACACGCTCCACAACACAGTGCCCTATTATCTGTAGATATTAAATCACCCGAAAACTCTTTCTGTAAGTTAATTAATCTAGCACTCTAAGTTGGCTTTATTTTTGGCATTTGAAGAGCTTTTTAACATTTTATATGCCTAATTTAATTTGGAGGGAACCAGTTCACAACACTGTTACGTTTGAAGACCATGCAGAGGCAAGCGTTGCTATAATCATGCTGCTCAAAACGTTGACCTGCACTTGTTCTTTGTTAATATAAACCTCTCAGATAACGCAGTGATTACTCTGTACGCACAAACATATAATGAAAGGATGGAAACAGGGGATTCACTACATAACAGCATGACTCAGCATTGCTTCTCGCCACCTGGCGAGTTACATCATATGCAACACTACCAATATGAAAAATAGTATCCAGGTGGAAAAAAATATCATAAAAATCATTAAAATATGCTATATAGAGGCTATAGTATTGAAATAATATGCATTTATCAAAATCAAGAAAATATGCAGTTATATGCACCATAAAATCACGTCCAAATAACTTAAAATTCCATAATTCGTGCACATAATGTAAAAGCATACATTTTTAACCCCTGTGAAAAAACATGCAAATGCATGAACTTCCTAGCCCTAGTTCCAAGAATATCTTTTGTAATGTAACAAGCAGCAAAATTTACTTGGTGTATAATAAAATTATAGCTCACTCTGTAACAATTTTAAACAATTAATATTTTACACATATTTATGACTATGTCTATTGTATTATTCCATAGCTGTCTAATAAATTATAAAACTACAGTATAACCCTGAACCATGCAAAGCTTAAAATTCTGGATAATCTGAACAAAAAATCCATAATTTTAAAAAAGCAATAAAAAGCTTATTTGTAGTGTTGTTGTTGTTAGCTAATGCTGCATTTCTGACAATGAAGTCATTAATCCTCTTGCTCTCCAATATTTTTCACTGATGGATGGGGCACTAGAAGTGGCCAGGCATATTTGAAGGTGGTCTCGATCCGTTTCCTCTTGCAGATCACATAGAGGACAGAGTGGTGAAGAATACATCCCAATTCTGTTTAAATGTTTTGCCAGACAATCATGTCCTGTAATCAACCTTAAGGTTGCAACTGCTGTTTTTCGAGGATACTCAGGAATTACTGCTTGAATGTTTGGTAGTTCCCATCTTTTATTCTTTGATTTTTCATAGTAATATTTTGCAATAATTTTTTTGAATTCAGAGTTGACTAATCTTTTAGCTGCATAAAATGGTAGATTAACTACCTATAGATTTTTGTACACCGCTGGTACCCTTTTTTGCAAGAAAATCAGCTTTTTCATTACCACACAGTCCACAGTGAGCTGGTATCCATTGGAAGACTAGGTGTTTTTGAAGTGCTGTTAGATGGGTAAGGATTTTCCAACATTCTATAATTGTTTGGTTTTTTGGTGACAACTTGGAAGTAATTGCTATAATTGCTGCCATGGAATCTGAGAGAATAACTGCTTGCTGAAAATGTGAAATTCTATACAAAAGATTTTGTAGGGTCATTCGAATTGCTTCAATTTCTCCATCAAAGTTAGTAGTTCCATAACTTAAAGATTTATAATAGGAAAAGAGGTGACATGTGACTCCAGCCCCTGCTCCATCTTGGTTTGATATCAATGATCCATCAGTATAAATATGGAGCCATTCATGTTCTGGAAATCTAGTATGGATTGTCTCTAATGCCAATAATTTTAGAACACTAGTTGGAGTATCACTTTTCTTAACTTCTTCTGTCAGGTGTAAATAATATGTGGTGTTGGATTGACTTTAAATATGAAGTTTTCCTTTGAATTAGGAAGGTGTATATTCTTCTTGATGTCTAGAATTTTGGAAAGAAGGCTCTCCTGAGTCTTTAGTGTATGTGTAAAATTTCTCTTGTTCCATGTATTGAATGGAAGTCTGATCAACTTTTCGTGTTGAGAAAGAGCTGCTTTTTCTATTTCATATTCAATGGGGTATTGGTTGGTTAGTGTTTCCATAGCTGGTATTGGTGTTGTTTTGATAGCACCTGTAATTAGTCTCAGACTTTGGTTTTGAAAGATTTGAATCTTTTTTGTGTTTGCTGTTACAAAAACTTCGCTGCCGTAAGTAAATAATGGCTTTATATATACATTGTATGTTGTGTTAAGAGTTGCTCTGGAACATCCCACTTCATTCCTGTTAGACGTTTTAACAGTGAAAGGTGCCTCTCTGCTCTTTGTATTACATTTTCTATTTGTTTGGTCCATGTAAGTTTAGTATCAAATGTAACTCCTAAATACTTTGCTTCCTTTGTTTCTGGTAATTGTTGACCCTCAAAATTTAGTTCTATTTTTAGTGGTTTTTTTCTTAGTGAAAAGATTTGGTAGTTTGATTTTGTTGTATTAACAGTCATTAGATTTTCTTTGGTCCACCTGTGTAAGTTGGTTAAGGATTGTTGCATGGTTATTTCTAGTTCTGTACTTTTGCTTTTTGGTTTTGAAGTCCACATTACTAAGTCATCAGCAAATAGTGCACACTTCACACCAGATTCTTGTATTTGTTGTGGCAGATCGTTAATAAATATATTAAAAAGTGTTGTGCTGAGCACTGCGTCTTGTGGTAAGCCACAGTGTATTTGTAGTGTACAGGAACTGTTTTCATTCAGTTGACATCGTAGTGCATGGCATAACGCAAACAAGCACCTGTTCTGTAGTAATTTATAAGTGAAAAGTATAAATTACCGTAGAATGACTGCTAACAATAGTGAAACAAATTGAACTATGTAAGTACCACCACTATCACATGAGATCAGCTATGTTCACAGGTCAGAAGAATACGTTGTTATTATGATGTGAGTGGTAATCACTATGTTCTCACTTCCTCACACTGCTATGCTATGTTACCTTGTAGCTGCTAATCCTATAGCTGAATTGATATACATTTTTTTTTCATTATTCAGGTAATCTGAGCATTTCTGAAACCAAACACACCAAACCCCCAATTAATTCAGATTAGCAGGAATCTACTTTATTAATATCCTACAAAATCTTTTGTACAGAATTTCACATTTTCAGCAAGCAGTTATTCTCTCAGATTCCAGGGCAGCAATTATAGCAATTACTTCCAAGTTGTCACCAAAAAACCAAACAATTATAGAATGTTGGAAAATGCTTAGCCATTTAACAGCACTTCAAAAACACCTAGTCTTCCATTAGATACCAGCTCACTGTGGACCGTGTGGTAATGAGAAAGCTGATTTTCTTGCAAAAAAGGGTACCAGCGGTGTACAAAAATCTATAGGTAGTTAATCTACCATTTTATGCAGCTAAAAGATTAGTCAACTCTGAATTCAAAAAAATTATTGCAAAATATTACTATGAAAAATCAAAGAATAAAAGATGGGAACTACCAAACATTCAAACAGTAATTCCTGAGTATCCTCGAAAAACAGCAGGTGCAACCTTAAGGTTGATTACAGGACATGATTGTCTGGCAAAACATTTAAACAGAATTGGGATATATTCTTCACCACTCTGTCCTCTATGTGATCTGCAAGAGGAAATGGATCGAGACCACCTTCAAATATGCCCGGCCACTTCTAGTGCCCCATCCATCAGTGAAAAATATTGGAGAGCAAGAGGATTAATGACTTCATTGTCAGAAATCCAGCATTAGCTAACAACAACAACATTACATTTCAACAGACAACATAAAGTAGTACAAAGTAGTGATAGTAATTTGGTGCAATATGTTTAGAATAACATTTTTAACATTCAAAGACCTAGACTCAGGGGTCTCCATCTAGGGGATATGTGAATAGCGGCCACAAGGTACCCAAGCTGAGTAGAACATTACTTCCACTTACTGGTGTTTTGCTCCTCACTGTAACTTTTCTATCTGACCTTACCTTGGTCATCTCTTGTTCTCTTCTGACCCCGATGCTATTAGGGTTCCCGAGGGCTAGGGAGTCTTTATTTTTCCAACCTCTCCATTTCTCTAATTTCTCTATAAAATCTTAACTCCTAACATGCTGACCTGTCATGGCATGTAATACGTCCTCTGATTGGTAATCAGAGGATATGGTCGGTGAATTTATTTTGATAAGTCTCCCGGTCAGGTCGGTGAGAGCCGTAAACCAACGACAGGTGTGGTCCTCCAGACATTCTGGGGGTTGTGAGAGAGCAATGTGACTGCCAAAACATAAAAATATGGTGCTCTCTAAAAAGCGGTTACTATTACTGCTATTGCTCTCTTCAATATCATTAAGTGAAAAATATTGGAGAGCAAGAGGATTAATGACTTCATTGTCAGAAATCCAGCATTAGCTAACAACAACTTTATTAATATATTATGTGAAAAAAAAGATTCCATGTGTTAACTTTACACCTGTTCTAATTGAGATATAGCGTTACCTGGGTAACCTGAATACAGATTACAGGTGAATTATATTCCTTAATATTTTGAATGTTTTTATTTGAATGTATTTAAATTTTACTTTCATTTTATTTATAAAGATGCAAATGAGGAATAATCAGAGGTTTATGCATACCAACTTCTATACACATCATACATTGACAGTTATAGTTGTTACCCGGCTAACCCAATGTTTGATTTTGGTTTAAGGGCATTCAACTACTTGATCATTAGTGCGCTATAACTCAATGTGAACACAAGGGTTAAAATGTATGTCACTCTATGTGAATGTATGGTAGAGACACACAACCTAGTTGTTGCAGCTGAATGAGGAGTGTTTTTTGTATTTAAAATGGTGGGGTTATCACAAGAACAGTGAGTAATCATTTGTTTTATTCATTCATGTAGTGAAATTCATCACAGTTGAGTGAGACATGTGGTGATGATGTCATTAATGTTGAAAATGTGTGTTTGTGGCTGTAGCAGTTTAAAAAAAGGCCATATATCACATGATAATGAAATGACATAACCTTGAACATTACATCAGCCGGTGAGACATCATGGTTAAGGTCAATAAAACAGTTCCTTTAGAGGGTCACTGAGTAAGTGTGTGTGTAGTATTTAATGCCCGCTTTTACTACTGTGGCACCACAAGCGGTGACACTGATGATACATGGAATGAAGATGGAGTACCGGTGGAATGAGATGGCAGGGGAAACCAGGGAACCTGGAGAAAACCCGCCCAGACGCCACTTCATCCACCACGAATACCACATGCGGGTCCTTGGGATCAAACCCGGACTCCTTAGGTGGTAGACGAGCGCGCTAACTGCTCAGCCACAGTGCCGCCATCACTGAGTAAGTGGGGAAGAAATCTGAGCTAAGCACTAGTGCTCATGGTCACAATGTTTTGAGACAGTGACAATGTAATTTTTACTTTCTCTACTACAGATACTCCAAAAAGTATTTGTCTGATCATAGCACATAGAATATAACAAGCACAATCAGAAAAATATAGATAAAAAAAGAACAATAACTATTTCCTTACATTGGTTGATATCTAGATTTCAAAATAAAACACAATTTGGGTTCATATATTGCTTAATTAGTGAACAGCTCTATGTACCTATGTTATTTAAAATCATGTCCCATTTGATGTCAAACAAGTATTCATCCAGTAAACAAGATCTCAGGTATGGTGCTTCGCTGACACACACCCCTTCCCCTTTCTTATGCAGTTGTGTTTCATTCACTGCCATTGACAGTTCCCTCTCTGTTTTCAAAGCTGTTGACCGCAATTTAACTAATATGGGTAAAAAACATTGTGAAACTACAAAAGAAGAGAGAGAAATTTGCATCAGGTTATTTAAAAAAGGAAAATCTTTTCAAGAAATTGGAGAAACCATTGAATGACCTGCCAGTACAGTGAAGACTATTATATACAGGTTTAATCAGAACAAAATGTACAAAAATCAATCAAGAAGCAGTTGTCCTGCAGTTCTATCCGAGATGAAGAAACGACATTTACTTAGAGAAGTCAAGAAAAATCCTAAACTAAATGCTCCAAATCTTGCTATTGCAGTTACAGGAAAGTCTGTTTCAGCACAAAGTATAAGAAACGTGCTTTATGAAGCTGAGTATGGGGGCCGATCAGCCCGTAGAAAACCATACGTCAGTAAAATCAACAGAAAGAAGCTAGTTGCTTTTGCAAAAGAACATAAATACGATAGGTTTGATTCCTGAAAGAAGGTTGTATTTACTCATGAGAGTACATTTGAGCTCTTTAAGTCAAAAGGGCGAGTAATAGTGTGGAGAAAAAAGAATTGTGAGCTTGAGGAGAAAAATATAACAGCTTCAGTTAAGCATGCAGGCGGTTCAGTATTTGTCTGGAGCTGCATGAGTGCAAATGGCGTGGGGGATTTGTGTTTTATTGATGGAACTATGAACCATAAGGTATATATAAACATCCTAAAAACACATCTATCCAGAAGTGTGAATAATATGGGTCTTTCTGAGGATTATATTTTCACACAAGATAATGATCCAAAACACACAGCTCTAGATACAAGGCTATGGTTGCTGTATAATAACGATCGATGCCAGCACCACCGCAATCCCCAGACATGAATCCAATAGAGAATTTGTGGAGTATACTGGACAAAAATATTAGGAATCATCAGATATCTAATATAAACGATCTAAAGAACGCTCTAATAACAGTGGAAACAACACAATCTTTGGTGAAATCCATGCCAAGGAGAATGCAAGAGATAAAGAGGAATGGAGGGACTACTAAGTACTTACCGTAACATCCTACACTATTTTCAGTATGCAGACGAACACTTATTTTACATCCTATATTGCACATCTTTACTTTTGAATGTTTAACTATGTTTATGTGAATAGATACTATATGTGTTTCTTTAATGTGCTCTGTCTAGAGTGACGAAAACATCATCAACATGCATAGATCACATATACACAAACCTAAAAAGGGAATCGGTAGAGGTAAAAATAATCATGGGTGGGCTTAGCGATCATTATGGGCAATTAGTAGAATGTAGTGATATTAATATACAAGGAGGGACAACTAAATCGCTAGTAGAAATCAAAAGAATCATAAATAATACCACATTAAATTCTCTAAGAGCCTATATTAAACAGGCAACCTGGACAAACATATATAATACAACAGAAATACATGATAAGTTTGAGCACTTTATGAATATATTAAAATCATGTTTAGAGGAGTCAGTACCATTACGAAAGGTGTTCTGTAATAAACATAAATCTGACAACTGGCTGACAAAAGGCATAAATAGGTCCTTAGCGAGAATGCAGTTTTTAAATAGTCTAAAGTGTAATACGCTAGGGGAGAAGTCTCTCACGTACATATTAAATTATAAAAACACACTAAATAAAGTAATAAATGAAGCAAAGAAATTACATAACAGAAGAATCATTCAAAAGGCTGAAAACAAATCAAAAAAGACATGGGATATAATAAAAGTCATTCATAAAGAAAGTGATTCAAAATGGGCAGAAAATCTTAAAATTCAAACAAATAATGAGCTAATATTAAATCCAAAAGATATAACCAGATCACTAAATGAATATTATATAAATATTGTAACAAATTTGGGAATAAAGAAAATGCAATCAACAAATGAAACAGTAAAAATAAACTCATTAAAGTGTAAAAAATCCTATAGCTTAGATCAGTACTCAAATGAGATGGTCAAATATTGCAAACATGAGACAGCAGAGATTCTAACACACCTAATAAACGAAAGTTTTTACAGTGGAACATTTCCAAATATATTAAAGTATACAATAGTTAGATCAGTTTATAAAAGAAAGGGTTCCAAACTAATGATGGAAAACTACCGGCTAATATCTTTATGTTCTGGATTCTCAAAAATTATGGAAGGCATATTTCTAGAACAGCTGCAAAAATTCTGTAACAAATTCAACATTGTATCTGAGTATCAGTTCGGCTTTCAAAAAAAGAAATCGACCATACATGCAATTAGCAAGGGAAACGACATAATTATTAAGGCATTAGACAGAAAAGAATATGTGCTTGCAATCTTTCTTGACCTTTCGAAGGCATTCGACTGTGTAGATATTGAAAAATTGATAGAAATATTAGAAAATTATGGTGTTAGAGGTGTACCACTAGAATGGATAAAATCTTACTTGACAAATAGAGAGCAATGTATAGAGATAGTACACAATACAAATGGAAATCTTAAAAAAGTTCGATCTCCATTTAAACGCATAACACATGGCGTACCACAGGGTTCAAAATTGGGACCATACCTATTCATCCTGTATATAAATAGCCTGTTTAAAAAAATACACAAAGCAGGAGGTCTAGCTATAGGATATGCTGACGATACTACCATAGTTGTAACTGCCAACACCACAGTTGATGTGCAGATCAAAGCAAATAAAATATTAAAAATCATAGATACACATTTTGCAGAACTGGGGATGGCACTAAATATAAACAAAACACAATGGATGCAAATTAGTATAAGCAACAAAACACAATCAAATATTACCTTGGTAATACAAGATAAACAAATCAAACAGATAAATCAAACTAACTTTTTGGGATTAATTATTGATAATAACTTAAAATGGAATAAACATACAGAAAGGATTTCAAAGAAAATAAATAGTGGTATCTACATATTAAAACAGGTAGCACAAATTATGGCAGAGGATAGTGTAATACAGGTATATTATGCTTTTGTACATTCGCATCTCAAATATGGGCTGATACTATGGGGATCAGCAAATATGAAACATTTACTGAAAATATTCAGGCTACAAAAAAGAGCAATAAGGGTAATAAAAAAAATACAGACTAGAATCTCATGTAGAGACACTTTCAAAGAATTAAATTTACTAACACTACCTTGCTTGTACATTTATGAATGTCTCAAGCATGTAATAAAGGCACATAAAGACGATAAAAACATGAATATACACAGTCATGACACTAGAACTAGGCAAAACTATTTTAGAAGTAGATTAAGAGGCTCCCTTGGAAAGAAATGTATTGAGAGTAATGCAAAGGATTTATATAATCACTTACCTGGTGAAATTAAGGAAATAAAGAATGAGGTGAAAATGAAAATGGAAATAAAGTCCTATCTCATCAAAAATGTATTTTATTCTGTAGAAGAGTATAAGGCAGGAAGAAATGTACGCTGTTAGTTTACCTCTCCTTTAAGAGTAGCTCTGAAGTTAAAATCTGATACTTGTGTATACTTAACTAAAATTGTAATCTCATGAAACTCTTAAAATTATAAAAATTGTAAATGTATTCACTTGTCTTATGTACAAAATTCTTCAAATTGTAAAATGTATGTTTTTTTATTTTTTTATCTGACGAACCTTGTAAATTTTATTACATTGGTGAATAAACTGATACTGATACTGATCAATAAATAAGACAATGTCCCTCCTGTACATTATTCTGATGATTTTCCTCTATCTATACATCCTTAAACATAAACTCATGCATTAAACGAATACTTTTTAGAGTAACTGTAGGTATAGTAAGTAGAGAAAGTATTGTACTCCACCCAAAACTTTTATATCAAGATTTCACCGGAAATATACGTTTTGAGGCCCTCCAAACCCAGAAAAAGCATGTTTACAAAAAGATTTGTGTGTGAGTATGTCTGTCAGTCTGTGAGCAGCATAACTCAAAAGCGAAAAGTTGGTTAGAAACCAAAGTTGATATTTAAGTTTAATGTCTTTTAGGGACGCAACATGAAGATTTTGAAGAAAATTCCTCCACCCTAAACTACGCTTTACATGGAAAATTTTTCAAAAATTTTGATTTTCTCAAAAATGGTTCTAACAATTTTTATTAAAATGCCATTTGTTTAAGATATTTTTATGGCAAACAAAATGTATATTTTGAATTTTCTGGCTATAGCCTATGTAGTGCTGTTTATTCTGGGTGACTTTTGCATAACTGGTAAATCCAAAGACATAGATCAAATCTTACTGTACAAAAAATGTAGATCTTGCTGAAACAGAAATTCAGTGTACATGAACCAGGATCAGGTGCTGACTGCGAGGTTAACATGTCAACTTCATGTGATCAACGGTCGAATGTTTAACACCTAATTGTATTCTATGCTATGCTATGTATACTATGAGAGACCGTTGTGGTTGTACGATGAAAGGCAATGAGCAGAGGTGTTAGAAAGTAATCGTGGTCGCCTCCTCTCGATACTGAAAATGAGGAATGCATTGAATAAATATTTAAAAACAAATAAGGAAATAATGAAGTTATTAACAGTGAAGCAACAAGAATCTAAAGTAAAAACAAATTAGAAACTAAAAGCTTCACTTATCTTAGTAATATTCCAAGTTGTTTGGTGCTAACAAGTTTCGAGTTGACTCCAACTCATTCTCAAAGCTATACAAACTAATTTGTTACCATAGATACTGATGCTCATTTTAATCACCTATCTCTGAAAACAAAAACCTATACATTCAGTCTATTGGAGGGATTTCAAAATTCATAACATGGTTTCTGTTTTTTAAAATAAATATATTTTCCTAAACCATTAAATCTATAGGTCCATTTAATTGTTTTAATAATTTAACCTCTGGATTAATTTCATGATTAAATGACCAAAAATGATGTGCCACAGTTGATTTGCCAGTTTGTTTATATTTAACATTTCTAAAATGTTCTATTATTCTGGTTTCTAAATGACGTTTAGTTTTACCAATATAAACCTTATCACAATTCAAACAGCTAAATTGATAAATGCCAGATTTTTTGTAATTTGGAATTTTTTCTTTTTTAGAAAAATTTAGTAAATTTTGTATCAATTTGACCAAATTTATTCCATAATCTTTAAAAACTTTTGTAAATTTTTTATTGGTCCACGGATGGTAAGTAAACTTTTCAAAAGTACAATTATCTATTATTTTGTTGAGGGTAGAAACCTCTTTAACAGCCTTTTGATACTTAAATTTATACTTAAATTTTTCTATCTTTTTATGTATAAAATCTGTACCAAAACCATTAATTACTGCAATGTTAATAATGTGTTTATATTCTGTGTCAAATTCTTCTTTATTAAGGGATATGTTTATTAACCTATAAATTAAACTATTGAAAACAGCAAATTTACGTGCAAAAGGATTAAAACTTCTATTTTTTGTGTAATTATCAGTGTGAGTAGATTTTCTATAAGTACCAAAGTTCAATTTATTTTTGTCTTTTAATTTTTAATTTCAGGAACGGAAGACATCCATTATTTTCGGTTTCCAATGTGAATTGTATGGCTTTATCCTGTAAATTTAAAAGTTTTAAAGCATCATTTATCTGCTTTTCAGGGACAACAGCAAAAATGTCATCCACATATCTATACCATGTTTTAAAAATTAGAGGGAATGATTTTATAATTTGAATTTCAAAAAAGCTCATGAAAAGATTAGCAAGAAATGGCAAAAATGGACTACCCATTGTCAAGCCAGAAGTTTGTTGAAAAAAATTACCATTAAAGCTAAAGAAATTTTGATCTAAACAAAGATTTGTAAGTTTTGCAAGATCATCCATTAATTCTTTATTTAATGCTAAAGAATTTAACCATTTTTTTAAAAAAATAAAAAGCTTTTTTCAGATCATTTTTGGTCATTTAATCATGAAATTAATCCAGAGATTAAATTATTAAAACAATTAAATGGACCTATAGATTTAATGGTTTGGGAAAATATATTTATTTTAAAAAACAGAAACCATGTTATGAATTTTGAAATCCCTCCAATAGACTGTATTTATAGGTTTTTGTTTTCAGAGATTGGTGATTAAAATGAGCATCAGTATCTATGGTAACAAATTTGTTTGTATAGCTTTGAGAATGAGTTGGAGTCAACTTGAAACTTGTTAGCACCAAACAACTTGGAATATTACTAAGATAAGTGAAGCTTTTAGTTTCTAATTTGTTTTTTTACTTTAGATTTAAAAACGAAGTTTGTGCTATTCCTTTAATATCCACAAAGTACCCTGAGAACTTCAAATCCATGTTCTACTAAATTAAGCTGAGGTAATGGCGCCAAAAACCTCTTAAAGCATCCAGTGGACCCTCTTCCCATCAGTGGCTTATTTAACATCCTATACACTTCAAATTGGCTAGCTCAACGTGAGATCATTGGCTACAAACAGGCGTCCACAACGGGAGGTTACTTCAGCTACAAATTGGCATCCCAAACCCGAGGCTTGACAAGGAATAAAGGAAACGACCAGACTTCAGAGGAAACGACGACCACCAACAACGGGGTAGGACAACAATGATCAACGATCTTCCAGAACTTCAGGAAATAAGGTACTGTGAAAACAAAACAAACATTTTTTAAAAATCCCATGTGGAAAAATGTTAGGCCAAGACTTACAAGAGAACATGGAAGTGCAAAATAGTGAACATTGTGATAGTATACAGGACAGTAGTGAAAATATAGTAGAATTAGAAGAATGTAATAGGAATTTATTAAGCAATTTAGAAGTGTAAAAATTGGAAAGTCATGGGACTAGGGAAAGGCATGTTAGTTCAGAAATGCATGAAAACAGTCTGATAATGCAACAAACTCTGGAAAAATTGTGTGAAATGTTTAGAGAATCAGAGAAAAGGATAAGAGAGAAGATAGATGAAAATAATAAAGAGTTTAAGAGCAGAGTTAGGAGTAACTAACCAAAAGACAGGAAACTTAGATAAACAGATGAGTGAAACTAACCAAAGAATAGGAAAAATAAAAGAGGCAGGTTATATTTCTTTCGAATATACAAGTTGTCTTTCATCTGATTTTGAAAGTATCCAGGTCTCAGCACCATACGTTAATACAGGCTGTACTAAAACTATATACACGAGGTCTTTAGTTTTGCTGAACAACAACTTAGACTTCAGATGTTTTCTGAGACCATGAGAACACCTGTTAGCAGACAGTATACGCTTTTGGATTTCAGAGCTAACATTGGAGAAAGAGTTATACACCCAATTTTTTTCAAGTCAACAGCTGACGCCCGTACATATGTGAATACAATTTTGCCCTCTATTTTTTTTTAAAGAGAATTAACCGACATGGAGCATGATTTTGTCTTTTTCAACAAGACTCTCCAGTAGCTCATTCAGCCAATCTTTGGATGAGAACAATTGAAAGTGTGTTTCAGGACAGAATTATTAGTAGAGATTTGTGGTCCACTCGGTCTCCTGACCTAACCCCCTGTAATTTCTATCTCTGGGGTAACTTAAAGCATAAAGTGTACAAGACAAACCCTCACACTCTGAAAGAATTCAAACAAAATATCCACCAGGAAATTGCCAGCATTTCTCAACGTAAACTACGGCGAGTGATGGATAATTTTCTAAAGAGGTGCCAAAAATGTATGGACAACGACAGCGGCCAGTTTGAACATCTCCTTTAATAACATTGGTAAGTAAAGCCTTTAAAAAAGTGATTTTAAAATGTATAGTTTCATCCACCCTATTCTATGACAGCAGCAGCTGGCGACGAGCACCAAGGACCCATACAGATAAACACAGCGCAGACGGTTTGGAGTCTTTTGCATCACCCATTGTTTAGATATTTACCATTGTTTTTATAGATCGAATAAATATCAATTCAGATACATCCTGGAAGTATGCAATGGCCCTGAATGTTAACTTCAAGATAAATGTTGTAGCTGAATTTTTAATTTCTTGAAAATGTCCACGATGACGACCATGGTGGTGGTAGCAGTGGTGGCAGTGGTGGCGGTGGCGGTGGTGACGGCGGCGGCGGCGGTGATGGTGGTGGTGGCGGCGGCGGCGGCGGTGGTGATAAATAACTTTAGGAGTTGCTTTTAGAGTTGATGTGAGAACTTCTTTAACCTATGAACCACCCATCTTTTTCACAACGCTTTCTTTTATAATACAGTTACGACGTTATATCAACAAATTACACCATCTTCCCACTGTAGGAAATGCGCGGAGTAGAGTGCAAACCCAATGGAGCGATTGAAATCCACTAGATTGGCGAGGTGTTTAATCCAATGTTTGGTTTTATTCAATAAACAACTTTCTGTTCTCATACTCGGTCGGCTTATTTACACAATAATTTATTGTATTTTATCCGTATTTCAAACCAATTTTTTCCGATCCATGTTCATTGGGGTTCAGCTTCACAATAGCCTAGGTCGATTTTTACTTTCTCTACTGGTAAATGGAGAAATCCAATGCCGAGATTTCACCGGAAACATGTTTCGAGACCCCTGAATAAAAAAAAAGCATTTTTAGAAAAAGGTCCGTGTGTGTGTGTGTGTGTGTGTGTGTGTGTGTGTGTGTGTGTGTGCGCGCGCGCTTGTGCGTGTGTGTGTCTGTAAGTCTGTGGGCAGCATAACTCAAAAACGAAAAGTCGGTTAAAAACCAAAGTTGGTATTTAAGTTTAATGGCTTTCAGGGATGCGACACTGGGCTTTTGAAGAAAATATCCTCACCCTAAACTACCCTTCACATGGAAAATTTTGATTTTCTTGAAAATGGCTCTAACGATTTTTATTAAAATGCCATGTGTTTAAGATATTTGTATGACTAATGAAATTTATATTTTGAATTTTCTGGCTGTAGCCTATGTAGTCCTGTTTACTCTTGATGACTTTTGAATAACTCATAAACCGTAAGAGATGGACAAAATCTTACTATACAAAAAATGTAGATCTCGCTAAAACACACAGTTAATGTCTACATACATTTTTTTTAGAGTGAACCATTTCAGAGATATTCCTTGCAATTTGTGTCAGTTTCGGAAAACTGTAAGCTTTCTTGAAATGGAGCATCGTTGTTCAATTTTGTATATGTTAAGCGTGCAAAGAGAACGGGATCTCAAAGCTTTAAAAGATTTGTCTATCACTCAAAGCCTACTGTATTCTAATATTCCCCTTGCACCTACAAGGAAATAAGCAATAACATAATTTATATAAATGTTCATCTCAACTAACACGAAGAAGATATAGGGATAAGAGTTTGTAAGAATGGTTAGTACAAGAGTAGAGAAAGTCATGTGAGTACAACACATCAGATTTTTTAAATTTATATTTATGGACGCTCTAATAACTGCTATGGTTCTCAGCGTCACATTTTATACTGGGCGTGAAAGACCGATTAATTTTGCTCACAGTCCTGTTCATCAGATTTAGTTTCTTTTATGCGCTGTAAATCCAAGACACTGGACCACTGGCTTTACTTCCCTTCCGAAGGAAGCTATTATAAGGATTTTTACCATCCCTCTCTGCCGCTTTTGAACTCGGGATCTCGGTCACCAGAGGCTAGTGTGTTAACCTGGATCACCATGGATGACTTAGGTTACGACGCCTAGATCAGAGTGGGTGTATATGAACGGGATGACAAGGTCTTGTATCATCAGAGAAGCAGTGTTTACTCCTGCCATCAATCATGGGCGTATGGTGATGGGGGTTTTTGGGGGTTCAAGCCTTCCTCCCCCGAAATTCCTTTGAGTTTTTTCTATTAAGCAAGTTTAACCATTATCCAAGAGGCTTAGCCTTTATTTTGCATGACTTGGTTAGATTACTGGATTTCCGTTCGATTATATACCGAGTGGAAGGGAAGTCATTACATTAATTTAAACCAGTGGTAGATCTCGGAATTTGGAACACATTTTGTATCTTACGTTTCTGTCTCCGACCATTTCCTATGGAGATATTTTAGTTTTGTTGAAAACAACCTTGCAACACTGCAGATTGTGTGGTCACTTTCCCTAACTCCGCACATAAACAAACAGCGTAACGGTGCGTTTTGAAAACAAACTCACACACTGCCTTGTCCTTCCGTGTTAACTGTGACAGTGTAGGCCAATCACAAACATTAACCCCCCAAAACATTACCGAAAGCGAAAGCTGTTTACATCCACAAACCAGGTCAATTCCCTGACCAACCTCAACGCAACGTTGTCGAGTTACGTCATCACTGAAATAGCAGCTCAGAGTATTTCTTCACGTCTTTTAAGTGATTATTTCGAAACCCTATATGATGTTCCATATTTACTACCGAAGTTATGTCAGAAATAAGTTACTCTGTGCATCTTACAAGTAATAAACTGTTATCTTTGCACATTCTTGTGGAAATACGCATCCAACTTGGATGAAAAACTATTTAATTTTTTTGAAATCGGCTGATCAAAGAACAAAATGCCATTCGACTTTTGCGTTTGTAATGCTTCTATGAAGCACATGTAAGAAGGAATGTAATGACTTCCCTTCCACCTGTATTTAAAGATGGTGCATGTGGCAGCGAGCGAATGGTAAAGTGGGTGTGTGCATCGACACGCGATCGCTAAGGGGCAGCATGCGCGTCGGTCCATAATATGCGCGCTCTCTCGCTTTGTTTTTGTTCTGTCAGGAGTAAGACCTACTGACTGGAAAGAACGTTTGTGAATAAATGTGGTATTTTCACAAAGTGTTGGAGGGAATATAAGTCACAATAAAACGATCGAAAACTCTTGAACACTATTTTAAGAAACAGGGATGTGAAAGTGAATGTGAAGCCAATTTAGAAAACACAAGCCGTTGTACTGTGGATAACAATGCCATGCCGATCGAGTTGATTCCGAAAGATCTGAATGTTATGATTCAGATTGTGAAAGCCGAAACCGTAAATTGCTCTAGTGACCTGGACGTTGTACTGTATGCAAACAAAAGTGTAAATTAAAGAGTAAAGACTCCATGGATACCATCTTCTTCATGCAAGTTTCCTAAGATCGGCAAACGTAATCTAACTTTCCAACCAAGATGGTTGAGGAATTACCCATGGCTGGTGTTCTCGGAGCATGCAGGTGGTGCTATGTAAAGTGTGTTTTGTTCCGTTAAGAACACGTGGGGGAAAAAGGTCATTCAGAAGTAGGATCTCTTGTTGTCGAATCCTTCACGAAATACAAAACTGCTATTGAAAAATTTAACTCTCACGAAAAAACCAACTAGCCTATGATTTTGACAGATAATTTTCTAAAAATTGCAGGAGTGCCTCAAGACATTGTTATACAGATAGATAGAAATCGATCTCTCCAAGCATCTGAAAATCGAAAGAAACTCAAATTTATTGTCAAAACTATTATTTTGGGGTCATCAATAAATTTCGCTGAGGGGAAAAACAGATTCGGGGGATGTACTGTTACAAGACGAAACTGTCAATGATGAGAACTTTCGTGCCCTTCTAAGGTTTCGCGTGGAGGCTGGGATGAAATACTCCAACATCATCTAGAATTGGCTCCATCTATGGCAAAGTATACCAATTCAGGAATTCAAAATGAGCTTTTAAATATCTGAGGTGCTGTGATTAAGCAGCAAATAATAAACAAAGTCAATGAGGCCGATTGTTTTGCAGTACTTGCTGATGAAATCACTGCTATAGGAAAGGTAGAGCAACTGTCATGCTTAAGATATGTTGATGAAGATGCAAAATGTGTGAGAGAAGATTATCTAGAATTTGTACCAGTGGAAGATCTCACAAGGGTTATTATTGCACGACTAATGCACAATGAAATTAATATAGACTATATGGTTGGTCAAGGTTATAACGGCGCAGCTCCAATGAAAAATGATTAATGTGGTGTGCAAGTTTTTATCAAAGAGAAATGTCCCCTAGCTCTCTATGCTCATTGCAGTGCCCATGTTTCAAATCTCGCACTTTCTCACTGTTCCAAAGTCAGAGCTGTTCGAAATTGCCTTGGTGCAATCCTCAGTGTCGGATTTTTTCTTCCTTATTCTCCACAAATAACTGCAGTTCTTAAGAATTGTATTTTGAAAGATACAATTGAAAAGAAATGCAAAACACTGCTTTCTTTTGGTGAAACAAAGTGGGTTTATAAATATAGTGCTGTTTTAAGGTTTAAAGAACTGCATCCTTCTATAGTGCATGCTTTGGAACGACTGGAAGATGTTGGCAATAAATACACTTCAAACCCCACACATCAGTTATTACTTTCTGTACTTGAGGGACAGTTTATAGTGGTACTCATGGTGGCAGCGAAAGTGTTAGCCTATACTTTGCAACTTTCTAAAGCCCTCAGAAAGTCAATTATGACCTTGCAGCAACATATTGACGATATTCTTTCAGCAATAAAAGGGGGCGTTCCAATGCATCAGAGTTCAAGGTGTGCTTTGATGAAGCAAGTGACCTGGCAATAAAAATGAATAGCAAGATTGATAAACCAAGAGCTGTATCTCGTCAATGTCGCAGAGAGAATATTAGCTCCTGTGGTGCTGAAATGTATTACAGGACAACTGCTTTTATACCTTTCCTTGATTCTATAATTATTTAAGAATTGAAGGATCATTTTGTGGACCATACTCACTTCCTTGGGAAAATACAACGGGTCATCCCCAAACAATTATTAGGAAAGGAAACATTGGTTTCAGACATTAAAGACTGTGCGGAGTTTTGTGAGTGTTTTACCCAAACCCTTCTTTAGTGTTATCTGAATGGAGAAGGTAATGTACCACAAAGTGAAATGCCCCAGACAGCCATTGATGGATTAGTGGAGTGCAATCGGACATTTTATCCAAACATCTGGAAAATGCAACAGATATTAGCAACCTTGCCTGTGTCTACCGCCTCTGCTGAGAGTTGCTTCTCTTTACTGAAGAGGGTCAAAGGCTATCAGAAATACAATGGGAAAGGATCGACTGACTAGCCTAGCCCTTCTCGCCATTCATAGACACATTCCTGTAGATCCTGAAGAAGTTGTTTCCCAGTTCTCTAAAAGTGCTTGACGAGACGTCTTTGTTTTGTAGAAACTGACAAGAGAGAGAAAGAGGGAGGGAGAGAGAGAGAGAGAGAGAGAGAGAGAGAGAGACAGAGAGAGAGGTTGTGGTAAATATGTAAATGATTGATTGCTATATCTGCCTCTAATACTGCTTGCATTTACATTAAATATAATTAGGCATGTGTAAAACAATTGTGTGATAAGAAGTATTCATTGTTAATATATGTATAATCGAACAGGTAATTAGGCAAATATACTTTTGATATTTTATATTTTGTTTTATTCATAAATTGGTGAAATTATTTCTTGTAGGGGCAAAAATTAAGTCATTCTGTTTGTGACAAAGTCTCGACCTTGGTTTAAAAATCCATTATGAAATTAAGCTTAAAGTTTCACACACCCCTCCCCAAAAATATATTTCCACGTACACCACTGCCATCAATAACCACGTATTTATAACACCGTATCTCAAAGATTTTACTAAGTTATGCAGGTATAATAGCTTAGAATATAGTTACTGAAGTGGAGTAAAGAAAACTTTTATAATATAGAAGCGTAATAACAGCAACTTTATTTATTTAGAAGCATAATTGTCTGCATATACTAATTGATGTTGCTTACTTTACCTGCCGGATGGTGTTGTTGCACAGGTCAATACAAGGTATAGTTCAATTACCGCCTCCTACGGCAGCTGAACCTTGAGGCTTCTCGGGAGTGCTTCATGCTCATACGGTTTTTGCCTCGGCCTGCTCTACGATGAATTTGGCGTCTGCGAGGGGCGTTGCGTTTAAATTGTATTGCCTTAAGTACGGCTAGCAGATCGCATATTTGTTCCTTAGCCATTTTAATATGGCCCTCTACAATTTTGAGGGCCATAAGAACTGTTCGCCTGAGATTATATTTAGATTTTTTATTGCTGCGTGTAGTTTTCCGAACAAGAGGCCTTCCCATCCTAAAATTTAGACTTTTGTGAAACGGCACTACAAATTTTGATTCTTCAATGTGGACTATTGAATTTGGTTGCCTTGTTACGGCGATGGCTCATTGTTTAACACGTATTTTAATTGAACAAAGGCGAGGGAAAATAAACAAATCCGGTGGAAACATATGAAAAAGAAAATTCTCCCATGCTAATGTGCAATAACTCGACTACGTAGGTACCTAAAATATTGTGTATTTATATTGAATGTTCGCCTGCTTCGTAATATTACCGCACGCATTAGATGCAACGTGTAATATCTCCTTCCAACTTCAATAAAATAAAGAGTAGTCTTCGTTATTAATTAATAAAGAACAATTTTTACAACATGGATAATTTTGATCAAATCCGGCCACAATCTCTTTTGGAACAGGATAATTAATACTCTTCTATTATTATTATTATTATTATTATTATTATTATTATTATTATTATTATTATTATTATTATTATTATTATTATTATTATTATTATTATTATTATTATTATTATTATTATTATTATTATTATTATTATTATTATTATTATTATTATTATTATTATTATTATTATTATTATTATTATTATTATTATTATTATTATTATTATTATTATTATTATTATTATTATTATTATTATTATTATTATTATTATTATTATTATTATTATTATTATTATTATTATTATTATTATTATTATTATTATTATTATTATTATTATTATTATTATTATTATTATTATTATTATTATTATTATTATTATTATTATTATTATTATTATTATTATTATTATTATTATTATTATTATTATTATTATTATTATTATTATTATTATTATTATTATTATTATTATTATTATTATTATTATTATTATTATTATTATTATTATTATTATTATTATTATTATTATTATTATTATTATTATTATTATTATTATTATTATTATTATTATTATTATTATTATTATTATTATTATTATTATTATTATTATTATTATTATTATTATTATTATTATTATTATTATTATTATTATTATTATTATTATTATTATTATTATTATTATTATTATTATTATTATTATTATTATTATTATTATTATTATTATTATTATTATTATTATTATTATTATTATTATTATTATTATTATTATTATTATTATTATTATTATTATTATTATTATTATTATTATTATTATTATTATTATTATTATTATTATTATTATTATTATTATTATTATTATTATTATTATTATTATTATTATTATTATTATTATTATTATTATTATTATTATTATTATTATTATTATTATTATTATTATTATTATTATTATTATTATTATTATTATTATTATTATTATTATTATTATTATTATTATTATTATTATTATTATTATTATTATTATTATTATTATTATTATTATTATTATTATTATTATTATTATTATTATTATTATTATTATTATTATTATTATTATTATTATTATTATTATTATTATTATTATTATTATTATTATTATTATTATTATTATTATTATTATTATTATTATTATTATTATTATTATTATTATAAATATTGCAAAATTGCCTGTTAAAACATCAACTGTTTTCTCCTGCTTTTGTCAAATGAAATCCTCTGCTTTTACTTCGGCAGACATGGCAACACTGGAGCCAGCTGCCTGAATCGTTATCATCAGCGCCAGAATTGTTTCCAGGCTTCGGCTTTCTCCGCTGACGCTCGCTACCTGAAGCCACAGGAGGGATTCTGTATAAAAAGCATCAAGTTTCTACCGCTCTGCCATTCCGCCTATAATAACGGATTCTTTTACCAAGCACATCAAAATAATGAAACTACACGCGGCCAAATTGGCCAAGGGTTTTGAGGCTCAAAGGAAGCCAAGAAAGGTTCATATCCGAACCTACACGCCCGAAGATTTTGAAAGGGCGAAACAAGTATTAAGGGAAGAGCAGATTTATATCTACTCCTACTCACTCCAGCGTCCCAATGTGGAAAGACGCATAATTCGGGGACTCTCCTCTGAGTGCACACCAGAGGAAATAACAGAGGCACTCCTAGAGGAACATGGTATAAAAATCTCAACTGCAGCGCAGTTGAGAAAGACCGTTTGGACCGAGGAGGGGTCCAAAAAGGTGCCGATGCCACTATACTTGGTAGTGGTGGACAAAGTCCCAAGCCAGCAAATACAGCCTATAGACGCTGTGCGCACCTAGTTCCACACTGTGGTCAAGGTGGAGCGATTTTATGGGCAAGATGACCCAGCCCAATGCCACAGATGCATGGGTTTTCACCATTCCAGCCAGGCATGTGAACGAAAGCTCGCATGCCTATGCTGTGCAGGGGAACACCTTGTCGCAAATTGCGACAAAGGCACAGAAGAAAAAGTGTGTGCTAATTGCCACAAACCCCATGTAAGTGTATATAAGGGGTGTGAAGTGCGGCAAAAAATCATAGATAACCGCCGCCGCGGTCCGAAAAATGTGGCACCAGTCCGCGCAGGGGTGAGCTTCGCTACCGCCCTTAGCGAGGCTGAGAAAATTGTGCAGCAGGCTGAAACTGCACAAACTAGACCTGCACAGGCACAAACTGTGCAAACTGCACCAGTCACCAGCATGGAGGAGAGAGTAGCTCCACCTCCACGCCCCTCTCGCGAAAAGCGAGAAAGGAAAGAAAGGCTGAAAGACAGCGGGCAGCTCTACTTGAGCAAATGACTGCGTCTGATGCAGTGAATATAACTGCCGAGGTACCCACCCCGGTCCCAACCCAACATGCCCAAGTGGCACGCACCACTCCGACGACCCCATTGGCCCCACTCGGAGGTCCTATATCCTCGGCAGACCTCGAGGAATTCAGGATCCTGTCCAACTGGTTCGGAGACATGATTAAACGGACACTTCCCATTTTGAAGAGGTGTATGCAGACCATAACGGACGACAATTTTGACGTCCTACAAAAACACCAAATCCTGCTGCAAACATTAGAGCAGCTGTTCTCTAAATCCTCCCAGTAATGGCCTACCGTGTTGTGCGCAGACCATTACGCGCCGCTTTCTGGAATGCTAATGGCGTAAGGGAGCAACGTCCAGGCATTCTAGAATTTGTACAATCCTACGGGATCGACATCCTCTTGGTGACCGAGACACACCTGCATGGTGGTATAAACTTCTCGCTGCCTAGTTACGTCGCCCATCGGTCTGATCGGGTCGGCCGACAGGGCGATGGTACAGCTATCTTCATCAAAAACATCATCACTCATACACCTTTTCCTCTTCCTGCCCTTCAACATGTGGAGGCTACTGTCATTAGGCTTGCCATTGGAGTTGTGGACACATTGTTGATTGCGGCTTATGACCCTCCAGATCATCGCTTCTATGAAGCAGATTATGCCACTCTCCTACACCTACACCCAGTAGTCTGCATCGCTGGAGATCTCAACACGAAGCATGGGCTCTGGTACAGTCGCACTAGCAACCAGAGGGGGCGCGGGCTCTACCGCCTCATCAGTGGAGACCCAAACCTCGTCACGCACGGGCCGAGAGGTCCAACATTCCATCCGGCCCGCGGCAGGCCTGACGTCTTAGACATCATGATCACCAAGAACTTGTCATTGCACTTTGACCTCTCGGCAGTAAACGGGCTGGATTCTGACCACGACCCTGTCGTGGTAGATTCCACAGTAGCCATGCCAGCTCTATTAAACTCAGACTGGACACTTGAGACCGACTGGGATGCAGCAGTCCTAGAACTTAACCGTTCCGTCGACCCTCGACCACGCATCGATGATATCGAAGCGTTGGAAGAGGCAGCGTCGCGTTTTTCCCACCAGATCCTAAATGCGGTACGCGCACGTACCCACCACATTCCCACCAACACCCCAGACCCTAGAACCTTACCTATGGAACTCCGACAGTTGATAAAAGCCAAGGCAACTGTTCGGAAGCTATGGCAGCGTTTCCGCCATCCCAGGATAGGAGCAGTTTACCAGAGGTTCAAATCCCTGGTAAGGCGACTGCTCCGTGCGCATAGAACAGCGTCATCATTACTTTGTGTAGCGTGCATTCCATTGCTATGTCCCTGTAGGTATTCAAGTCACTTGCATCTCCCTTCCCTTTGTATGCATTTTGATCCTTGCACCTCTCCGTCTCCATCCACACTTCCAGCATCATGTGTGATGTGCTTCTTAGTTGTTCGTTATATATTTCATCTGGGCCGCATGCTTTTTTCTTCTTCTTCAGGTTATTAATTATTTCTTCTACCTCTTCTTTTGCAAAACTCTCCTCCCTATCTGCTTTCTGTTTGTTGCTGTCTCTTGCACGTCTTGTGTCTTTCCCTCCCAGTATCTGCTTGAAATGACTTGTCCATGCTTCCATGGGTATTTCTCTTGGGAACTTGGGGTTCTTTGTTTTTAAGATGTGGTAAAGGTTGTTTTCTGCTTCTTCTATTTGTTGCTTACCTTGGTCTTTGTAGTATTAGTTTTTCTACCCTCATACTAATTCCTTATAAGTCCTCCTTCTTTAGTCATATTGTTTTACCGGATCTTCCATCGGTCTCTTGAGCGTTTTGTGCAGCATGTTTATTGCTTCCTTCCTTCCTTCCTTCCTTCCTCTGTGACAGTCTTCATTGAACCATGACTTTACTGTTTGCTTGTATGGTACTCTTCCGTTTGCGGCTCTCTGTATAATGTTTTCCAATTCCTCTAATGCATTGTCTATTCTTCCTTCTTGAAGATATTCCCTTGCCCCCATTATTTCTCCGTTTTACCTTTCTAACTCTGGTACATCTACTTCTCTTGATTTAACCTCTTTATTGTTTTTTACAAAGTGTTTCTTATTCATTTTCATCTCTGTTTCTACTGGTTGATGTTTCTTTGCTACTCTCTTTCCTACCTTTTGCATCACCTTTTCCATGTTTTTCATATTGGTTTGCAGATCTATTGTGCTACTATCATTATGCCCTATATATGTTTTCTCATTCCTGTTATTTACCAGTGACATTCCTATTTCCTGCATGTAATTCAGTACTGCTTCTGCCTTGGCGTTGTACTTGTCCACCTGGCAATTCAGATCTCCTGTAATTATCACTAACTCTTCTTCCCCTATCCCCTCCAGTGCTTCTCCTAACGAGTTTATAATGCCTTCCTGACTGTATTCAGGTTGGAAGTAGCACACCCATTGCTGTGCACAGCTTTATCTTTACTCGTAATAAGTTGCCTCTTCTGTACTCCATCTTGAAAGGTGCTAGGTGCGGTTTCAATATGCACACAATTCCACCTATTGGCCTGCCTCTTATTCCTTGTGTTGCTACTGCCTTTATGCTCTAGAACCCTTGCAGACTCCATTCTTTTGTTAGGAACACTTCCATCAATATCTCTGCATCACATTCTTGTAGTACGTTGTTGGCTGTTATGTCCATTAGTGACCTTAGCCCTTTTACATTCCACAACACCATCTTGAGTGTCTTAGTACTCTTCATCTTATGAACCTATTTCTGTTTCCTTGTACCTCTGAAAAGTATACTTCCAAAGTATTACTCCTTCTGGCCAAGTCTGGCTGCTCAACTTTGTCTTTTTCTTTGTATGGTATGCCTATTTTGAAGGATTTATTCCTTTCTGCAGTGTTTAGTTGTTTGCCTTCTATTTTCCCATAATTCCTTCTTCCTTCAGAAATGCTATTATGTCTTCTTTCTCTGTGTCCTGGTATAGTTGACTGACATATAGCCATGATGTATGTTTCCCTGCTCTTACCTTGTCACTGTTTGGTTCTTTTGTGCCTATTATCCATGTTTTCCTCGCTTTTGTGTATTCTCCCCTTCTCCATTCCTTCTCATCATTGTCGTGTTGTTTCTCTTCCACCTCTGCCTGTCCGACACTTCCTTCTGCTGTCTCAGTAGTCCCCATTTCTTCTCGTATTGCTTCCTCATGTTCTCTTCTTTTTCCATTTTGCGCCGTCAGTACCTGAACCAGAAAAACGAGCACATGTATGTTGTATGTCTGTATGTATGTGTGTGTATGAAACACTACTGTACTAACTTGTATTAGCTTATCTGCATCACATCAGATGTTGAAATTGATGACCTTCAACATGAACACATTCCCTATATTTCCGAAAACAATTCTGGTTTATTCACAAAAGTTCATGTTGGCTGATTGCCTGTATTTCCCTCATGTTATTCTCCTTCAATTCTTTTAACATCTGTGCATTTAATGCATATACTTTATTCTTTAACGTTCCCCATAGATAAACATTGCATAGAGATATGTAAGGGGAATGAGGTGGCCACAATCCTCGACTGTTATTCTGTCATACCAACTTCGCAATTCATCGATGCCAGCAGTGTGTGCTTGCTATAGCTGAATCCTGCTGAAACCATCCACACAATCTTTCATTCCTTGTTAGTTGTAGAAAAAAATATTTAAACTATGATTTACATAAACGTATGAATCAACTTTTATATTGTAAATATGAGACTAAAAATTCTACGCATGGTGAGGAACTTCATGAATAATATGGTGACCTTTCCTAGCCCAGTATCAATTGTTCTGAGCAGAAACTGACCTTGAAGATAAAACCATGCTTCATCAGTGAAGAACATTAATGGTATTCCACATCACCATTATAAATGGACTGCTAAAACCAACTGCAATAATTAACCCTACTTACAGGATCATGTGATTGTAAAGCATGAACTTTTAAGTTTCAGAAGTTTCATTGCCACGAAAGCTGACGTCTTGGAAATGTTAACCTCTCGTTTCAGCGATTTTTAATTATGGGAACATTAAAGAATAAAGTGTATGATTAAATCCGCATATATTACAAGAATTGGAGGACAGTATTACAAGAGAAATACAGGCAGTCAGTCAACATGAACTTTTGCAAGTAAACCAGAATTGTTTTCTGAGACATAGACAATGTGTTTGCTTTGAAGGTCATGAATTTCAACATCTGTTGTGATGCAGGAAAGCCTAATATAAGTGAGTACAGTAGTTAGTGTTCCATACCCGTTACTTGCGGTTCCTTTACGTGTAACTCTGGTGGATTGCATGCCGGTCCTCGCTCGGTCCCTTGCCGCTGCAGGGCGGTCCGGCCAGTCTACGAACGCATGGTACAACTGGGAAATCATAAGATATAAGCAAAAACTTTTACAGTCAAGTGTGCAGCTCATTAAAATATAGCATTTATGACAAAATTTTTCTTAACATTAGCCATCCATCACAATAGTCCATCTCATTATCATGGCCAAACATTTAAATGTTGTTTTAACATGTTTTATCTGATGCTTGTTGCTTAGCTTGAAATTCATCTTTAGGCAGAAATATAGCTTGAGTAACATAAGGGGGATAGAAGAACTTTTATAGATAAAGGATATGTGAATTTCTCATGGGTGCAGAAAATCATGTTATTGTTCACAAAGATTTTTTCCCTAACATAAATTGCTTCTGCATTGTTATGTTTGCATTTCTACTGCCAATTGCTCAATATAGCCCACAAAGAGCTACTGTGTGTAGCATTGTTTTAATTATGACTGTTTGGTACAGCAATTAAGTACTTACAAACAATCACCAAAGTCCAGTTGTATTAGATATGTCATCTAATATTTGCAGATATTTAGACAAAATACTATTTTCCACAACCAGAAGAAAATTAAAGAAGAAATATAAGAACTAATAATGTCCAAAATGATCTGAGGTCAAGTGCTAAAATACTATATTCTAACATTGCAGCATTATCACTTCAATATTAAATGAAAACAGAATGAATGATTAAACCTTGCTGATGAAGATGGTGTCCACTTGTTTCAAGATATATCAAGATAAGATACAAAAAGAGGAAATTAAAATAAGTGTTATTTTTGTTGTTGGTTTCCTTCTCCTAAAACTGGCATGATGTCATGTTTCAGAATGGCATCAGCAGCTCAGAACATAGCAGTTTCAAGATGCATACTATTCAGGAAGATTCAGTTAAGGAAAATGGAGCCTTTGGAACAGGCAAATCAGTACAACAGACATCAGAAGTAATAGCTGATCTCTTGGATTTAGAGTTTGAACTCAACAGCATCCAGCAAGGAATCCATCAAATTGAAGGAATAACTTCTTCAGATCCCTTTGGTCCTTCAATCACTACTACCACTAACTGCTCCTGCACCAGTGATTCCCAAACCAACATCACCAGTTCAAACAGCCCCTTTGGCTCAGCAAGAGAAACATTGGTTTGATCAAGAGGCTGAGTCACACTTTAGTGAGGGTGAACAGATTACCCCTCCTTTACATGCGGTAACCACCACAAGCACCATTCCTACTCTGCCAGCCGTGACAACTGAACCAGATCAAGTAGCAGCTGAAGGGGTAGTTGTATACTTAGTGTAGGAGAAACATGCAGCTTTGCCCATTTTAATGTTCGGTTGAAATTACACCAAGACAACAATTTACAGCATGTTGCATGCTACAAAGTATATAGAATCTTTCAGAACTCTTTTAAACTGTTATAAATTCTGTAATACTGGGAGAGCAAAAAAGCTCTGAGTGGGTTGCATAGTGTTTTGTATCTGCTGCACCTTAGTCGAGTGGTTAGACCATCGGCTTCTCGCCGAAGCAGCCCAGGTTCCATCCCAGGCAACCGCATGTGGGATCTGTGGTGGACAAAGCGGCACTGGGGTGGGTTTCTTTTGGATTCTCTGGTTTCCCCCAGCATCACATTTCACCGGTGCTCCATTTTTATTCCATGTATCATCCATTTCACTGCCTGCGGTGCCATATGTAGTAAAAGTGGGCGTTAAACACTACAAAAAAACAACAAAAACCGGTGTTTTGTCTGTCCACTTCCTTGGTGCTTATCGCCATCTGCCACTATCAGAGAAAGGCATGGATGAAACCATGCAACATTTTTAAAACTACTTTTAAAGGCTTTACTCACCAACTTTATGAAATGAGATGCTGAAACTGGCCACCGTCATTGTCCATACATTTCTGGCACCTCTTTAGGAAACTATCCATCACTCACCATAGTTCACGTTGAGAAATGCTGGCAATTTCCCACTGGATATTTTGTTTCAATTCTTCCAGGGTGTGTGAGTTTGCCTTGTACACTTTAGCTTTTAAGTTACTCCAGAGATAGTAATTGCAGAGGATTAGGTTGGGGGACCGAGGGAGCCATAAATCTCTACTAACAATTCTATCCTGAAAAACACTTTCAATTGTTCTCATTGAAAGATTGGCAGTATGAACTATTGTGAATATCATTGATAAAAGGTAAAATCATGCTCCCAGTCTGTTAATTCTCTAAAAAAGGGGCAAATATATATTCACATATGTTTGGACATCAAATGTTGACTCAAAGAATTAGCCCTATAACTAAGAACCTAATATTTACCATGTTTCCATGGCAAATTCAATGTGTGTTGAGTTCTCTTACCAGACTGAATACTGCATGGAGACACAGATTGAAACAAAGGTCAACCACTGGCTCCTATCTGCAAATTTGGTGGGATCGTATTGAAATCGGTTGCATGGAAACACGGATCGATTTGAATCTGCCAAAGCTGCTGACTTCTACTCTACTCATTGTAACACACTACACACTCATCATTTAGTTTTCTTGGTGAAAGTTGGGTAATAAAAGGAAATAACAAAGCCACTTTTATTGCTTCTACAATCTCACAATATATTCTTCTCAAAAACATTCACTTAACTTAATACTTATGCAGAAAAAATACTTTTCCAGGTTTGCCAACATAAAATAAATCACCAGCATAGAAGAGGAAGTATTTCTGTTTGAAACTTTAATATCCAAATCGATCTCATTTCCAGATTAAATTCATCATGGAAATGCGGAAATGGGAATGTACTCAACATGTATTAATTTTCCATGGAAACATAGTAATTGTTAATGAAGTAACCCTCCATGATGAAAAAACTGGTGTATGGAGAATGGTTCCTAATAGCTCCAATAAGTGATTTCTGTCTCTGAGGCAACTTAAGACATAAGGTGTAAAAAAAAAAAATTTTGTTGTTTAACGACGCTGTCAATTGCCAGGATCACATCAGCGTCGCCGGTGTGCCGGAATTTTGTCCCGCAGGAGTTCTTTTACATGCCAGTAAATCTACTGACATGGAGCTGTCGTTTTTAAGCACACTTAAAAACCATCGGCCTGGGCCGGATTTGAACTCGCAACCTTGGGAACAGTAGGCCAGCGTCTAATCAACTGAGCCACCCAGACCGACACATAAGGTGTACAATACAAATCCACACACCCTGGAAGAATTAAAACAAAATATCCACTGGGGAACTGCCAGCATTTCTCAATGTGAATTATGGCAAGTGATAGATAATTTCCTGAAGCGGTGTGAAAAATGTATGGACAATGATGGTGGCTACTTTCAGCATCTCCTTTCATAAAGTTGGTAAGTAGAGCCTTTGAAAGTAGTTTTATAAATGTTGTTGTTAGCTAATGCTGGATTTCTGACAATGAAGTCATAAATCCTCTTGCTCTCCAATATTTTTCACTGATGGAAGGGGCACTAGATGTGGCCGGGCATATTTGAAGGTGGTCTCAGTCCATTTCCTCTTGCAGATCACATAGAGGACAGAGTGGTGAAGAATATATCCCAATTCTGTTTAAATGTTTTGCCAGACAATCATGTACTGTAATCAACCTGAAGGTTGCAGCTGCTGTTTTTCGAGGATACTCAGGAATTACTGTTTGAATGTTTGGTAGTTCCCATCCTTTATTCTTTGATTTTTCATAGTAATATTTTACAATAATTTTTTTGTATTCAGAGTTGACTAATCTTTTAGCTGCATTAAATGGTAGATTAACTATAGGTTATTGTACACCGCTGGTACCCTTTTTTGCAAGAAAATCAGCTTTCTCATTACAACTCAGTCCACAGTGAGCTGGTATCCATTGGAAGACTAGGTGTTTTTGAAGTGCTGTTAGATGGGTAAGGATTTTCCAACATTCTATAATTGTTTGGTTTTTTGGTGACAACTTGGAAGTAATTGCTATAATTGCTGCCCTGGAATCTCAGAGAATAACTGCTTGCTGAAAATGTGAAATTCTGTACAAAAGATTTTGTAGGGCCATTCTAATTGCTTCAACTTCTTCATCAAAGTTTGTAGTTCCATAACTTAACGATTTGTAATAGGAAAAGAGGTGACACGTGACTCCAGCCCCTGCTCCATCTTGGTTTGATATCAATGATCCACCAGTATAAATATGGAGACATTCATGTTCTGGAAATCTAGTAAGGACTGTCTCTAATGCCAATAATTTGAGAACACTAGTTGGAGTATCACTTTTCTTAACTTCTTCTGTCAGGTGTAAATAATATGTGGTGTTGGATTGACTTTAAATATGAAGTTTTCCTTTGAATTAGGAAGGTGTATATTCTTCTTGATGTCTAGAATTTTGGAAAGAAAGCTCTCCTGAGTCTTTAGTGTATGTGTAAAATTTCTCTTGTTCCATGTATTGAATGGGAGTCTGATCAACTTTTCGTGTTGAGTAAGAGCTCCTTTTTCTATTTTATATTCAATGGGGTATTGGTTGGTTAGTGTTTCCATAGCTAGTATTGATGTGGGTTTGATAGCACCTATAATTAGTCTCACACTTTGGTTTTGAAAGATTTGAATTTTTTTTTTTTTTTTGTATTTGCTATTATAAGAACTTCACTGCAATGAGTAAATAATGGCTTTATATATACATTGTATGTTGTGTTAAGAGTTGCTCTGGAACATCCCCACTTCATTCCTGTTAGATGTTTTAACAGTGAAAGGCGTCTTTCTGCTCTTTGTATTACATTTTCTATTTGTTTGGTCCATGTAAGTTTGGTATCGAATGTAACTCCTAAATACTTTGCTTCCTTTGTTTCTGGTAATTGTTGACCCTCAAAATTTAGTTATATTTTTAGTGGTTTGTTTCTTAGTGAAAAGATTTGGTAGTTTGGTTTTGTTGTATTCAGTCATTAAATGTTCTTTGGTCCACTTTTGTAGGTTGTTTAAGGATTGTTGCATGCATGGTTTTTTGTAGTTCTGTACTTTTGTTTTTTGGTTTTGAAGTCCACATTACTAAGTCGTCAGCAAATAGTGCACACTTCACACCTGATTGTTGTATTTGTTGTGGCAGGTCGTTAATAAATATTAAAAAGTGTAGTGCTGAGCACTGCACCTTGTGGTAAGCCATGGTATACTTGTATGTACTTAGGTATATTTCTTCCATATCTGGTAGCAATAAAGTGAAGCTAAAATAGTCGTTCTTCCCTTCCTGAGGTATCGCTGTATCGGCCGTTGATGCTTAAAGGTCGTTGGTGACGTGGTGTTGCCCTTTGATGTGTTTCGCTCCGGCTAGTTCTGCAAGAGATCTCTTTATCTCGGGTCTGCGTAAGTGTAATGGACAACCCAAGAACAACTTTGCATATCATTTATTTCATTTTAAATATTTTCAGGAGCTATGCCGACTGCATATGTAGAGGAATCGCGCTCACGTCCGTACAGCACAACCTCCCGTACTGGTCTCTGGTTGAGTAGTGACGCTTTCTAGCTTACCCACGCTAAGAAGACCGTTCTTCAATTTGAATGTCATGACGTCATCCAAGAAAGCCTCGTATCCAAAATGCTATTTCCTTTTCCCGCAATTTAGAAATGTCCCTTTCTATTATAACATGTTCTTTTATGAATTTCGAATATATAATTACCTTTTTAGGATTAAACGATGTTTACTTTTGTATTTTATTAAATATATCGCGCGACTTTTAAGGTTTGTAGACTTGACTTTCGAATGTGTATTTAAACTATGTAGTATGACGTCATGACTCGTTAATTTCAAACCAATAATGTGTTTATCCTACAAATTTAACGACTATTATTTACTCATATCTTGCTCACCTTACAACACTTCCTGCTCTATTATCTATTTATGTTATTACTTAACACTTATCGCAAATCTCATTTCCGGCAATTAAATTAAAACGTGTCTTTTTCAAAAGCCCATTCGATCGGAAATCTAAATTTTGGTATCAAATGCCCCCATTTATGTTATTTTATTATTTTATAATAAAATAATGTAAATGTCTTGCCCGAAAGAAAAATTAAAAATTACTCCTGTATTTTGAATAATCGGCAACACTCCCATTATATACAATTTTCAATTACACTGTTTTTTTTTTTGAAATTGGTTATTAACACATTTTCTCATTAATCTTTTTAACATGACAAACAATTGTACACTTGACTAAACATTAATCCTTAAATACTAATTACAATATGTTATGGTTTCTTCTGTGAAGCTTCTATATAAAGGTTAAACTTCAAGAGTCTTTCTTTATACTTCCTTCTTTTAGTTCATGTTTGCTCACTTCGCTCTCACTATCACTTGCACTGTGATTTTTTTTTTTTTTTACTTTTGTTATTGTAACACATATCTTTACTAGATCCTTTAAGCACTAAAATGTACATATATTTATATAAATCCATTACACTCTTCAGACAAGTTCTTTCTTTGTCTTGCTGTGATAACTATCTATACATCTAAATATTTTAACAAATGTTTACAAAGTAAATATTCTGTTTTCTCTCTATGCGGAGATGAACAATTTAACAATCTTTCTGAAGCTGTTATTGTGAGCTCTATACAATATATTTTTAAGCTCTTTGTAGTAGATAGCAATTCACATTCTGCATTTTTCATGAATATGTAAGTACCTGACCAATATATGATTTTCAAGTAAGCTAACATTTACATTTTATCTCAAAGCTGATTGGGCGCCAATAGACAAATGACACTTCCAATTTTTTTTTTTTTTTTTTTTTTTTACATTAAATCAAGGTTCCAAGGCACCACACGGTTTCTTGTATGGTCGAAGGAGTTGTTTATGCCATCTTCCCAGACATTTTTCATTTTTAACATCTCTTAATTCCTAGGTATGATAACCAAATTTTGATATAATTTCTGCAGGACCTTTATATAACAATTCCATCCTTTTGTTCCTACCTCGCAATGCACTTGATAACTTATGGTCTTTAACTAGTACCCAATCGCCTATCTTAGGTTCCCATTTATGTTTTCTACTCTTTTTCTTTAATTTTCGCTTCTCTGCCTTTTTCTTGATTCGTTCAAAAGCAATTTTCGCTCTTTCTTCTTCACTTAACTGAATGTCATTAATTTTCAGTGTTTTTGGTTCCCCGATCAATATTGGTTCTGGTTCAATTCCTAACATTAATTTTATTGGTGCAAACCCAGTAGTTACATTAATGGTGTGATTGATAATCTTTTCTATCAATGGACAATATTTCACCCAATCCTTGTGATTATGATGTGTAAGTACACGTAAATAAATTCCTACATCTCGGAGGACACGTTCTGTTGGATTCCCTGATGGAAAGTATGAGGAACAATAATTTAGTTTTCTCGAGTCTAATGTCACCCTAATCTTTCCATTGGCCTTATTTACAATACATAGGGGATTCACAAATTCTGAATTCAAAATCTCAATAACCTCATCTTCTAACATTGACTTTATAACTGCATCTACCTCTTCTCTTATTGTACTAGGGATAGCTCTCGCTTTATGTGTAAAAGGTTTGATGGGTATCATCTCAAACGAATGAGTAAAAATATTACATTTACCAGGTTTCTCAGAGAATACTTCTTTATTTCGGATTAATATTTCAAACAGTTTATCCCTCTGTTGTTCATTTAGTTGATCAGCCTGAGTTACTTTTTCCCTCAACAATTCTTCTAAGTCTTCACTACTCTCCCTATCATAGTACCTAGTTGCATCAGAAACCCTCAAATTGTCTATGAAATCATTTTTATCCCATTCTACATTTTCTTTATTATTGACACTGTACTCTTTGACATTTACTTCAGTTAATTCCATAGCTCCTACTTTAACATATTCTACAAAGAATGTATCCCCTTGGATTTCTTCTTCCTCTTTTTCTCGTACAATAGTTTCTGAACTACTATCTTCCACAAAAGGCACTATAATGGTCTCATCTTCAACTTTCATTTCTAGAATCATGTTTTTAAAATTCACCACAGCTTCCCAGGCATAAAGACAATCACAACCTATTATAATATCTGTCACAAGTCTTCCTACAATCAGAAATAAAATTCCAAGTATTCTCCCATTTATTTCAATATTTATCATTGCTTGAAATTTTACTCTCTCTTTTCGTTTTCCCACAGCTAGCGAGCAATATATCCCATTAACTGGTAAAGACATTACTTTAAAACCACTACTTTGTAAATTATCATAAAAATTTTGTGAGCATACTGTGCTATTTGATCCCGTATCTATAATTGCATTGTATTGTTTTCCATTTACTCCAATTTTGATTTTAGGTGGATCTCCTACTTTTTCGTTTTCGTCAATTCTATTTTTCCATTCTCTTTCCTTTTGTATCATCATTTGCCTTCCAGGACTATTTATTTCCGAGTACTTATCACAATCATTACTAGGATACCCAGTTCTCACTGAAGGCGCGTTTGACCGGGTCTGGCGTTTCCCTGATTTTTAGGTATTGCTCCTGTACTATTTCCCGAATTGTTACTTCTGTTTTCCTGCATTAAATCGGGGTTACTTCCTACCATGTTTTTGACCGTGTTAATGGCCTCAACCATTTCCGCATTTTCGGGGGAATTTCGTCCATTAGAATACCTTTCTTCCTGTCTTGGTGACCTCGGTCTAAACTCATTATCTCCGTTTGTCCAATACCCATCATTTGAATTTCTACTATGTCCAAAATAACGTCCCCGTCTACCTCGATCAAATCTATTTGTATTCATATAATTCACCCTTATATTTCTTCCCCTTAGATTACCATTTCTATTTTGGTGACGCCCTTCCTGGTTATATCTACCTTGATTTTCCCACCGGAACGATTCCATCCTTGGTACTGGTCCTTTATATCTTTCCCTAATCTCACTTCTATTCTGATAATACTGTGCCCCTTGCCCGAAAGAATTGACAGTTTCTTTTTCTTCATATTTATTTCCAAATGCGTGTTTTGGCTTATTGACTTCTAAGGCTGATAATAATTCGATCATAGCTGCAATGCTATCGGGTCGGGCTATGATTAGGTAGTGTTGAAGTGTTTCCGGAAAATGTGGAGTAACTATATTTATTAGATCTTTTTCATCTAAGGGAGGGTCCAACATCTTCGATTTTCTCGCTATTCTCATAAAATAGTTGACCATCGATTCCTCCGATCTAGGATTAAACTTTCCATTGCTTAATTCAACTCTAATATTAGCCTGCCTACTAGCTCCCCAATATCTGGTTAAAAAGATGTTCCTAAAGGTCCTGAAATCATTATTGTTACCCATAGAAAGGCCTAGCCAATTAGCAGCATTACCCTTTAGACATTTTCTTACTATCACCATCTTGTACTCCTCTGGTATACGTTTCACCGTGAAGTACTCCTGTAACCCTTCTAAAAAGGCTTTAGGATCATCTGAATCTTCATTTTCAAAAACTGGAGGTGTCATTTCATTTAAGACATGGTTAGGCCAATGTAAATTTGAATTGTCACCTATCCCTGAGCTATTTCCGAGATCAGAATGGGAATTACTGTTACCCCTATTTTGCATCGAAATGTCAGCTGATACACCTGGTATTGCCTCGTTTCTTGCAACTTCATTACTAAGATTGTTGTGATTACATGCATTTTCATTTAATTTCAAATTTTCTAAGGCCTCTTTTACCTGAGTAATTTCTGTTACTACTCCTTTTATTTGGTCTGTAACATCCTCCAAATTTCTAGCCTGCCTTTCACTTTCTACATCAGATCTTTCTATTCTAACTTTACACCCCTTTAACTCTTCTCTAATTTCTTCCCTTTGTTTGTCTAATCTATATGTTACTTTTTCCCTTTCTTTATCTAATTTTTCACTCACTTGTTGACCTAATTTCTTTTCAGAATTCTTTACTTCTTGCCTTATTGTCTCTAATTCTCCCTTAACCTGTTCTCTATTTTCTTTTACTTCACTACTGACTTTATTAATTTCCTCCCTAACTTCTTCCCTAAAGGTTTCGAAAACTCTCCTCTGATTCTCCAATTGCATTCCCAATTCCTGTTGTCCCTTTTCTAATTTCTGTCCTAACTCTATACTAGTTTCGTCTATCTTACTCATCTTTTGACTTAACTCTGTTCTTAATTCTTTACTATTTTCATCTATCTTTTGACTTAACTCTGTTCTTAATTCTTTACTATTTTCATCTATCTTTTGACTTAACTCTGTACTCATCTTTTTCATTATCTTTTGAAACATATTCTCTATTTCTGACATAATTGCTGGCCTTTCTGAATTACTAAACATTTCTGAACTACCTCTAGGTGTTTCTCTAACGTTCTGATCTTCTACTTCTTGGCATATTCTGCTACCAATTACATTCTGATTAAATTCTTCCATCCTACTTACACTTTTCTCAATTTCCGGACTTTCAAAACCTAGAAAATCGGTATCACTGTCTTCCATTTCTAAGCTATTTACATGTGTTTTTCTACTCACCAAAATTTTCAATATTTTCACTATTTCACTTTAACTGCACTTAAACTTGTTCACTACACGTTTCACAGATGTTGACACGCTGGGCACCTTCTTGTCTGCTGGTTCGATGCTGGCTCGGTCGTCTTGGGGTTGGTCCATTCTTTCGACGCCACACGTTGGGATGCCAATTTGAAGCTAGTAATAGTCGTTCTTCCCTTCCTGAGGTATCGCTGTATCGGCCGTTGATGCTTAAAGGTCGTTGGTGACGTGGTGTTGCCCTTTGATGTGTTTCGCTCCGGCTAGTTCTGCAAGAGATCTCTTTATCTCGGGTCTGCGTAAGTGTAATGGACAACCCAAGAACAACTTTGCATATCATTTATTTCATTTTAAATATTTTCAGGAGCTATGCCGACTGCATATGTAGAGGAATCGCGCTCACGTCCGTACAGCACAACCTCCCGTACTGGTCTCTGGTTGAGTAGTGACGCTTTCTAGCTTACCCACGCTAAGAAGACCGTTCTTCAATTTGAATGTCATGACGTCATCCAAGAAAGCCTCGTATCCAAAATGCTATTTCCTTTTCCCGCAATTTAGAAATGTCCCTTTCTATTATAACATGTTCTTTTATGAATTTCGAATATATAATTACCTTTTTAGGATTAAACGATGTTTACTTTTATATTTTATTAAATATATCGCGCGACTTTTAAGGTTTGTAGACTTGACTTTCGAATGTGTATTTAAACTATGTAGTATGACGTCATGACTCGTTAATTTCAAACCAATAATGTGTTTATCCTACAAATTTAACGACTATTATTTACTCATATCTTGCTCACCTTACAACACTTCCTGCTCTATTATCTATTTATGTTATTACTTAACACTTATCGCAAATCTCATATCCGGCAATTAAATTAAAACGTGTCTTTTTCAAAAGCCCATTCGATCGGAAATCTAAATTTCGGTATCAAAAGCATTGTGTTAGGAAATGATATAGCCACGAAAACATTGGAGCTTGTATCCCTATTTTTTTTACTTTCTTTAGTAGTTTTGTTCTGCATATAGAATCATATGCAGTTTGGAAATCAATAAAAACTGATACATTATCTTCTTTCCTATTGAAGGAGTCTTTGATTTCTTGACTGAGAAGTAAGACTTGTTCATTTGTAGAGTGAAACTCTCTGAATCCAGCTTGACATGGGGATATTAAATTTTGTGATTCTAGAAACCAGTTTAACCTGTTTGACACCATTCTTTCCATCACTTTTGCTATTATGCTAGTAAGCGCTTTTGGTCTATAACTCTTTTTTTTTTTGATGTTGTTTTATCTTTCTTCAAGAGTGGGACAATTATTGCTTTTCACCATTCAGCAGGTACAGTGGTTTTCCAGGATAGATTGTAGAGTTTTAGTAGTTGTGGTTTTGCTGTTTTACCAAGGTTTTTTATGAACTCTGGATGTATGTGATCTGGTCCAGGAGACTTTTTGTTTTTTAGACTATTTGTTGCAATGTTCAGTTCTTGCATATTAAAATTTTGAAAGAAGATATTGCATTGAGTGCTAGGATCACATTTTCTTTCTTGTTTCAAATCTTTCTTAAATTCTTTACGTTCCTTTTTATTATTTCTCGTTACTTTATGTGAATTAGCATAATACTTCTTTAATGTTTCGGCTATGACTGCATCATTTACTAATATTTTATTACTGTGTATGATAGGTGTGCTGTTGTTCTTTCCTGTCGTTGACATTTTTTGTGAACTTATGGGCTTTGTTACCATCTATCCTATAATCCATTTTTTCTAAGAAATTATTAAAGTGATTCTTTTTAGCAGTATTAATTTCTTTTTTTAGTGAGGCATATTCCTTCCGCCATATTTGTGTATCCAATATGTTTTTTGTTTGTTCAGCTGTATTTCTAGCTATATCCCTTTGCTTTTTCAGTTCTTCTAACTGGGGGTTCCAAAAGGGTTTGAAAGTTTTAATTCTTCCACGAGGAATATGTTTTTTTGTGGTTTCTATAAATGTTGTATGGTTTGATCTGCACTGTTCTATGATAGCGGCAGATGTCAATAAGTGCTGAGAACATGGAGAGCAAAACACTATGTAGTTTTCAGAAAACATTGAGAATATGTTGAAATTACTTTTAATCAAGTTGCCCAACTTTCTTTGAATCTACGCATGGTAGTTTTCAGCCAGGGTTGTAAGATTCCCTGAATCACTTGTGCATCAAATACAAACAGATGGACAAATCTGCAGTTGCACACCACTTTTGGACATCTAACCACAACATTACACTGAACATAAAACTTTTAAAAGCTACAAGACATGCTACAGAGTTGGATACCTGGGAAAAAGTTCATATTATAAAAAACAAACTCTGCGTAATAAATTTGATTTGCCTCCACCAAACCTTTTATGGAAGTTCATCAGCCCACCACTAGATTTCAGCCCAACCAACCACACATCAAACAACATCAACAAGAACCAGTCGGTTAATTCTGATGATGGAAGCAAGTTAAGCTTTTGAAACTGGTCAAGACTAATTACATGTAAGTGATACATTAAGTGTTTCAATCCGACTCAGTTTTCATTATAATTTACTTTTGATATTATTTTACATTGCCTAGACTATCTACAAATTTTGATGGTGAAGTAGTTGCAATACAATGAGCATTAGAACAGATATATTATAGGACTGATATAAAAGAAAACAAAATACTTGTTCTCACAGACTCAGTTTCTGCCATTCAAGCAATTGAGCAATATGACAGCGCATAAAAATCTTATAAGATTAAGGATGTGAGATCTTATTATAGATTACTCCAAACAAAATTTAAACAGATAACATTACAGTGGATACCAGCACATGTGGGAGTGATTTGTAACGACACTGCAGACTTTCCAGCCAAAAGGGGTGCAGTGTTGCACTCAAAACCTATACAGTCTTCTGGATTAGATGCAAAACTAAAACCAAATGTCAAAATTAGTATAGAACAAAAATACAAACATAATATTCAAAAGGAAGTTTCCAATAAAAATTATACTGGCATAAAGAAATAGTACAAAAAATGAAAAATTTACCAAAGACACAAGCAGTTGTTCACATCAGATTAGCCACTAGACATGACTGTTTGGTGGAACATCTGAATAGGTTAGGCTTTATAAGTGACAACGCCTGTAAGATCTGCAGTGCTGAAAAGATTTTAAATGGAGAACACTTACTGGAATGCCCAGGACTGAGGAAAGCTGTACCAAATAGGAAGATACATATTTTATATTGGCTGACTAGCGAAAAATTGATGGATCAAAATCTTGCACACTACATCAACAACAACAGCAATAACATATACCTGAGTAGTGGTATTTGTTTTGCAGGACCGATCAAACATACATGCTGTTTTAATTTTCTTTCTTTTTGGGTGAAATGGTTGCACCTTTTGGTGTTAAATACTGTCCTCCTAAGCCAAAAACACCTAGTAATAATTTTTTGAGCTGTTGATGTTGAGAGTATGGTGTGTAGCTCTGACTGATATGCATTTGACATAAACTAAAAGGATGTATAGCAATATTTTAGTACATCTTTTCGCTTTGTTGTGATAATGCCAAATTAACTGAAAGTGTGTGCTCAGGTTTTGGCCCAATAGCAATCCTAAAATGTGCACACAGCTACACCATAGCCAAGTGGTTAGACCATTTGCTTCTCACCATAGCGGCCCAGATTCGATCCCAGGCATCCGCATGTGGGATTTGTGGTGGATGAAGCGGCACAGGGGCGGGTTTCCTCCAGGTTCTCCTGTTTCCCCCACTATCTCATTCCCCCGGTGCTCCATCTTGATTCCATGTATCATCAGTGTCACCGCCTACTGTGTCGTATGTAGTAAAAGTGGGCGTTAAACACTACAAAATAGTACCCAATTTGTGCCTTAAATAACGAGCTATGCATACTCGTACACCAGATCCTGTGCATACCAACATACTAAACAGTCTTCATTAGGGAACAATTTATGGAGTCCAGCCAGGAATCAAACTCAGGACCTTTACACACTAAGCTGGTATTCTACAGACTGCACTATTGGCGCAGTGAAAATGTTAAAAGGTATCAATTTTCTGGAATTTTGCTATACCTCCTTTTATTTTCTAATAACACTAACTGCTTGCAACATTCTACAGTCAGCTTTTTAAACCCAAATGGTAATTTAGTTAATTTAATTCACCTCCCCACCCAATTTTTGTAAAATGTTGTACAAGATTTAGTTTTATTTCTCTGCTTTATCCCCTACAATTGTAATTTGTTTAGCTCCAAATATTCCTTATAAGAAATGAAAAAGCCCATAATATTTGTGCAAAAGGATGTGAAAAAATTGGCAGAATATCTGACTTCAAAGTTCTGGAAATGCTGCATAGCCTCCAAGTACCCTCTGCAGTGGAACAATCATTGGTTGAAATTGCCAAGTAATTTTTAGATAGTTGGTGACATTTTAAACCATTATGTCTTCTCTTAAATCCCATAGTTATTTAATAACATGAAAGCTATGTAGTTTTCACAAAATACATAAACCCTTAAAAAAGGAGTTGGCAAATTGGTCATCGAGATTGAACGAATTGTGATGTCAGGGAATGCAACCTGGCATGCACATGATGCACAGTTAGAAGGAAGGGATTTGAAATATATATATTCAAATTCAAAGGGTTCTAACATTTGTATTTTTCATTAATGTGTTCTTTACTTTATCAGGAGCATTATGGTTTCGAATACATCTAGCATTAATTCATAAGTCTGACTTACAACAGAGTATGTAGGTTTTCATCTGTTCATCACGATCTGCTTTTAGATTTTGCAATCTTCAGTTTAGAACAAAATTACTCACACATAGCACTAATATGTGCAGCAAATGAACGGAGAGATGGGAATGTTGTCACATCAAGTTCTCTACATAAAACTAAGCCAGAATTGTTTTGAAAATATGACTTCAAAATTGTGTTTGTAAATTTGCAACCTCAATTTGTAGCTGTGGTTTTACACAACGACCTTTAAGGTTTTATAAACTTAGTGTAATTACATTGTAATCCACTTCTTTGCTAGACTAGGAAGCTTCATTGAATATTTAAACTTTATTATTGCATTTACAGACAACGATTGGCTTTATTAAATTATTTTAAAATAGCTTAAGATTTTGTACTTGTGACTTCTTTGTAGTCTTTGTCATGTTTGTTTGATGTTTGACTTGTAAACACCAATCAAAACTTTCAAACACAATAGGCATTTCACATTTTCACCCACAGCACAGCAAAAATTTTGTTCTCCCCTCTCCTCATAGAATAGGAAGATTTCTTTGCATTTTCGAGGTTTTGAAGGAGTCATATCTATCAATGCAGTCTCCACAACTGCTTGGTTTTGTCTGAGCATGTGTTGAGTGGAGGGGAGAGGGTTGAAACAGGGTGACATATTGCTTGCCCCTGACGATGATATTATGTCTTATTGTCAGCCAGGACAGATTCGCTGACCTCTGCCTTAAAACATATGCAGTGAAAGAAAGGTGAAGCCTGCCAGCAGGTTAACTGCTTTGAAAAAGACACATAGTCTGCAATCATCAAGAAAAATAATACTGAGTTGTTAATTAAAAAATATCGGTTGACTGATTTCTAATATTAATTGGACACAGTGTTTTCTTTTTATACAGTTATAACTAGGGCTCAGATTCTTAGTTTTTTGCCTAATTTATTCCTTGATACTTAACTGCAGTAGTTTAATTTAATTATCTGTTTCATGATCATCGAAGCCTAATGCTTGAATCTTATAAAACCTAAAAATGGCTAAATCAGACTTTAAAACCTAAAAGAGGTCAAATATCCCATTTATTTTAAAATGGAAAAAATCAACTATCAACGAAAAAACAGTGTTTTTTTAAAATGGGAAAACGAAATATTTATGAAATTATGAATGGACTTTGATTGTTACACCTTTGCCACGTCTTTTCACTTATATAAGCTTAATAGTAGTGACAACAATGCAAGAGTCCACTGACGTATTTAGCTGTGTGGGACCGAGCTCCGTATTGTTGCAAGCAAGGAATGCAGGGATTGCTATCGAGCAGAAAGGGGTCGTTAGGAGAACCCGCCATAAACTCAAGCCAATCAATTTAAACTCTGACCAAGTGCTTTGAGTAGCACAAAGGATCTGTGGGACATATCAGCAACATTGCTACAAAAAAGAGGACAATTAATTTTCCATCGCACCAACCACTAATTTCTAGTTTTCCTGACTGTTCAGTGGAGGATAATTTAATATAACTTTATGTGAAGCCCTGGTTTCAGCTAACATACCATGAATGCACTACAGAATCCTGCATTCAAGGAATTTCTTGAGGACATCAGTTGTCGCAAGATATCAGACGAATCAATTGGGAGAAAAAATTATTTGCAAAAACTGTACCAGAAAACTATCGAAGACATACTTATTATGGTCGACAATAGCCATGTTCGTTTTAAAACCCTAATTAAGATGAACCATTTATGTAAAGTAATTTCTATAAATTGCGCTATCCCTTTCAGTTTTGCAATGCTTTGAGTTTTCTCAAATAGATATTATTATTCATTTTTCTATCCCAAACTGCAAGCATAACGGCATTTCAAAGATATCACATACCAAACAGGTCATTAAGGTACGTCTATCACTTAAGCCTGATGCATTGACTTATTTCCAGTCTCCCTATAAGGAACTGCGTAGTAATACCATTTTGGAATACGTCCATCAGTCCATCTCGACTATCATTAGGTAGATAGAAAAGCAGTTAGCACTGTCTTATGCTAGAGTGAGTGGAGAAAGTCATAAGATTTTTTATAACGCAAAGAATGTATTGGGTTAAATGGTTTGAGCAAGCGCTGGTCATTGAATGTTTCAGTTTTGCACTCATAAACTTTATAATAATAACTCCAACAACCTTGAGGCGAGTACACAACTTTTTAGAATCGTTACCTAACCCTCAGGATAGGTGCTCAAAGCTGAGTACAGACCAGACACACACTGGAGGAAAATTCCCACGCCAGAACTGGGGATCGAATTGGAGTACCCCGTGTCAGAGGAAGGCGTCGTAACACTGCTATACAGTGGCAGTCATAAGACTCCACCACACTTGTAAAGAGAGTTTGTAAACTGGTTTCATAAGATGTGTTTTCCTCTCTTCTGCAAGTTAGGTGAACAACTACATAACCATATAAAATATTTACACTTGAAACAAATCAAGGTTCTTGCACGTAAAAGAATCTCAAGCTGATACAAAGGCATTTGAACAAACATTAAGCGTTCCTTGTGTCCAATATTGTATGGGCTGCTGAGGCCTATTGCCGTTAATCCTAGCATTACCAAGCCTTATTCTCTAATCTAGATTACCAAGAGAGCGGGGGAAGGGGAGGGGGGGTGTATTCTGCGACCACCACTGGTAACAAAATGTCAGAGCAATTTTAAAAATGGGTATCGTATCTTTTCATATTCATAAAGATAATATGTAACACTGTTTAACTATTTCTTTTTTAGTTTCTTACATGAATCACATTAGCTATTATACCAATCCTTATTACAGAACTTATATTACCAACAGAGGTGATCACCACTGATAACAAAATATTTCAGAAAATTTTAAAACAAATTTACTTACAACAAAAATGTGTGACTTCAACTTCAGAAGTGTCCTATATTTCATTTCATTTACTCAGTTCAATACAGTGGAATACACAATTGAACCATATCATGAGTCAATACATAAGATGATATAAAAAGGTACCCTATAAGGGTCCATGTTATGAGAAACATAAATAGAAAAGAATTTAGTGATTATTTAGTATATACAATATAAGTAGATAAGAAGTTAAAAGTACAATTAGTATAATCAAAACATCATAGAAAATATCTATAAGTTTAGGTATTCTTCAATACTGTAAACAGCTTTGGTTATTAAATAATTTTTTATCCTATTTTTAAAGGTATTATAATTTTCATATGATTTTAGATGTTCAGGCAAAGCATTATAAAACTTCGCTCCCATATAACTAGGGACCCTCTCTGATAAATGTAATCTGGTTCTGGGGAGATTTAGTAATTGATTATTCCTGGTATTATATGTGTGAACATCTGACATGTTTTCCATTGGGAATTTAAATTGAACTAAATATAAAATGGTTCTATAAATGAACAAGCTTGGTAATGTAAGGATTTTCAGCAGAATAAAAGTGCTTTTACATGATTCGTTATACCTTAGACCACCTAAATACCTAATAGCCTTTTTTTGTAATACAAATATTCTTTGCAAATTTTGTTTAGATGTATTTCCCCATAGTTGAATTCCATATGACAAAAAGGAGTGTAGTGGACATTGTAGTGCACCCTCTTATCATTTAGCTACATGTATAAATAGGGGTGTAGTAAACAATGTCATAAGAGAATATATTCTAAGATTCCTTTTAAATTGTAAGTCCATGTATATATACCATGTGTCTTAGGTTACTTTCATTTACCATGTTTAGCTCTTGCCCAGTATTGTTTAAGTTTGCATGTCTCCTTGTAGAGAAATTTTTTTCACCTTGAAAAAACCTGGAAATCACCTTGAATTTGGTATTCAAATTTTTATAGACACCATGTACATAGCAGAAACTAATGGCATTTTGAAAGGGATGAAAGTGAGCAGTTGCCAAAGTAGCTAAATGTGTGGTCGAGTGAAATCCACTAGTTTGACAATCATGAGTGTTAGCTAATCTGATGTTTCATTTATACTCTGTCTTAGATTGCAACTACTCCACTTCTCTTCTTATTAGGAACATTCCTTGCCTATGCTTTGCAGCTTAGGGTGTGCCAATGTAAATGTATTACTGTGAGTTGTGTAATAAAGGAATGCAATATAATTTTATTTATGTGCATAACTACTGGTGAGGGTTTTCTCTGTATATGCATTATAACCTGATGCACATGAGTCATGACTATCTCACAATGAGAATACACAGCTGGAGAAACTGATGATTGCAAGAGAATGAACTTGCCGAGATATATTTGCTATTAAAATAATTTAGGTTATATCAGCATTGGTTCTGCTTTGGGCATTCAAACATGTTACTCTTTGTAGATATGTATGTTCCACTCACAATCTATGTGCCATTTCTGGTTGCTTAGATTGTTCTGCACCAATAATTACTATTGAAACATCACAGCTGAAGCAAGTATGTCATCGTTTCAAAATGGTATGCTGCATAAAAACACTAACCACTACCTTTCTTACATGAAATGTTGCCATTGAAATGTGTTTTAGGCTAACCATAAGAACTACTAACAACATGAAATTGACTATTGCTTGGAGTCCTTTGTTTCAATGACTGAGGTGCAATTTTGTTAAGCATAATTCAAGTATTTCAATCATTTTCAATGAAAATCACAGTTTTTTATATTTTCAAATTATTATTTTCTTTCCAAATTATGCAGCTCATTATAGTAGAAGGTAATCAGTGTTTGCATTTTCTTTGTCAGAAACTGCCAGAAACCCCTCATTCTCGTTTGCAGTCCCAGTCTGAAACCACACCCACTAACTTCACATTTAGTTATGGCTTTACAGGTGATCAACTGTGCTAAATTTAAAAATGTTGAGCTTTTGGCCTCAAGGAACTCCATGGCCATCAGCAGGAACTGAATAAATAACTGGCCAGTTCCAGAAGAACATGCAAGCTCCATGTTTAAACATAATCAATTTTTTCTGAAGAAGGCCATGGTTTTGAGATAGTGGTTTATTTCGTACTCAGTTCCTGATGAAGACCATGAATTTGAGATGACCGTTATTCCTTCGTGTAACATGGAGTTAACTTTTATTCCACTTCTGTCAGTATTTTGTTAAAAGTTCTGGTAGTGTGATCATGTAGGGTATTAGTAATGGAGTGTCATATCGGACAGTGAATGAATGAAATGGGTGAAATGATGCTCAGGTGAGTCTGAGTTTCATAGAGCTTTAAGTTGCCTGACATTCATCTTCTCAGTATAAGGAAAAATCTTGGAAAAAACCTTATCCGGATAACTCGCCCTAAGTGAGATTTGAACTGACAACCTCTTGGACGTGAGGTATCACCACACTACAGGGACAGGCACATATGTATAGTAACATTCTAAATGTTATATATACCCCTGATAAAATGGAAACAAAGGGTAATGCTGTAGAGGAAAATGCAAAGTTCTTTGTAACGATAATGTGAAATAATCCTAATTAACATAGACACATGGTTATCTATGTGCTCCTGGTTCTCTCAATAGAAAGCTTCACAATTTGCGAGGATTCCTTTCCGTGTATGAGAAATGTATGCCTTTCGTAATGCTATGTACAGTGATATATTGCACAAAATAATATTTAAACAATTTTACATTGGTATCACTGCTTATTTATTCCGATTTCATCATTTCATGCCTCAATCATACTGATACAACACTATATTTTTATCCTGGAATGCCCAATTTATACAAAAAAAATGGTGTGAAATATTCAATATTTGTGTCCAGAGCAGGGGTCTATAATTCATAGTGGCTAGGGTTAGGTTAGATTCTCTGTTTCCATATGGAATTGAAGTCGGTTTGAGTCTAATCTCATTCTGAATATGATCTGTGTTTCCATGTTAAATTCAATGCATATTGGAATTTGGATAGGCAAGGTTACAGAATAGATGATTCAATCTGTTAAGTAGGTCAACTTGGCTTATGTTGGCAAACCTTTTATTGATATGTTAGTTCGTTGTTCAGTGTATTTTAAACAGGTTTTGAGGTTAGTGAATGTTTCTGAAAAGAATGCACTGTGATATTATAGAAAAAATAAAAGCTGTGTTGTTATTTATTACATCAGTTGTGCTAAGAAAATAAAACAATGAGCATACAGCGTGTTAAGAGTATGGTAGAAGGTAGCATTTTTGGCATATTTAAATCAATTTGGATGCAGTAGGTGTTTCCATGCAACAAAATTTCAATCTGGTCCTCTTTCTAAAAGGTTTGGACACAAGAGTCAATACAATCTGAATCTGCATGGTGGTTAGGTAGGCTGTACCTCCTCAAATATGAATTTACAGTTGCATCTTAATGTGGGACTTATGCTATAGAGGATGCTAACTTGCCCAATTTTAGATACACTGCTCTGGTTTGGGGTAATGCCGCCAAAACACACTGAAAGATGAATGCTACAAATACTGTAGTTGATAACAAAAGTGCCTTAGACAGCTCCAGCTGACTTATTGCATGATGAGCTTAAAATGCATACAGTGGAAGAATTAAGAAGCTTTCACATGACACTTAGAAAACCTTACAAAAACAGCAAATCCATTAGTTGCTAACTTAAGAATCTAACATGCACGCACAGCCCCTCTCACTTTTCAATACGACATAACAAGGGGTTAGTGCTGATGATTCCTAGATAGCCTTCTTGTACATGATACACAGACTACTCTATACAAATTCCCTATCTATCTCTTGCACCTGACTTTTCAGGTCGCAGCCTGTGACAAAACTCTTCAAGTTCTTGACAATAGCCAACATGGACCGGGAGTTTAAGGGCCTCCCTGAAGCTGAATAATCGTTGTGTCCTAGTTATTGGATCGCCATTTGAAGCTGAAGTCGTTGGTGACGTGGTGTTGCCCTTTGATGTGTTTCGCTCCGGCTAGTTCTGCAAGAGATCTCTTTATCTCGGGTTTGCGTAAGTGTAATGGACAACCCAAGAACAACTTTGCATATCATTTATTTCATTTTAAATATTTTCAGGAGCTATGCCGAAAATATTTGTATCTGTAGAGGAATCGCACTCACATCCGCGCAGCACGACCTGCCGTACTGGTCTCTGGTTGAGTAGTGACGCTTTCTAGCTTACCCACGCTAAGAAGACCGTTCTTCAATTTGAATGTCATGACGTCATCCAAGAAAGCCTCGTATCCAAAATGCTATTTCCTTTTCCCGCAATTTAGAAATGTCCCTTTCTATTATAACATGTTCTTTTATGAATTTCGAATATATAATTACCTTTTTAGTATTAAACGATGTTTACTTTATATTTTATTAAATATATCGCGCGACTTTTAAGGTTAGTAGACTTGACTTTCGAACGTGTATTTAAACTATATGGTATGACGTCATGACTCGCTAATTTCAAACCAATAATGTGTTTATCCTACAACTTTAACGACTATTATTTACTCATATCTTGCTCACCTTACAACACTTTCTGCTCTATTATCTATTTATGTTATTACTTAACACTTATCGCAAATCTCACATCCGGCAATTAAATTAAAACGTGTCTTTTTCAAAAGCCCATTCGATTGGAAATCTAAATTTTGGTATCAAATGCCCCCATTTATATTATTTTATTATTTCATAATAAAATAATGTAAATGTCTTGCCCGAAAGAAAAATTAAAAATTACTCCTGTATTTTGAATAATCGGCAACACTCCCATTATATACAATTTTCAATTACACTGTTTTTTTTTTTGAAATTGGTTATTAACACATTTTCTCATTAATCTTTTTAACATGACAAACAATTGTACACTTGACTAAACATTAATCCTTAAATACTAATTACAATATGTTATGGTTTCTTCTGTGAAGCTTTTATATAAAGGTTAAATTTCAAGAGTCTTTCTTTATACTTCCTTCTTTTAGTTCATGTTTGCTCACTTCGCTCTCACTATCACTTGCACTGTGATTTTTTTACTTTTGTTATTGTAACACATATCTGTACTATATCCTTTAAGCACTAAAAGGTACATATATTTATATAAATCCATTACACTCTTCAGACAAGTTCTTTCTTTGTCTTGCTGTGATAACTATCTATACATCTAAATATTTTAACAAATGTTTACAAAGTAAATATTCTGTTTTCTCTCTATGCGGAGATGAACAATTTAACAATCTTTCTGAAGCTGTTATTGTGAGCTCTATACAATATATTTTTAAGCTCTTTGTAGTAGATAGCAATTCACATTCTGCATTTTTCATGAATATGTAAGTACCTGACCAATATATGATTTTCAAGTAAGCTAACATTTACATTTTATCTCAAAGCTGATTGGGCGCCAATAGACAAATGACACTTCCAATTTTTCTTTTACATTAAATCAAGGTTCCAAGGCACCACACGGTTTCTTGTATGGTCGAAGGAGTTGTTTATGCCATCTTCCCAGACATTTTTCATTTTTAACATCTTTTAATTCATAGGTATGATAACCAAATTTTGATATAATTTCTGCAGGACCTTTATATAACAATTCCATCCTTTTGTTCCTACCTCGCAAGGCACTTGATAAGTTATGGTCTTTAACTAGTACCCAATCGCCTATCTTAGGTTCCCATTTATGTTTTCTACTCTTTTTCTTTAATTTTCGCTTCTCTGCCTTTTTCTTGATTCGTTCAAAAGCAATTTTCGCTCTTTCTTCTTCACTTAACTGAATGTCATTAATTTTCAGTGTTTTTGGTACCCCGATCAATATTGGTTCTGGTTCAATTCCTAACATTAATTTTATTGGTGCAAACCCAGTAGTTACATTAATGGTATGATTGATAATCTTTTCTATCAATGGACAATATTTCACCCAATCCTTGTGATTATGATGTGTAAGTACACGTAAATAAATTCCTATATCTCGGAGGACACGTTCTGTTGGATTCCCTGATGGAAAATATGAGGAACAATGATATAACTTTATCTCATGATTTTCTAGGGTTTCTTTAAAGATTTTGCTCCGATGAACTGTAGCATTATCTGTTAAGATTGCCTGAATCTTGCCATATTTAGGCACATAATCTTTTATTATCTTTCCTACACATGTTTTGCTGCTGATATTCCTAACAGGATAAATTTTAATAAATTTACTAAAAACATCATGAAGAACAAACATATATCTACATCCAAATTGTCCTACTGGTAGCTCCCCATGTGCATCAGCAGTAACTAGTACATTTTTCCCTTCTCTTATGATTGTCTGATGTTCTATATCAAATTTGATATTAAATGGTTTGGCCCTTTGACATAAATCACAGCTTGAACATATTTTTCTCACTTTCTTTGCCAAATGTTTTATATAAAAATGGTCACTAATTACCATGATTAGCTTTTCACTACCTGTATGAGCTAGTGTTTTGTGATAAGCAAGTATAAGTTTCTCTTGTAAAGCTTTTGGTACCATTACTTTCCATTTAGGTTCAATTCTTCCATGAAATTTATAGATTTTTCCCTCATAAATACCTATATTATCTTTTAGATTTTCTGTGATTGGTTGTGCCTTTTCTCTCAATTTCTTAAGTTCATCGTCCTCTGTCTGTAATTGTTCTAAATTTCGAAATTCTTTAGCTAATTGGGTCCCTTCTAAGGTTTTCAAATATAGTATGGTTACATCATGTTTGTTGTCACTAATTGTATCTGGTATTGTATAATTGGTTTTCATCCTTGATAACAAATCACTAAAAATATTTTGACTTCCTGCTATGTGTTTGATTTCTATGTTATGGGATGTGATCTCATGTATATATCTAGAAATACGTGTGCTTGTGAGTTTGCAAGAGTTCATAAATGCCAAACTAACATGATCTGTGTAAACTATTACTGGGTTGTTATATACATATTGCTTAAATTTTACAAGTGCAAAGTAAATAGCTGCTATTTCTTTTTCTGTAGTGCAAGCCTGTGATTCAGTCCTTGAAAGCCCCCTTGAAGCTACAGCAATGAGGTGATCTTTTCCTTCCTCATCTTTTTGTAATATGACACTACCATAACCAAGTCCTGAAGCATCTGTATAAATTATGTAGGGGAGATCTTCCCTAGGTTTTTCCAATAAAATTGACGCTGCAAACAATGTTTTTACCTTTTCGAAAGATTCTTGTTCTACTGATGACCATTGCCATTTTACATCTTTTCTCAAAAGTTGTCTTAATGGGGCTACTACGGTTGCATATTCCAGGATAAATCTTGACTGATAATTTAGAATACCAAGAAATCTTCTCAATTGTTTTATATTTTTAGGAGCTGGTATTTTATTTATGCTTTCAATTCTGTCGGGATTAGGCCGGATTCCCTCATTTGAAATAACATAACCTAAAAATTCTGTCTGTTTCACAAAGAATGCAGTTTTACTTGGCTTTATTGTCATGTTTGCTTTCTTTAACTGACTAAGCACATAATTGATATGATTTAAATGATCCTCTATATTTTCTGAAAAAATTACAAAATCATCCACATACTGAGCTACAAATTTCTTTATGGTTTCTCCAAAAATTTCATACAAAGCTCTTAATAGTGCACTACCACTGGTATTCATACCAAAGGCGCAAACTCGAAACTGATATAATATTCCTGAATGTAAAAACGCTGTATATTTTCTTAAATCTTTTCTAAGTGGGATCTGCCAAAAAGATGCTGTAAGATCTAGAGTAGAAAAAATTTTGCCCTTCTGCAATTTGTTCAATATTACCTCTACACTTTCTGGTCTAAATCTATCAGGTTTACAATGTTGATTTAGTTTTCTCGCGTCTAATGTCACCCTAATCTTTCCATTGGCCTTATTTACAATACATAGGGGATTCACAAATTCTGAATTCGAAATCTCAATAACCTCATCTTCTAACATTGACTTTATAACTGCATCTACCTCTTCTCTTATTGTACTAGGGATAGCTCTTGCTTTATGTGTAAAAGGTTTGATGGGTATCATCTCAAACGAATGAGTATAAATATTACATTTACCAGGTTTCTCAGAGAATACTTCTTTATTTCGGATTAATATTTCAAACAGTTTATCCCTCTGTTGTTCATTTAGTTGATCAGCCTGAGTTACTTTTTCCCTCAACAATTCTTCTAAGTCTTCATTACTCTCCCTATCATAGTACCTAGTTGCATCAGAAACCCTCAAATTGTCTATGAAATCATTTTTATCCCATTCTACATTTTCTTTATTATCGACACTGTACTCTTTGACATTTACTTCCGTTAATTCCATAGCTCCTACTTTAACATATTCTACAAAGAATGTATCCCCTTGGATTTCTTCTTCCTCTTTTTCTCTTACAATAGTTTCTGAACTACTATCTTCCACAAAAGGCACTATAATGGTCTCATCTTCAACTTTCATTTCTAGAATCATGTTTTTAAAATTCACCACAGCTTCCCAGGCATAAAGACAATCACAACCTATTATAATATCTGTCACAAGTCTTCCTACAATCAGAAATAAAATTCCTAGTATTCTCCCATTTATTTCAATATTTATCATTGCTTGAAATTTTACTCTCTCTTTTCGTTTTCCCACAGCTAGCGAGCAATATATCCCATTAACTGGTAAAGACATTACTTTAAAACCACTACTTTGTGAATTATCATAAAAATTTTGTGAGCATACTGTGCTATTTGATCCCGTATCTATAATTGCATTGTATTGTTTTCCATTTACTCCAATTTTGATTTTAGGTGGATCTCCTACTTTTTCGTTTTCGTCAATTCTATTTTTCCATTCTCTTTTCTTTTGTATCATCATTTGCCTTCCAGGACTATTTATTTCCGAGTACTTATCACAATCATTACTAGGATACCCAGTTCTCACTGAAGGCGCGTTTGACCGGGTCTGGCGTTTCCCTGATTTTTAGGTATGGCTCCTGTACTATTTCCCAAATTGTTACTTCTGTTTTCCTGCATTAAATCGGGGTTACTTCCTACCATGTTTTTGACCGTGTTAATGGCCTCGACCATTTCCGCATTTTCGGGGGAATTTCGTCCATTAGAATACCTTTCTTCCTGTCTTGGTGACCTCGGTCTAAACTCATTATCTCCGTTTGTCCAATACCCATCATTTGAATTTCTACTATGTCCAAAATAACGTCCCCGTCTACCTCGATCAAATCTATTTGTATTCATATAATTCACCCTTATATTTCTTCCCCTTTGATTACCATTTCTATTTTGGTGACGCCCTTCCTGGTTATATCTACCTTGATTTTCCCACCGGAATGATTCCATCCTTGGTACTGGTCCTTTATATCTTTCCCTAATCTCACTTCTATTCTGATAATACTGTGCCCCTTGCCCGAAAGAATTGACAGTTTCTTTTCCTTCATATTTATTTCCAAATGCGTGTTTTGGCTTATTGACTTCTAAGGCTGATAATAATTCGATCATAGCTGCAATGCTATCGGGTCGGGCTATGATTAGGTAATGTTGAAGTGTTTCCGGAAAATGTGGAGTAACTATATTTATTAGATCTTTTTCGTCTAAGGGAGGATCCAACATCTTCGATTTTCTCGCTATTCTCATAAAATAGTTGACCATTGATTCCTCCGATCTAGGATTAAATTTTCCATTGCTTAATTCAACTCTAATATTAGCCTGCCTACTAGCTCCCCAATATCTGGTTAAAAAGATGTTCCTAAAGGTCCTGTAATCATTATTGTTACCCATAGAAAGGCCTAGCCAATTGGCAGCATTACCCTTTAGGCATTTTCTTACTATCACCATCTTGTACTCCTCTGGTATACGTTTCACCGTGAAGTACTCTTGTAACCCTTCTAAAAAGGCTTTAGGATCATCTGAATCTTCATTTTCAAAAACTGGAGGTGTCATTTCATTTAAGACATGGTTAGGCCAATGTAAATTTGAATTGTCACCTGTCCCTGCACTATTTCTGAGATCAGAATGGGAATTACTGTTACCTCTATTTTGCATCGAAATGTCAGCTGATACATCTGGTATTGCCTCGTTTCTTGCAACTTCATTACTAAGATTGTTGTGATTACATGCATTTTCATTTAATTTCAAATTTTCTAAGGCCTCTTTTACCTGAGTAATTTCTGTTACTACCCCTTTTATTTGGTCTGTAACATCCTCCAAATTTCTAGCCTGCCTTTCACTTTCTACATCAGATCTTTCTATTCTAACTTTACACCCCTGTAGCTCTTCTCTAATTTCTTCCCTGTCTTTATCTAACCTTTGTACTACCTCTTCCCTTTGTTTGTCTAATCTATATGTTACTATTTCCCTTTCTTTATCTAATTTTTCACTCACTTGTTGACCTAATTTCTTTTCAGAATTCTTTACTTCTTGCCGTATTATCTCTAATTCTCCCTTAACCTGTTCTCTATTTTCTTTTACTTCACTACTGACTTTATTAATTTCCTCCCTAACTTCTTCCCTAAAGGTTTCTAAAACTCTCTTCTGATTTTCCAATTGCATTCCCAATTCCTGCTGTCCCTTCTCTAATTTCTGTCCTAACTCTGTTCTTAATTCTTTACTAGTTTCATCTATCTTTTGACTTAACTCTGTACTCATCTTTTTCATTATCTTTTGAAACATATTCTCTATTTCTGACATAATTGCTGGCCTTTCTGAATTACTATTAAACATTTCTGAACTACCTCTAGGTGTTTCTCTAACGTTCTGATCTTCTACTTCTTGGCATATTCTGCTACCAATTACATTCTGATTAAATTCTTCCATCCTACTTACACTTTTCTCAATTTCCGGACTCTCAAAACCTAGAAAATCAGTATCACTGTCTTCCATTTCTAAGCTATTTACATGTGTTTTTTCTACTCACCAAAATTTTCAATATTTTCACTATTTCACTTTAACTGCACTTAAACTTGTTCACTACACGTTTCACAGATGTTCACACGCTGGGC
>CM060964.1:272139887-272547387 GCA_030765045.1 Tenodera sinensis | reverse complement strand
TAACCGCCTCGCCTTATTCTCATTGTTGTCCGTTTATATCAAAGCAGGTGCCGCTCGACAATGTTGACCTCCAGTGTCACGTTTCTCGTAAAGCTTTGGGTATTTACAATTGATTGTTACCATTGTCACGGTAGTCGGCATCTTGTAATGTAATAGCTGCGAGGAAGCAAAGAGAGCCGCTGGACAACCATCAATATAGTGAGGCGATAATACTGCAGTTAGTTTCTTGCAAGTCTTAGTAAAATGGCACCAGTTGCGTCCTCACTATCCTGCAAATTGAATTCATGGGTGAAATTAGATAGCGCCTTTACAACCGACGGAAAAGTAAGTCTGTCAAGCATGCGGTAAAAGAATTGGCTGTTCCATGAAATCTCAATTGGAATAACATGTTAAAAGTGCTCTTCACATACGCAACAAACACCTACAGTCTTCTAGAAAGTAAGTTCTGTTGAAACTAATGCAACAGGAACTGTCCGGAAATGATTTTTAAAGACTTGTGCAGTGCAATGGCTGCAGCTAATATTCCGTAGCATAAACTTCAAATTACTCAATTTCTCTCCTTTCTAGAAAAACATGCAAGAAAGTTATTCCTGGCGAATCTACTCTGAGGAAAAAGTATCCTTATGTATGTTATGGGGAAGTAGTTGTTCATATAACGAATGAAATTGGAGATTCCTTTATTTGGTTTGCCGCTGATGACATGGGTCGGTACATAGCAAATTTAGTAGAAGGAAAACTAGATTCCGAAAGTCCAGCAAAACCATTTCAAATCTGTTGCAAGGTGTTAGAACAAACAAATCATTCTACAATTGCAAGATTTGTAAATGATGGGATGAAGATTCTGTGGCTGGAGGGTGTGTGAGGAAAAGGTTTTAATTATGTATTCAGATGCCGCAGCGACTACATGATTAAAGCTGCTACTGCCCTTAAGGTTTTCTACCCGAATTTACCTGCTTGGCCAATGCATTGCAACATGTTGCTGAAATAGTAAGAAGTAATTTTTCTTGTGTGAATAAGTTGATATCAGCAACAAAAAAGGTCTTCGTGAACACACAGCACAAAATTCAGTGCTACAAATATCATCTCCAACATGTCCCTTTGCCTTCTGAGTCAGTACTTACAAGTGGGGTAGTGTAAAGCTCCTGTGCTTACATCAAAAGTAACCTCGGCTGGTTGCCTAGTACCATCAAGCAGTTGGGAACATCGGGTTCCCTTCTTCACGAATCTATGGATTTAATGGAACGTGCATCACAGAAGCTTAGAGTAGCTGTAGGAAGGAAGGTAGGCAAAAAATTCAAAGTTGTGCTAAACAGGAATCCAGGGTACTCTACACTTGTGTCCGTGTCTAAAGTGCTAAATGGTGACTGTCGATTTACCAAAACATTTCTCTGCAAATGAGATTCCTATGCTAAAATATGTTCTTGTTACTTCGTGTGATGTCGAGAGAAGCTTCTCTGGTTATAAAAACATTTTGTCAGATAGGAGACAAAAATTACCCCTGAAAATATGAAAAAGTATATGATTATTCGCTGCATGTTGAAAGAAGCAAAAGACTCAAAATGAAAATGCCTCGTTGTTCATTGTATGTCAAGAGATAGAAAACTGAAAATGCATCCTCATTATAAAACATAAATATTTTGAACTGATTGTTTCACTCATTGATAAATTGTTTCAGTATTTCAACATTGCTTTACCGTCTAAAATTTAAGTAAAATAATTATGTGAAATGAGTAATTTTAGTAAATATTTCAAAACACATTTTTTATTTCGTGATTATCTTCTTGAAAATAAATTTTAGGTAAATTTTGCATAAAACAAAACTTTTCTCTATAATTAATTCTATGTTTAGTAAATTTAAACTCATTGTAATTAATTTATGTACTTACAGACCCATAAAATTACACAATTCTGGGTAATTTGCAGTGTGCATTTAGATTTGAGGTGGTAATCTTAGCATTTAGATTATTACATAATTTTACATATTTTGTTGATATTACACATTTCATTACATATTTTGATGTTTTTTGTTACATAAATATGTACATATTTTGCACCTTGATATTACATAAAAATCTGGGCTTTAGTCATCAGCGAACAGTACAGAACTTGCTATATTCTTTATATTAAGTGAAAGGTCATTTATATAGATCAGAAATAATAGAAGCCGTAATATGATGAGAAGAAAGATAGAGGTGTTCAGGACGCATAGAGGAAAACAAGGCAGATCGCCAAGGGTGGAAGGGCTGAGGGAACCTAGATTGATTAGGAGGGGGTGCCTTCATCGGTGTTTGAGCAGTTGTCTGCCATGGGTAGTCTGCTCAAGGACAGTAGCATGCAGCTTCTCCAGGCAATCCACAGAACCTAAGAGGCTGGTATCCGAGCCTAGTAATGGTTCAAATTGCGTAGAGCGATACAGCCGGTCAACAGTTCTTCTGAACTAGATCCTATGTTCCAATATATTTTGTATTCTTTTTCCCCAACATACAGTTCTTTAAAATCTTCCATATATTCTAGGTTTATACTAGGGATTGTTATACATATTACTATTAATTGAGTTTATAGCCTTCCATATCCTACTCACATTATTTTCATTTAAAACCCTTATCAGATTACTTTCATATTTTTCCTCCAACTTACTCTATTTTGTTCTACTAATGGTTTATGTCCAGATGTTTACGTGAGCTTACCACACAAACACGGTGAGACACGTGTGTACATTATTATTTATTTATGCCAAAAAACTTACTGCTGGTGTTTTTTAAACATACAAGCTGTGTGTGGGCAGTGTTTAAGATGTTGAACCACGACTGAAAAATACAATGCCACAGCTGGGATTTGAACCACGGGTCATCCGCTTATCCAACACCTGCTCTAACCACTAAGCTACCATGTCCAACTTGCCAGTATGACAAATTCCCCAACCTATTCGTACTTTCTCACTAGACCACAACACGTTCTTACATTGGAGATAAATACCAGGCGCGGCTCCTCAGGGTAGGCAGGGTAGGCATTGTCTGCCCTACCGCAATACATCAACAAATAATTTTTAGCCATGATTCTGCATTTTATCGTTTAAACCATCATTTTCCCTAAATTGTAGTTCAAGAAAAGTTTTCTCGGTTATAATGACCAGCGCATGATCAAATCCTTGCATCTCAATTCCGATTCATCAAAACTGCGCTGCGTGTTTGAAATGCGCGGCAGAATTGAAACGCATCGAACCTGGATAGTGGACAGCCAGCTAGCTTAACCTCTGCCGGCTCGGCCCTCTTTCCTCAGTACGAGGCCCTTGAACATGGATAAGGAAGTATTCCATCTGTATGCGCACTCCAAGCATGCGTAAACGCGTCTGCCAGCAGTTAGAACACTTTGCCTGCCCGAATCCAAATTTATGCGACTTTTTCCGAACAGCCATACTCCACGAACGAAGATCTCAGAGACCCGAATCGTGTCGTTATCACTCTCTGTAATTCCAGTGTGTTGTAATACCAGTATGACCGACTTAATTAGTGAACTATTACAAAGTCCGCTTTCGCGGCACACTGACAATGAAAAGAGGAGTGTTTTAGCTATTTAACACAATGCTACAGTCAGAAAATTTTTCAATTTCTTCATTCATTTTAGTTTTGGCCGTAATTCGTCCGTAAGTCACACTCATTCACTCTGCACTTATTAAACAACCAAACAATATATTGTTTGCATTATCCGGATAAACGAAGTTCTACTGTATTATTATTGTTACTGTTGTTGTTATTATTATTATTATTATTATTATTATTATTATTATTATTATTATTATTATTATTATTATTATTATTATTATTATTATTATTATTATTATTATTATTATTATTATTATTATTATTATTATTATTGTTGTTGTTGTTGTTGTTGTTGCTGTTACACTTTGCCTACCCTAAAATTTTGACTGTGAGCCGCCACTGATAAATACCCCAAGGGCGACTTACAATTGTGAGTACTTTGTGCCGGGGTCAAGTAACGCTTAGATGGTAATTATTTATTTGTGTCAACAAAGATACTGCTGGTGTTTTTTTAAAGACATAAGGTGTCTGCCAGCACTTTCTTTGAACTGCATGTTGCAGAGGGTGAGAAAGCAGAAATGGGTGATAATAGCTTTGTGCATACTATAGTAAACAAGTGTGAAAATGGTCGAGCTGAGTTCCTTTAATTTAAATGAGTGTGATATCAGACAGCAGTCTAAAGGAATAATTCATAATGTGTATAATCTTTTCAAGTCTCTTCGGGGTTGTGAAGAACCAGTAAATGTATTTTTAGAGGTGCACAGAAGATTGTTGCAGAAGCTTGTGAGGTATCTTTTAAGATCTGTACAATGTATATGCAATGAAGCCAGTGGAAGTTCACTTACTGACATTGAGTCTCCAGGGCTATCTTTCAATTCTAAGAAAAATATCTCCCAAGAAAAAACCGGTTACAGAACTGGATGACTTTAAGAAAGATGTGGTTTGACAATCAGTGCAAGAATCTTACGATTGTGGGGTAGCCTACACTTAGTAAGCTAAAGCACATACTACAAGACAAAATTAAGTACACTAGTGGAATTACATCCTTGCACAAAATTGAGAAACCTTGGTTTCCAATACTGCGTGGTGCAGTTTTTATAATTAAGCTTCGTTGGGTCTTTGAGCCTTTGAAATCTTTGTGATCTCAGGGCGTGGTAACGGATGGAATGAAAAATCACACAATGTTTCTTCACCACAATGTATTATTTTATTAACACTTTTTCTATATTTTACATTAAAATAAATCCTCCTGGCACCGTTTTAAATGATTTAAAACCTTTCCACTTTTTCATTTAGTGGAACTAATGCTTGATGAAAGTCTAGTGAAAGTTCTACTATGTTCACACGTTACATCAACACGTCCTTACGCCTTGCATACACACATGCTAGTGGGAAGATTATGGCGTCACCTGACGTGACACCGACTTTTTCGTATACATCCGCGTATGCGTCCATCAAATAGTTCTTTCTTGTTAGGGAAGCGATCCCTAACCATCCTCCCTTACTTTTTTTATGGAACACATATAATTCTAATATTTATACATATATATTAAAATCAAATATGGAAATATTTATGACGTCTTTAAACTAACTTAGTTGTTCGTAACAATGAATATTTGCAACACGTTTTTGTCATTTAACCAACTCATACCAACATCAAAAAACAAATTACACTTTTAACAAATATTCACATAAACGGTTTTCTTTTGGGGTCTTATAATATTCTGTCTCACATGCCCCTTGTTTTGTTTTTCAAGTTGTCACCTATATTTACAATCTTGAAACACAATGCAATACTTCTCCCTATTCCTCTGATACAATCACCTTGTACAAGACATTTTTTTCTTTACAGTCTTCTTCGCTGTTTGTTTTTGTCTTTTGTTTTGGCATGACACAGCATGTCTTTATAAGTTTCACATATTCACTTACTACACAATACATGTTCAGTTATTATACATCACATATTCAGTTATTATACAATACATAGCCGTAAGGTTTTACATTTACATTGACACAAATATATTTAAGTGTGTCATGGTTTATTGTGTGGCTTTTGACTTAAGTTCCTTGTTATGAGGAGAGAAAAACAGGATACAAGTCTTGAACTAATGATTATGATCATATTTATGGCAATATTTTATTCAGTTCTTTGCCTTCTTTGCCTTATAAGCTTATTGTGTATAGGCAGGTCGTTGAGTCAATTCTTAAACTCTGATGTTACTAATGGTACCATTTTTTTTATTTGGGTTCTTATTCATTATTGTTTAGTTCAACATTTCTTCAAGCTTAGCATTGGCTATATCCATCTTAATTCATGGACTATGGTTTTTCTTACTTCACTAATTGTTACCTCTTTATCTCATATCTCTATAAGAGAAAACTTCTATACTTATAATTATTCTGCAATTGTATTATTTTTCTTCTCAGTTCACCCTCGACACCTTTATGTCAAAAATATTTTATCTTTGTCAACACAATTGATTCCTTTTTATTTTTGTCCCTGACATCCTTATGTCAAAAACACATTGTTTTCCGTCGCTATTCACTTCTTTAATGACAATCAGTGTCCTCATCTGTCTTTGTTGACAATGCTCTTGGTGGTCAATATAGCCAATGACTATGTTGATTTTCTTTCTTGTTGTATTTTCCAATCTGAACATAATCTTCTATAAGTAACCCATTAAAAAATTATTATTTTCCATCATCTCTACTATTCCTGCCTTACATGTTTGTTGGCAAAGACTATTTGGTCCTTTCTTTGTATGGTTTTAATTTATTTTTATGATATCTCCCTACCCACTTGCCATTTGTATTCTGTAGCTCATACGTATTGTCACCGCGCCCGCCGCATCTAATTGCCGACAACCGTAGTGTCACGCATCGCATTATTGTCGGCACTACCGCAAAGGAGCCGAAGGAAAGAGACAGAGCATGGCCGCATTGTTGGGGCGCTTGCCGAAAGAGAGAAAAGGATAGAAGCTTCTGGAATCTTCCTCTTTGTATTCCACCGAATAACTGAACTTTCCAGAATAGTGCCTGGGAGATATAAATAGCGGTAAAGTGCGACAGGAGACAGTCAGTCAGTATGTGAAGGTTGAGTAGTCGTGCCGAGAAGAGACGGACAGACGATGTGAAGCGTTGTGCCGACGGAGAAGGGACAGTTCTTTGTGTTACGAGTTCGGAGTCGTGCTGTTGGAGAATCGGAAAAGACTTTCTTGCTGTTGCAACGAGTGTACAAGTTACTGTTTACGGAAATAAAAGTGTTTATCTCGACCACATCTGTCTTCTTTACTTCACACACAACCAACCACAAAAGTTACACTGGTGTCAGGAGTGGGATTCGTCGAATTGCTTCTAGTTTCATTACATCGTCAGAAGTTGCAACGTTAGAACCAAGATGGAGGGAGATTCGGAAACCAGGATGATAGCAATGATGAAAGAATTATTCGCCGAAATGAAGACGGAAATGGCTGAAATGAAGACGGAAATGGCTGAAATGAAGACGTCAAACGACAACCTCACTGCCAAAATGGAAACGTCAAACCACAACCTCGCTGCCAAAATGGAAACGACAAACAACAACCTCGCTGCCGAGCTGAAAGAAGAAATGAAGACGGCAAACGACAACCTCGCTGCTGAACTGAAAGACATGAAGACGACAAACGACAACCTCGCTACAGAAATGAAGACGGCAAACGACAACCTCGTTGCCGAGCTGAAAGAGATGAAGACGGAGCTATCGGCGAAAATTGACGGCGAAAAGGTGGAAGACCTCTGCCAGCACGTGGACGTCGTGGAGGACGACGGGGAACGTCTTGGCGCCCTGGTAGTAAGAGTTGACGAGAGCGTCAAAGTACTGGATGCCAGGGGCAGACGGAATAGCACAGACCCGGGGAGGGAGCACCTAGTGGCCGAGGCGACAGCTGCGCCCGTTTCAGATAACGAAAGTGTACGTCTCGGGGAAGACAAAGGGGCAGTTCAGGGACGTCGTCGAGGATCCTCTGGAGGAGTGTGTCGGGTACGTAACCAAACAGGATATGACGTGGAAGACGATCAGCAGGGAAGCGCACAAGCAAACGAGCAACACGCGAGAACCGACTTGGCGTGTAACATGGGGGGACCGTCAGAGCCATCCAATCACCTGACACATAGTGCCGTGAACGGAAGAATGGTGGACATCGTCTTGGACGGCAGGATACAGGAGAGACCGTGCCGAGCACGAGTGAACACGAGTGCAGCGGTGGACGCGACTCGCGCGGATGTGGTGGGGTTTGTTGCCGGACCCATCGAAAGCAAGGTGGCTGCGAAGGTGCGCCAGAGAGGTCGGCGGACATGGTACCTAGTGAGCCGTTTCCAAGTGCGCAGGATGGCCCGTCAACACACCAGGAAAAAGGGCAACTGGATGAGGGACCGTCAAGACCGGCGGTACTGTTGCAGAATTTCGAAGCAGGATGGCATACATCGTCCTACCCGGACCAAGGGACACTATCCAACAGCGATACCTAGCATCGTGCCTCCTGGAGAAGAGGTTCGATGGGTTAGTCCACCGGGGCGCAAGGGAGATGCCGCAGTGATAGTGCTGGTCGGGACGACCAGCTCTGAGGAGGGAGCAGTGTCACCGCGCCCGCCGCATCTAATTGCCGACAACCGTAGTGTCACGCATCGCATTATTGTCGGCACTACCGCAAAGGAGCCGAAGGAAAGAGACAGAGCATGGCCGCATTGTTGGGGCGCTTGCCGAAAGAGAGAAAAGGATAGAAGCTTCTGGAATCTTCCTCTTTGTATTCCACCGAATAACTGAACTTTCCAGAATAGTGCCTGGGAGATATAAATAGCGGTAAAGTGCGACAGGAGACAGTCAGTCAGTATGTGAAGGTTGAGTAGTCGTGCCGAGAAGAGACGGACAGACGGTGTGAAGCGTTGTGCCGACGGAGAAGGGACAGTTCTTTGTGTTACGAGTTCGGAGTCGTGCTGTTGGAGAATCGGAAAAGACTTTCTTGCTGTTGCAACGAGTGTACAAGTTACTGTTTACGGAAATAAAAGTGTTTATCTCGACCACATCTGTCTTCTTTACTTCACACCATCCAACCAAAAGTCACAGTATGGTCACCCAGCTGTTTTGTTATGACCAGTGGTCCAGTGTACAGTAGTTCCATCTTTCCAGATCTTTTCTCAGATGCCTTGGATGCTTTGTGGCTTCTTAAGAGCACCTTTTCTCCAATTTTTGGGGACCATTTCCTGATAAATCTTTTTACCTTGTTTCTCCCTTTTTCTACCTTTTGCTGTAACCTTCTGAATGCCAATTGACATTTTTCCTTCTCTGTCAATTCCCTTTGAGCAGCCATCGTAATGTCAATGTCAATTGTCAATCTCTTGGGTTTTGTGTTGGTCATCAATTCAATTGGGGCGAACTTGGTCGTGGGGTTCACCGAATGGTTAATCACCTCCTCTATGTACCCGCATTTTTCCGTCCAGGAAGTGTGGTCTTTGTGGCAAAGTAGGCGGAAATATATACTTATATCTTTCATCGTTCTTTCTGTCGGATTTCCTTGAGGATAATAAGTTGAGGAATAGTATAATTTTATTTGTAATGTTCTTAAGGTGTCCTGGAATAATTTACTTTTATGCATTGTTGCATTATCTGATCGTATAGCTTTTATATTCCCATATTTTGGGATATAGTCTTTAACAATTTTGTTCAGGCAAGTCCTACTTTTAATGTTCCTAATGGGGTATATCTTAGTGAATTTTGTGAAAACATCAAACATGACAAAGATGTATCTGTTTCCATCTCTCCTCCTTGGTAGCTCGCCATGTTCATTGATGCACACCAATGCATTTTTCTCGTTTCTCACGATGGATTGTGGAACGACATCGTATCTTACATTTATTGGCTTGGCCTTCTGACATAGGTCGCATGAGCAAATTAACTTCCTGACTTTCTTGCCATGATGTTTGATGTATGGTACTTCCTCAATTGGAAGCATTGTTCTCTCAGTACCAGAGTGAAGCATCAAGTGATGGAATGCCAAAATAACCCTGTCCTGTAAGGAATTTGGTACCATCATTTTCCACTTCCTTACGTCACGACCATGTAATTTAAACAGGATGTTCCTAAATTTCCCTATCTTGGCTTCCAATTTTGGTACTATGTCTGGAGCCTTGTCGAATAGCCTTTTCAATTCAGGGTCTTCTTGCTGTAGCTTCGCCATGTTTTTGAAGTCTTGTAAGATTTCGTTGCTTTCCTTACTATTTATCTGCATAATTTTAATTTCATGGTGTGGATTATATATCGTCTCGGGTATGTGACTTTCCAATCTTAATCTTGATAATAAGTCACTAAAGATGTTCTCCCTGCCTGGGATATGTCTGACCTCTATGTCATGCGATGTTATTTCGTGTATGTACCTCGAGATTTTAGATTTGGTTAGCTTGCATTTTTGGATGAAGGACAGGCTTACGTGATCAGTATATATATAATTATTTTATAATGGTAGATATATTGCCTGAACTTTTGTAACGCAAAATGGATTGCACCTATTTCTAATTCCGTTATGCAGACATTGGCTTCTATCTTGTTTAGAAATCTAGAAGCTGTGGCAATCACATGTTTGTTGCCATCTGCATCTTCTTGTGCCTATATTGCTCCATATGAGTGCGCACTAGCATCGGTGTATATTAGAAAAGGTGAATTGGGATCCGGTCGTTCCAGGAAATTACTATGCTTAAAAAGCTCTTTGATTTTCTCAAAGGATACCTGGTGTTCGGCATTCCATTCCCACTTAGTATCCTTTCTCAACAGTTCTCCAAGGGGTACTAATTCCTTAGCGTAGTTAATCTCGGTGGTGGTGGTGTTGGCGGTGGCCGTGGTCGTGGTCGTGGTCGTGGTCGTGGTCGTGGTCGTGGTCGTGGTCGTGCTCGTGGTCATGGTCGTGGTCGTGGTCGTGGTCGTGGTTGTCGTTGTCGTAGCAACCGTAACAACAACAACAACAATAATAATAATAATAATAATAATAATAATAATAATAATAATAATAATAATAATAATAATAATAATAATAATAATAATAATAATAATAATAATAATAATAATAATAATAATAATAATAATAATAATAATAATAATAATAATAATAATAATAATAATAATAGTAATAGTAATAATAATAATAACAACAACAACAATAATAACAATAACTATAACAAGAACACGAGAACACAAGAATCAGAGAACCAGAGAAACAGAGAACCAGAGAACCAGAGAACCAGAGAACCAGAGAACCAGAGAACCAGAGAACCAGAGAACCAGAGAACCAGAGAACCAGAGAACCAGAGAACCAGAGAACCAGAGAACCAGAGAACCAGAGAACCAGAGAACCAGAGAACCAGAGAACCAGAGAACCAGAGAACCAGAGAACCAGAGAACCAGAGAACCAGAGAACCAGAGAACCAGAGAACCAGAGAACCAGAGAACCAGAGAACCAGAGGAGAAGAGGACAAGAGGACAAGAGGACAAGAGGACAAGAGGACAAGAGGACAAGAGGACAAGAGGACAAGAGGACAAGAGAACAAGAGAACAAGAACAAGAGAACAAGAACAAGAGAACAAGAGAACAAGAGAACAAGAGAACAAGAGAACAAAAGAACAAAAGAACAAAAGAACAGAAGAACAGAAGAACAGAAGAACAGAAGAACAGAAGAACAGAAGAACAGAAGAACAGAAGAACAGAAGAACAGAAGAACAGAAGAACAGAAGAACAGAAGAACCGAAGAACAGAAGAACAGAAGAACAGAAGAACAGAAGAACAGAAGAACAGAAGAACAGAAGAACAGAAGAACACAAGAACAAAAGAACAAAAGAACAAAAGAACAAAAGAACAAAAGAACAAGAACAGCAACAGGAACAGGAACAGGGACAGGGACAGGGACAGTGACAGTGACAGTGACAGTGACAGTGACAGTGACAGTGACAGTGACAATGAGAATAACAATAACAATAACAATAACAATAACAATAACAATAACAATAACAATAACAATAACAATAACAATAACAATAACAATAACAATAACAATAACAATAACAATAACAATAACAATAACAATAACAATAACAATAACAATAACAATAACAATAACAATAACAACAACAATAACAATAACAATAACAATAACAATAACAATAACAATAATAATAATAATAATAATAATAATAATAATAATAATAATAATAATAATAATAATAATAATAATAATAATAATAATAATAATAATAATAATAATAATAATAATAATAATAATAATAATAATAATAATAATAATAATAATAATAAAATTAGTGGTGGTGGTGATGGTGGGGGTGGCACAAAATATTTTGTGAGGAAAACAATAGTTAACCTTTCTAACAATAATACACACATACTTGAATTTGGAAATTGTAGTTTAACATGAAATGTATTGTAATGCAGTAAGATGAAATATCTGCTGACAGTTCGTTACGCTCATTCTAAAGTACACTTTGAACTATTTTTTTATTTTGTCGTTTAACGACTGTCAATTGCCGGGATCACATCAGCGTCACCGGTGTGCCGGAATTTTGTCCTGCAGGAGTTCTTTTGCATGCCAGTAAGTCTACTGACATGGAGCTGTCGTTTTTAAGCACACTTAAAAACTTCGGTCTGGGCCGGGTTTGAGACTGCGACCTTGGGCCCCTCCGAAGGAGTGTCGCCTTGTCGTGGCGGAGGGGCTCAGTACCTGAACCAGACGGCCTCCTAAGTGTCATTTTGACTACTGGTAGGCAACAGGTGAGGGGAAGCTAAGAACATTCCAAACGGGTAGATGAGGCTCGTTAGTCTTGGTCGACGACTCATCTAGGAGAAGAGGACTCCGAAATCAAACTCCCCCAGGGGCTTCTACTACGGTAGGTACGGGTTTGGCGTACCCGGGGCCCCGAGACATACTCTCGACTGGGTTCCTCCAAGAGGTGACAGGGCACGTGCCAAACGCCCAATCAACTTTGGTCCACTTTTGTGTTTGACCTCCCACCTGATACCTCCCTGTACACAGTCTGATGGATAATCTACGCGCGGGTCGTCGGAGGATGGGGTGACGCAAGGGGTGACTGGGTAATCGCGTAAGTCCCAGCCCCTGGTTATCATGTAGGATCTGTGTGCGTATCCGCTGATAAAGGTCAGTCCCGGGGAGGGGCCATTGCATGAGCTGATGCACTCCTGAAGGCGATTGGGTCCCTCTGTCTATACATTGGGAGGTGAGACCCTAGGGTGAGCAAGGTCCAGGCCAGGACTCTCACCTAAGCCGGGGTGGCGCCCAGGAAGTGAGCATGCCATCGGAGACATCTGCAATGGTGGAGGATGACATCGCCATGAGTTCACAAAAAACTCACAACAAAAAAAATTTTAAAGTTTGTGTAAAGGAAGTAGCAGAGTCGAGTGGTCCTCGCTACTTAGTTATATCTCGAACTGAGGGAGATAAGAAATTTTTATCGGTGAGCCCATTTATCATTCAAAGGGGTTTGGATAACATTGCTGGTCCAGTAAAGTCATGCACTAGATCTCGCAATGGCACGCTCCTGGTTGAAGCACATTCAGCTACCCAGGCAGCTAAAATACTGAAAGCGAACATGCTAGCAAGTTATCCTGTACGTGTCGAGATGCACAGAACCTTGAACTCCTCGCGCGGTGTGATAAACACCCGTGCATTGGAAGGATTATCCAATGAGGAGATTCAAGAGAATCTGACGGAGCAAGGCGTCATAAACGTTTACCGGGTTCAACGTAAAGAAGGTGGTGAGTTAAAGCCAACTAATACCCTGTTCCTGACCTTTGATCGGGTAGATCTCCCGCAAAGGATTAAGGCAGGATATGAATCCATCGAAGTTAGGCCGTTCATCCCGAACCCACTCAGGTGTTTTAAGTGCCAGCGCTTTGGACATACCAGCGAGCTTTGTAAGGGACTAGCTACATGCCCTCAATGTGGAGATGAATCCCACGATGGTGCATGTACTACAGCTCCTACATGTGTGAACTGCAGAGGTTTACATCCATCTAGCTCCCGAGACTGCCCCCGCTTTGTAGAGGAAAGAGCGATCCAAGAGATACGGGTCAAAGAGAAGGTGCCCTTCTCAGAAGCTCGGAAGCTCTTGCGTCTACGCCAACCCTCTGTTCCCAGATCCGGAACCTATAGCTCAGTTGCAGCTAAAGCGGTAGCGAGCAGAGAGATCGCAACTCAGACCAGCGATTTCAATGGGGCAACAATTTCCGAAAAAACACTTGTTGCCCGCAGCTCTATACCAAAGCCCTCAACATCAGCGCGCACATCTGTATCAACGTGTACAAAATCTGTTGGTGAAAAAAATTCAACTGTTCGATCACCAACGAAAATGCCAAACTCGACACAGAAGACTAGCAAACCTGTTATTTACAATGCCTCGCCGATAAAGTTTAAGAAGAACTACACAAAGAACGATTTCCTCAAGGAAGATAAGGCTCATCCCAGTACATCAAAGGGATATAAGAGTCCAAGGAGATCTCCTCGAAGATCCTCTTCTGGGGAATCTTCAGGGGTGGACTCAGACCGGCGTCTTTCATCTTCGCCGGTCCCCATTAGCAACCGGTTCGAGACACTCGAACCCAAGTTTGCTATGGGAAGACGCACGTCCTCGGCAGAGGACATGGATTTGGACCAATCTGCCCACACTGGGAGACCCCCAGTGGAAAAGAGGCGCGAAAAAGCGTCCGAAAAGAACGTCAGCCCAAGAGAGAAAAGGGCTAAATTAGTTCGACAACCGCCTGCTCCAAAGTAATGAAGATTTACCTTGGAATTACCTATCCCATACACAATGCAATATGACTATCCTACAATGGAACGTACGTGGCATTCGAACTCAAAGGCCAGAACTTGAGCTCTTGCTCAAAGAAAACGAACCTCTGGTCGCATGTTTGCAAGAGACTAAGCTGCGTCCTCAAGACGCTTTCCATCTAAGGCGAAACACCCCAGTACGGTGTGATGTTACACCAGAAGAGGGTGTTCCGGCACATGGCGGCGCTATGATACTTGTGAGAGATGACATATATATGCAATCTGTACCAATACAGTCAGATATCCAATCAGTTGCAATAAGGATTGTACTGCCAGACATCCATTTTACCATCTGTAATATATATTTGCCTCCGTCCCATGACCTCTCGCACATTGATTTAGAAGATCTAGTTTCCTAGTTGCCAACACCGTTTCTGTTGGTGGGAGACTTCAATGCGCACCACCCACTTTGGGGTTCAAGTCGCGCTTGTGCGAGAGGTAAACTCATTTCCGATTTCTTGGACAGTCACAACCTAGCTCTCCTCAACACTGGAGAGCCTACATTCATTTCGGACTCCCACAGCACCTTCTCACACCTTGATCTTGCAGTTTGTTCACCTCAGTTGGCAGTCTCCTTACAATGGAATGTCATCTCTGATTTACACTCTAGTGACCACTTCCCATGTCTTATTAGTCTCTTGACGCAACATACACACTCCACACGTATGCCCAGGTGGCGTTTGGACCATGCCAACTGGAACCTTTACACCCAGTTGGCTGTCTTTACCTACAACGAGCACGACTCAGTGAATAATTTGGCGCAGCACCTCACGGAGACGATTCTCTCTGCTGCTGAACAATCGATTCCGCGGTCGACTACACACCCCCGTCGATTTCCCGTCCCCTGGTGGACGGAAGAATGTCGGAATGCCATTCGTGCTCGAAGGCGTGCACTTAGGGTTTTCCAACGTCACCCTACTTTGAAAAACCTGATCGAATACAAGAAAATGCGCGCCAGGTCCAGACAAGTCATTAAGCATAGCAAAAAGTCATCATGGAGCAAATTTGTAGCTTCATTTAACCGACACACACCTTCCTCGGTTGTGTGGGATAGATTAAGGCGTGTTGCAGCTAAAACGACCCAAATACCAATAGCGGGACTAAAAACAGCCACAGGAGCTGTTGTTGATTCATTTGAAGTGGCCAATACCTTTGGCAGTGCTTTCGCACAAGTGTCTAGCTCGGAAAACTACTCCCCTGAGTTCCTTCCATTTAAAACTCAGGTGGAATCTCAAGGCTTCACGTTCCGTTCTAGAAACGTAGAAGATTACAATCGCCTTTTCACCATGGCGGAGCTGGAGCATTCCCTGGAATCTTCGCGATGTTCAGCACCAGGACCGGACGGTATTCATGTACAAATGTTACAACAGCTCTCTCCTGAAGGTAAGGCATTCCTGCTCGAGGTCTATAATCGTGTTTGGGTTGACAGTATACTCCCAGAAAATTGGCGGGAGGCCACCGTTATTCCCATCTTGAAGGCTGGGAAGGACCGTCATCTTCCCTCCAGCTATCGTCCTATTTCCCTCACCAGTTGCGTTTGCAAGGTGATGGAACGCATGATCAATGGACGATTGGTATGGTGGTTAGAAAGTCGTAACCTACTGACTAACATCCAGTGTGGTTTTCGACGACGCCGTTCAACTGTTGACCATCTTGTGTCAATATCGACACAGATAATGGACGGGTTTATGAAGAACTGTCAAACCGTTGGCATATTTTTCGATCTTGAGATGGCTTATGATACGTGCTGGCGAGCAGGGATTCTACGTTCCCTGTATGCCTGGAACATACGCGGACGCCTACCACTTTTCATTCAGGAGTTTATGAAGGACCGCTTTTTCCGAGTAAGGGTCGGCTCGGTTTTGTCTAATTCTTTTGTTCAGGAGGAGGGAGTACCTCAGGGTTCGGTGCTAAGTGTCACGCTCTTTGCTATAGCAATTAACTCCATCTGGAAATGTGTTCCACCTGGAGTTTCGTCATGCCTATTCGTAGACGATTTTGCTGTCTATTGCACTTCTCAGCGCACGGCGTTCTTACAACGGCGCCTGCAGCAATGTTTGGACAACCTTAGAGAATGGAGCATGAAAAACGGCTTCCGTTTCTCAACTGAGAAGTCAATCTGCGTTAATTTCTGGCGCCGTAGGAGACGATTACCACCTTCGCTCCGATTTGGTCCAGATTCACTTCCCTTCGCAGAAGAGACGCGCTTCCTGGGTTTGATCTTGGACAGGAAGCTTAGTTGGTCGTCGCATATTGCACAGCTAAGAGCGAGATATGACCGTTCCCTAAATATTATGCGAGTACTGAATGGCAAATCGTGGGGAGCGGATCGGACAATTTTGTTGCGAATATATCGCGCATTAGTCCGATCCAAGCTAGACTATGGGTGTATTGTTTATTCGTCAGCACGACCATCTGTGCTGAGAAGATTAGACGTGGTCCATAATAGGGGCATCCGCATTGCAACAGGAGCTTTTCCAACAAGCCCAGTGGTGAGCCTTTACGCCGAGTCCGCAGAACCTCCTCTGCATTATCGGCGTGAGATTCTCTTGGCAAATTATGGTTGTGCGCTTAGATGTATGCCTAAGCACCCAACGTTCGCTTCTTTTTTCACCACCACGCTAAGAGAACGATATAGAAATAGCTCCCTTAATCCAAAGCCTGCGGGGTTCCGTTTCCAAGAGCTCCTAGTGAAGCTTGGAGTGGAACTGCCTGTGATGTTCGCCAAGGGTGAGAGACTTTACCCCTATTGGCTATCTGGTACGCCCCATGTAGATCTTGGGATGACCATACACCAGAAGTCCACGATGCCTATTTCAAGTATCCGCACGTGTTTCTTAGAATTTTTGTCAGGCTACACTGACCGTCGATGTATTTACACCGATGGGTCAAAGGACTCCAACGGTGTTGGATGTGCTTATGTTTATGGAACCGAACCATATACATTCGGTTTTCCAAATAGCACCTCCATTTTTACTGCAGAGCTTTATGCAATTTATCGAGCCGTTTTGTATGTTCGCCGTCGTAAATTAGGTGACTGCCTGATTTTGAGCGATTCCCTTAGTGCACTGCAGAGCCTTTGTCAGTTGTACAACCCCCACCCTATTGTACAACGTATCCAGGATGCCCTCCATGTTTTACACGCTTCTGGCGTTGACGTGGTGTGTGCATGGATTCCTGGTCACGTAGGTTTGCCGGGGAATGAAATGGCAGATTTAGCAGCAAAGACGGCAACTACAGAACCCAGTATTACCATCTCACGTGTTACTTCGGAAGACTTTAGGCTTGAAGTGCGGAGAGCGGTGCTGTCGTCCTGGCACGACGAGTGGTCAACTCTCCGCGGTAATAAGCTTAGAGAAGTGAAAGAACTTCCGATAAACTGGGTAACTTCCTGTCGCACATCTCGTCGCGAGGAGGTTAGTTTGGCTCGATTAAGAATAGGGCACTGCAATTTTTCGCATGGTTACCTATTTAAAAGGCACCCTGCGTCTCTATGTCCGCTGTGTGACAACCTTTTGTCAGTTCGCCACGTGTTGCTAGAGTGTTGCTCTCTAGCGCACCTTCGGGATTCTCTGCAGCTGCCATGCCAGACTTGCAGAAGTTCTAGCGGACGACAAAACAGCGGTTGATAGAGTTTTTAATTTTTTAGCGGAGTGTAATATGAGTTTGAGGATTTAATTTTTTTTTTAATTATCTGTTTCTGCTTTTGGACACATTTATCACCTTGTTTCATATCTGGCTATTGCCACTGCTTTTTACTTGTAAACTTTTCTTGTTGCTAGTATTTTTAGTTTTTGAGTGAAATTTATATCTGGCTATTGCCATGAATCCTTTAAGGGCGCTGATGACCTAGAAGTTGAGCGCCCTTAAACTAAATCAAATCAAATCATAATGCGACCTTGGGATCAGTACACTTTGAACTTAACTTCACGCAACAAACAACCAAACAGTGTAAAAAAAAATTCATGCTTTATATTCCTGGATAAGTTCATATCATGCACCAAGAATCTTCTGTTTTGCCTACGTTCCTCCTTTTCTGCTTGTTCGCAAATTATAGTACAGCCAAGTTATCCATTGTGCTGATTGGCAGTGACTGACCTTGGCACATCAATTCTTCGGCGTGCTTCGCTTCCGATAGATGTGAGCGAGTTGGTTCTGTTCGGCGCGCCGCGCTTCGCTTCTGCGCGATCAGGTGCGAGCCTATCTTAAGTTCTCCGCTTAGAAAACCGCCTGTGTTAACTTCTGGAGCCGGAAGGCATTTCTTCTCTTTACCTCGGCCCAGATGTTCTCTTTTGCAGACGAGGCGAAATTTTTGGGATTGGTCTTTGTCAGGAAGCTTAGCTGGGCCACGGTCATGGCCGCGCCGTAGCCGAGTGGTTAGACCATTCGCTTGTGACCAAAGTGGCCGGGGTTCGATCCCAGGCAACCGCATGTGAGATTGGTGGTGGACGAAGCGGCGCTGGGGCGGGTTTCCTTCGGGTTCTCCGGTTTCCCTCGCCATCTCATTCCACCGGTGCTCCATCTTCACCCCATGTATCAGTGTCACCGCCTGCGGTGCCGTATGTAGTAAATGCAGGCATTAAACACTACAAAGAACTAGCTGGGTCTCTCATATATCTTACTTGAAGTCCAGGTATGACCGTTCTCTTAGTGTTTTACGCGTTTTAAGTGGCACATCTTGAGGGGCTGATCGGACCGTTCTTTTTAGGTTGTATCGCTGTTTGGTCCGATCTAAACTTGACTACAATTGTGTTGTGCATCCGTCGGCTCGTCCGTCGATTTTGAAATGTCTTGATCCTATACATCACCGTGGTATCCGGCTGAGTATTGGCGCTTTTCCTAGTCCAGTTATCAGCCAGTGTGTGAAAGCTGCCGAACCTCCGCTTTCTTATCGTCGCGATGTTCTTCTTTGTAGCTACGCCTGCAGCCTTTCTAGTTTGCCGAAGCATCCGTCGTTTCTCTCGTTTTTTAACGATTCCCTGGACCGTCAGTACTCGACGAGCTCCCTGGCCCTACCCCCTCCTGGTGTTCGCTTTCGCTCTCTGCTCCCGCTGTTGAACGTCGATTTATCAACGACACTTCCCAAAGAAGAAACACAATTTCTCCTATGACTCCGCTCCAAGATCCACGTTAATCTGGGTTTGCTGTCCCTGCCGAAGTCGTCGACGCCAGATTTTTCTTCGTTCTGCCTTTTTAGTTCAGGCGCAGTTCGGACCCAATAGTTTTATGTACACTGACGGCTCGAAAGACGATCGGGGAGGAGGATGTGTTTCTATTCCTGGTCGTTAAGAGATTTAGATTTCGTCTTTCACCGCAGTGCTCGATTTTTACAGCTGAGCATTTTGGTATTTACCAAGCGCTTTTATATATTCGTCGGTAAGCTTTACACAGCTCGGATTGTTTGAGTGCGCTTCAGAGCCTACGGATACTGTACAATTACCATCCACTGGTACAGCATATTCAGGGCTGCCTCACACCCTCGCCAGTGCTGGCACTTGCGTTTCCTTTGTGTGGGTACCTGGACGCATAGACCTGAAGGAAACGAGGCTGCCGATGCTGCTAAGGCAGCAGTTTCTCTCAGGCATTTTATCTCTTGTGTTTCCTCTGTTGGTTTTAGCGCAGTGTTACGTCAGAGTTTGACTCGCACATTGATCTTTTATTTAGCTTCTTACGTTTGGCCGTTGATGCGAGTTGTTTTTATCAGTTCATGTTATTCTGCGCTTCCGTTTTTTGCTCTACTTTGCAGTTGCTAGCACTGTACTGGTGAAGTTTTTAAGATTTTAGCGTTTTAGCTTTATACTTTGTTTAGTTTTTACATGTTCAGACTTAGAGTTTTACTTGGGAGCTAACAGTCAGTAGTTGAGCACACTAAAGCCACAGGGCTGCTGCTACTCCTGCCGCCGCCGCCACCACCACCACCGCCGCCGCCGCCGCCACCACCACCACCACCACTACCACTACCACTACCACTACCACCGCCGCCGCCGCCGCCGCCGCCACAAAATTGCAGTAAAACCAAATTAAACACAAACGTTATTTTTTTAATGGTATCTATATCATTTCTGTAGTACAGTTTATCTGTTTCTAATGTTTTCTAACTTACGTATTTAATATTCAGTGAGAATGGGAAGGCTTAAGAGCATAGTAAATTCATTCATATTCATTGTGCAGATTCTGTAACACACTATTACATACAAGATAGAAACTTGTTTGAAAAATTAAGAAAAACTTTTTCCTGTAAAGGTTTGTTTCTGGTATATAACAATCTTTGCTTTGAATCTCTGACAAAAATAGAACATAGCAGGTCAATGTTTACCTAAATTTTCAATAAATGCCATTCTCTAACTCCTCTCTCCACAATATAGAAATTAATTTTCTGTTGTGAGGGTTACTCAAAATATAGAATGTTGAATACAAAACTTTATGATGGAGATTTCTTAGCTTTAAAATCCTTAGCATGGCTTCTTTTGGAAGAGATGTAAAGCTGGTAGTCCAGTATTGTAAATTTAAGACACGTAAAGGAATCTCAAATCTAATAGCCATCTGAGCAGAATTAGACAGTGTTTCACACTCAATGTCAAATGAGATCCTGAGAACTATAGCAGTTAAGCAGTTAAGTGTGTATAAATAAAGTCTCAATAAATTTTGCCTAGTGTAATTAACATAGGAATTGCAAATGTACTTTGAATAGTGTTTGATGAACCAAACCTTGCAGTTCACGTAATTCTCAGTGCATGAAACACACATTGCTTTTACATCAGACTGTGTTTACTATTAATAGGTATTTGATTTGAAAGATCTGGTTAATTATCTAATGATATTGTGGATCATATAGAATTAATTCAGTTGTAATGAACACAGTTAATGAGATGTCATTTCTTTCTGTGTATGTGCTTATTATTAGTGAACAGAGATTCTGTTTGCAGATATAATTCTATGATTGTTGTACTTAATCATGTTAAATCCTTTAACATTCCAGATTATGTAGAGAAGAGGTTAAATGGATAGCAGTGATGAATCACCTTTGAACTCTGCAGGAGAGTAAAGAAAATGCACAGTGTTGTTCAGAGGAAAGTAACCTGAATGTGAAAGTCAGGAATGTAACATCATGGAAATACCAACTGTAGGGGAAGCTGTTGCTTCAGAACAATCTGGTGGACCTAGTAATGTGCATAAAGTTGACAGGTCATACAAATGTGAAGCTTGTGCAAAGCAATTTACTCGGTTGTCAAGTTTGAAATAGCATAATGTGAAGCATTTAAATGAAAAGAGGCGCAAGTGTGCACTTTTGTGGGAAGAGTTTTGCTCTATTATCAAGTTTGAAAAGGCATAATTTGATTTATGAAGGTAAAAGATCACACAAGTGTAACATTTGTGAGAAAAGTTTTACTGAGTTATCAACTTTGAAAAGACATAATTTGCTTCATGAAGGTAAATAGACACTGAAATGTGGAAGTTGTGGGCAGAGTTTTACTGAGTTTTCACATTTGAAAACACATAATTTGATTCATGAGGGAAGCAAGCCGTTTAAGTGTGAACTTTGTGAGAAGACATTTATTAAGTTGTCAGGCTTGAAAATTCATACTGTTGTGGTTCATGAGCTTAGAAAGTCTTTCAGATGTGAAATATGCCAACAGGGATTTACTCACTTATCAAGATTGCTAGCACCTAGTCTGGGTCATAAGACCATATAAGTGTGACCTTTCTGAACAGCTTTATACTTTTGTGTAATTTCAATCATGACTATAGGGAGTCATACAAAGAGGACATCAGTGATTTGTCACATTTTAAAGATATAATGTAACCCTCAAAAGCAAACAGCTACACACATATACCTTAGCCGATGTAAGTTTGCATAATATCCTAGTCAAAGACCTCAACAAAATTGTGTTTGCTGGGCAAAACAAGGGTCGTTGCAGAGACACCTTGACAAAATACCTGCATTTACCTTCAGTTATTAGTAGGGCCGGGATTTTTAGGTTATTAAAATTGACTTTTTAGTTATTTTTGTATCTTAAAAAGGTTTTTGTTTTAGTTCTTTAACCTTCTTAAATAGTTTTTATATTATTATTGTTTATTAATTTTATTACAGTCCTCTTTTTTATATCAATGTCGCTGATATGTCCCGTAGATCCTTTGTGCAGCTCAAAATGCGATTCTTGGCCAGAGGGCACCTGGAAAATATGTAAATAAAATTATAGTTTATACGTTATGTGAATTTCTCTTTTGGCAGATTTGGCAAAATATTACTTTGCCATCTGTGGTGAAGTTCGGATCGTTACCCATCCACTGACGAATCAACCACCTTCGAGATGAGCTGACTTTAGGCATGACACTGGCTCCTTAAATTACCTGCCTAATCTAAGGAAAATTGACTTCTAACGATGTAGTAATTGTATGCATTAACAATACACGATAGTCGACTGAACACAACGAATACTGTTTTTAAACTGATTGGTTTGAGTTTATGGCGGGTTCTCCTAATGACCCCTTTCCCCTCGACAACAATCCTCGCATTCCTTGCTTGCAACAATACAGAGCTTGGTCCCACACAGCTAAATACAAGTCAGTTGCCTCTTGCATTGTTGTCATTACTCCTATAAGCATACATAAGTGAAAAGACGTAGCAAAGATGTAACAGTCAAAGTCCATTCATAATTTCATAAACATTTCATTTTCCTATTTTAAAATAGTTTTTTGTTTTCATTTTAAAATAAATTGGAGATTTAGCCTCTTTTAGGTTTTGAAGTCTCATTTAGCCATTTTTAGGTTTTATAAGATTCAAGCATTTGGCTTCGTTGACCATGAAACAGATAATTAAATTAAACCACTGCAGTTAACTATCAAGGAATAAAATAGTTAAAAAACTAAGAATCCAGGCCCTAGTTATTAGTAATAACAAAATAGTTCATTGTTCTTCTATGTGCATAGCTTTTATTGTTTGTGGTTTTGTAATGCGATATAAAGCTACGTCGTCTGCTACTGTGTATTAGCACAGATAGAAAACTTGACGCAATCCACGGGAGCTGTCAAGTGCAATCTTACAGTGGCTGGGGTATATGTACCTGAAGGTCTTCGTTGAGATTTAGAATGCTTAATTTGTGTACAAGGCAAATGTAAAATACTCACCTTTTCCTGTGTAAATTACAATATATGTACCTCTTAAAATTTGTTTCCAAATATGTGTTTTATGTGAAATGTTATCCTGTGTAGAAATCAGCGACCATTGAAGTTCTCTCAGCTTTTTGAAAGTACTATAAAAATGGTAATTTTGGCCACTAGGTTTTTGAACTTTAGAGCAAAGTGAACAAAATGAGATAAGGATTGAAGAAGAAGAAGGCACTGATACAATCACGGAAGATGAAGTAACAGAGGCAATAAGGAGAATAAGAGTGGGGAAAGCGGCTGGAATTGACGAAATAGCACCTGAGTTTATAAAATATGGAGGACCAAGCATGATAAAAATATTAACAAAAATATTTAAGAGAATATGGATAAATAATAACATCCCTGAAGAATGGAAAAAGAACATTATAATACCAATACACAAAAAAGGAGATAATAAAAACTGTAATAATTATAGAGCAATATGTTTATCCTCTGTTGTATATAAATTATATACAAGAATATTAGAAAGGAAATTAAGAAATATTATAGAAGGTGAGCTGGAAGAAGAGCAAGCAGGTTTTAGACCTAATAGACAAACCCAAGATCATATTTTCACACTAAGGACAATGATTGGGAAATTAATGGATAAAAAGAAACAAATATGTCTAGCATTTTTAGATCTAAAGGCAGCCTTCGATTCGGTGCCCAGAAAACATCTATGGGAAGCTCTGATAAAGAAAAACGTACCGAAACAGCTAATTACAGCAATCCAAAGTGTATATGATGGATCAAAGGGGATAGTCAGAATAGAAGGAGAAACATCTAAGGAATTTAATATGGAAAAAGGAATCAAGCAGGGAGATAGCCTCAGCCCATTACTTTTCATTAATTTTATGGATGAAATAATAAAAATATGTAAAAGGAGGACACCAAGAACACAAATAGGATATTGGAATATGAGACTGATTCAAATACAGTCACTGATATATGCAGACGACATAATATTAATAGCAGAAAATGAGGAAAAATTACAGAGATGCATGATAGAATGGGGAGAGGAACTCGGAAGAAAGGGAATGGAAATAAATACTAAGAAAAGTAAAGTAATGTGTATTTCAAAAGAACTTGGACAGGAAATATCTATTAAACATAAGAATGAGAAAATAGAACAGGTGGATATGTACGAGTATTTAGGAACGATCTTTACGAGTGATGGACGATGGGATGAAGAAATACTAAATAGGAAAAGGAAGGCAAATAAGATGTATTACCAATTTAACAAAACTATCCTTGGAAAGAAAGAAGTAGCACTAAAAACAAAAATGCAGTTATATCAATCGGTATTGGTCCCTACGCTTACATATGGAATAGAAAGCATTCCACTGCAAGATAAGCAAATAAGTAAAATACAATCCAGTGAAATGAAATACTTAAGAAAAGCTGTAAATAAAACCAGGAGGGATAGGATAAGAAATGAGAGGATCAGAGAAGAAGTAGGTCAAGGATCACTGGAGGAGAAAATCGAACAAAAACAATTGAAATGGTGGGGACATGCATTTAGAATGGCAGAGGATAGTAAAGTTAAACAGATGCTAGAAGTAAGGGTACAAGGAAGGAGAGGAGTAGGAAGACCCCGGATAATGTTTGAGGACAGAATGGAAAAGATTGGAAGAAAAAGGAACAAGACAATGGAAGAAATGAAGAGAATGATGAGGGATAGGAATGACTGGAGAAGATGGATTTACGGAGCCACCCCTACGCTGTAAAGGTAGAAGGGAAAGAGGAAGAAGAAGAAGAAGGTTTTTGAACTTTACTTTTTATTATATCATCTAGGACAGGCATGGGGAAGAGGTGTGACAGGAATGAAATCAAGTATTTACCCCCTCCACATACTCCATCAGTAAATGCAGGCCACCTCACGTTTCTGGTTCTGTGTATACGTATACACATGTATTTATAAACAAGGTTCATAAGTTTCAAGGTGAAACCAAATAGAAATATGTGGGTATATTACATTTTCTTTTGGCATAGCAAATACAGTGCTTTAGTTTTACTAGGAACACAAAGTACTTATATTCCCTGAGAGGTAGAACTGGAACTTAAAAATTCAATGCCACAACTGGGATTTGAACCACAGACCTTCCGCTTACTGGGCGGCTGCTCTAACCACTGAGCTATTGTGACAAACTGCCCGAATGGCATTAAATTCTCAAAATGCCACTTGGGCAGTTTGTCACAATAGCTTAGTGGTTAGAGCAGCCGCCCGGTAAGCGGAAGGTCTGTGGTTCAAATCCCAGTTGTGGCATTGAATTTTTAAGTTCCAGTTCTTCCTCTCAAACGTTGCCCACACACGGCTTGTGTGTTTAAAAACACCAACAGTAAGTTTGTTGGCATAAATAAATAATAATTATATTCCCATTTGACTTTGAAGTTTCTTTTTACTTGTTAGGTAACATGATTCCACCACTGACACAATGGGACTGGCCAGTTCACTGAGGTACATAGACAGCATCAGGGGCATGGCCTGATATCTACCTGGTTTGTAGGAGAGTAGACAGGATTAAAACTATGGGGTGGGGAAATTACACAATGTGTCGGTTCTCCCCATCTATGATCTAGAATATTAATAATGCAACCATTTTGTAAGGTTTCCTTTACAGCTGATGGAGTGCATTAGTTGCAAAGCTGTTTTCCATGTGTAAAGTAGAAATCAGTAGCAGCTGATATCATTCTGTTGATAAGTATTACTGTTCAGAAGAGTAAACACAAAGTTATACCCAGTTAAAGGTGTTGAAGGTGTAGATGATATCGGTTTTATGTAATTGATGAGTAAGTATCTAAATATATGCTATTTAAGATTGAAAGAGATTAAATAATTACTGTTTCATTGAATTAGTTCTACATCCATCAGTATGAATTTTCAGGTTAGCTTCAGCCATACCTAAATACCAAAGAATCATTCGAGATGCTGCTCTTGCCAGGATATAGCACCAACTATATTGAAATAGTGCCTAAGTATGTTTTTTAAACCAGCATGTTTAAAAAGGTTTAGAATTAGACCAAATTAAATAAACTTACATAGGCAATCCCAATATAGTATCACAGTAACTTACTTTCCACAATATTAATTAAAGAAAGCAAAATAAGAATGGCAAGGTGTGTAGCCATGTTGCCATAGTAAGTTGCAGTTTTGGCTAAGAACCAATTTTTCATTTCTATTTCCAGTTTCCAATTTATTTTGTAAGGATCACTGCTTGTTTCTGAAAATGGAGGATATTAGAAACATTTCAAAAATTTCTCCTGGATGCTGAACCAATGGTTAAAATGTAGGGCATGTCCAGGAATTTCCAGATGTCTGGTAACCCCAAATATGGGAGAACATTGGGATTAATTTAAAATATCTAAACTTGCCTCCAGGGCGTAAATTTGAAATAGAGTTTAGAGGAAATGTACCATATGTGCGCAATTTACCTGTATGCAAGTTTCACACCTGTACAACGGATCTGCTGACAAATGGCAACAAATTTAACTGTAAATATTAAAAATAGAAGCACTATTAACAGTGAAAATTTCTTCAGTTTGGGTTCATTTGAGTCACTTTGCTACACTCACCTTCACTTCAAAATGTTGAAAATACTGAAAAGCTTTCAAGATCATTTGATCCCATCCTCAGCTGTTTGGTGAATTAAGATCATGTGCAGATATTCAGAATTTGAAAATCATGAAATTGTGTGTTATTCTATTACAAGATATTCTCTCCTTTGTTGTTGTTGTTTTTTTTTTTTACCTGTGTCCTTTAACCGCTCTGGTCTTAACTTATGGGCTTTGACAAAAAAAATGCAAGTGATTTAAGTAAACATTCCCAGTGATCTACACGGATGTCAGAAGAAAGTAAAGCAATGAGGCCAGATCAAATATAATTACGGAGACAAAAGGTTATGGACTTTTTAAATTTAGTATGATCTGCCAGCAATTGACCAATACCAATACAACTTAACACCAGCAGTAAGTTTTTTGGCATGATAAATAATAATTACCAATACCATGTTGACCAAGCTGACCACACAGAATGTCTTCACTAAAAATAAGCAGTTGGGCAACACTAAATTTTTTTTGGCTATATACAGGTGGACTATTTATCTTGACAGGGTACAATGTCTCTGAAACTAAGTGCCGTAGAAAGAAATGTCTTGGATATAAGTCGCTTGATATTATGGGGGAAAGTAAATGCCATTAGTTGTCTTCTATTTGGAGGACGTTGTGATGGTCATTTTAGGGTCAATTCAATTTTTTTAAATGGGAACTTACCTTTTTTATTTTGTTTAGTCACTCCTCACAAAAACTAAATAACTTTTGTATAAAGCACTTTGCAATTGTTCTTCCACTAACTTAAATAGCAATGAAAATGCTGAATGGCCATGTACAAAGAGTGTGACTGGTTGGACCATCTGTGGATGGCCATTTGAGTATCAAGTTACTTACCGTAATTGGGAACCAACATTTTTATTCTCATTACAAAATAAACAGTTTTTTATAAACCATTTTCTTTATAGTACTTGGATCTTTCACTAGACAAGTAAGCATTGATGAGAGGTAACTACACAGAGATCACCACGTACCTTAGGTAATAAATGTTCAAAATGATGCCCTTCTCCCTCAACGCATTTTCCAAATCTGTGAATGAACGATTGATGTGTCTGTAAAAGCATGTTTTCTTCAATACTGGCACAAGCATTTTGTATGCGCACCTTCATGTTGTCAGCTGTCGTTGGTGTTTCACAATACACTTTTTCCTTGAGGTAACCCCATCAGAAAAGGTCTGGTGATGTAAGATCAGGAGATTGAGCTGGCCAATTAATGGGACCTGCACGTCCTATCCAACGATTATGGTAATTATTTAAAACCTCCCTAGCAGTACGTGCATAGTGTGCAAGGCATCCATCATGCTGGTACCACATTTGTGATCTTGTTTGTAATGAGACAACTAACAAAAACGGCAACTCATTCATTAAAAAGTTTCTGTACTTTGCACCTGTTAAGGTGCCATCAATAAAGTAGGGTCCAGTTAACTTGTCACCCAAAATCCCACACCACACATTAACAGACCAGGGTTTCTGATGTGCCACTTCTTGCAACCAATGTGGATTTTCCACCACCCAATAGTGCATCTTGTGCCAATTTACTTCACCATGATTTGTGAAAGTGCACTTGTCACTATACAACATGAGCTGAAAAAAGTTATTAATCCGCATTCTGTCTTGTGCCCAGCTACAGAATGTTAGTTTATTCAGAAAATCTTGATGTAATGACATGTGGTAGGGATGGAATTTATGCCATTTCAATGTTATGAGAACACTACTTTTGGATATTCCCACACTGGATGCTAATTCGCGAGAACTAACATGGGGGTTGTAATTCACTGCAGCTAGCAGCCCAACTTCCCTATATTCATCTGTAGCTGTTCTTCTGCATCTCCTTTTCTTTGGCTGGATACTTCCTTCTTTAGAGAATTGCTTAATCACACAGTAAAATGAAGCTCTTGATGGAGTTCTTCTATCAGGAAACCTCTCCGCGTACAGCAGAATAGCCTGTTCCACATCTCTCTTAGACTCCCCGTAAATGAGAACCACATCCACCTTTTCTGGTTGAGAAAGTTGGTCCATTTTAACTAGCAGTCAACTGAGTATGCTTGCAAATGCTCAACAAATTGAATGGAAGTGATGCTTGTTTCTCGGTGATCGCTAATTGTAGTACTATTAGTAGATCCACCTGAACTCGAATGTAGCTGCAAGTACACTGATAGTTACAAGGAAACTGTCCTACCGTGGAAAGTAAACAAAATGGACATAGTCTCATTGCCTCCTATTATTATGCACTGTGTTGAATGGGGCAACCTTTCAGAATTTTCCTTGTTATTTATGTTGCTGTAAGAACAAATTGCAAAGTGCTTTATACAAAAGTTGTTTAGTTTTTTATAAGGAGTGAGAAAAAAAAGTAAAAAAGGTAGGTTCCCATTTAAAAAAATTAAATTGACCCTAAAATGACCATCACAACATCCTCCAAATAGAGGACGACTAATGGCATTTACTTTCCCCCCATAATATCAAGCGACTTTTATTCAAGACATTTCTTTCTACAGCGCTTAGTTTCGGAGATACTGTACTGTCTCAAGTTAAATGGTTCACCTGCATAATCTTTGAAGCCTCTTTGTTGACATCTGGCAATAGTGCAATAGGAAATGATGCTCACACAGGAAGGAAACGTTTTAGAAGGAGGTCTTGTCTTTGCTGCATGGCTACTGGTGGTGCTTGCAGTTACAGTTTGTTCACCAGCTCATGGTCCCTGGAAAGAATGCAGCCAATCAGTATGTCAGTAAACAATTCCAGATAAGCAGAGATATCTGAAGTAGAAGTTGTGCTTCTAATCACATTTACGATAATGTTCCCAACATTGAAATGTGCATTCACGCTAGATAACACCAAAGAACTCGCTCAACATAGCACAATTTAAATGTTATCTTCAGCTCATGTATATTTAGGTTATAAAACATAAACAATGTTTTCAACTATACTCGGTGCCAAATAAGAAGGGGATTGACAGTTGCTATCCACGTGGTGGATGGGTCTAAATGAACAGGAGGGGATGGATGCATCATGGCGGTTGTCATAGCAACGAAAGGAGCAACCAATGAGAGCTAAGATGTTTCCATAGCAACACTAAATGCTAAACCAGTGTAGTCAATATTTAACATGTGATGAACATGTGTCTAACCTGCAGTATAGCAGTAACATAAATTGTGCGTCTTATCTTGTTTTCCCTGCAATGTGTACAATGTCTCCCTCCAGCTCCAGCTTGTAATGTTTGTATCAGAGACTGCCTGTGTGCTGACAAGTTTTTTTGCATCATTCTATTTATGTGGTTATTTGACATGTATTTACATATGTCTGAATCTGTGTATCTTGTGTATGTTGTTAACATTTATAACTGTCTCACTCTTTTAATGAATAATTATGTCCAAAAATATTGACAAAGACAGCGTAGTCAAACAAAAAACTTAATGTACTCGGGAAGCAAATGAAATTGTGTTTGGTAAGGTACATATCCCAATTAAAGAATTATGCAGTTGATGGTATTGCTGAAGAACATGGTTGCAAAATTGTTTGGTGTTGCCCTTTTCTAGTGTACTCAGATTTAATTAATTTGGGCCGAAGTAACGGGTTACGTTGTGCGAAACAAAGATTCCACTGTGTCATCTGTAATAAAGCTACATCAATAAAAAGCTGAAAACTGAAAAAGTGGTTACTGATACAAAGGGTGTAATAAGTGCAACATGGAAAAATGGACTCTTAGAAGCAAGGTTAGAACAATTATTATTTATTTCTGCCAACAAACTTACTTTTGGTGTTTTTAAACACACAAGCCGTGTTCTACCTCTCAACGGTTAGAACAGTTTGTCATTTCCGTGGGTAATTCAAGCAAATACAGCAATAACGCAAGCAAGTCAGATATCAGTGGCATTTCCAATTACAGTATTTCACAGGTATGTTTCTTTTGTTAACATTAATCTTTACAGTGATGTAATACTTCCATATTCCATCCTTTGCATGTAGATGAACTATTTTATTATTGCTTTCGAATACGCATATAAATTATACCCGTTTTAAATTCCAAATGCAATCCAACCGTTTTCTTACACATAATGCTAACGCACTGTCCACGTGGTGGGATAAGCGGCAACGTCACCTCTCGTTCACCGCCAACTGTCAATACTAGGGCTAGGAAGTTCATGCATTTGCATGTTTTTTCATAGGGGTTAAAAATGTATGCTTTTACATTATGTGCACGAATTGTGGAATTTTCAGTTATTTGGATGTGATTTTATGGTGCATATAACTGCATATTTCCTTAATTTTGATAAATGCATAATATTTCAATGTTATAGCCCGTATACTGCATATTTTAATGGTTTTTATGGTTTTTTTATTATTTTTTGCCATCTGGATAATATTTATCGTATTGGTAGTATTGCACATGATGATACAACTCACAAAGATTTTAATATTATAGCCCCTATCTTGCATATTTTATGATTTTTATGATTTTTTATGATTTTTCCCATCTGTATAATATTTTTCATATTGGTAGTAGTGCACATGATGATACAGCTCACAAGGTGGCGAGAACTAATGTTGAATCATGTTGTCATGAAGTGAATCCCCTATTTCCATCCTTTCATTATATGTATGTGCATAGAGAATAATCAGTGTGTTATCTGCGACGTTTATATTAACAAAGATAAAGTGCAGGTCAATGCTTGCTTGCCCACCAGTTGTGAACTGGTGCGTGTGAGTAAAATGTAGGAATTGAGAAAAGATTTCAAATAGTTCAGCACAAGACCAGCAAAGCATAAGGAGAATTTAATCAGAAATTTTGCAAACAAAGAACCTGTTTAAAAACAGCTAGTAGAGTGTTTAGGAAGTAGGGTTACTGAATTTTCCTATGACTTGTGCCATGCATTTTTAGGTACTGATATTCCCTTGTTCAAAATTAATAAACCAACATTTAAAAACTTTCTTGTCAAGTGCACTCGACAATATGTGCCTGGAGAAAGTACACTGCGTAAGACTTATGTAGGACATTGGTACGATAGCGTATTGTCAAATATACAAAATGAATTAGCGGATGAGTTTGTGTGGTTGTCCTGTTGATGAAATCCCTGATTCTGAGCGCCGTTCTATTGCTAATATAATCGTGGGTGCTTTAAATAATAAACAAAAGACTACACCTTATCTTCTTAATGTGTGCAAATTGTCGGCCACTGACAATGTACCTGTAACCCAGTTTATGATGGACTCTTTGAAATTGCTATGGCCATGTGGAATCAAATACGACCTGTTACTTTTGTTACTGATGCAGGTCCTTATATGGTAAAATCAGGACAAACTCGGAAATGTATTTTTCCTAACTTAATTCATATAACTTGTTTGGCACATGCTCTTCATCGCATTTCTGAGACAATACGTGATTCTTTCCTATTGGTAGAGTTGTGTCCAATACAAAGAGAATTTTTGTTAAATCTCCTAAAAGAGTTAAGTTGTTTAGATCAACAGCACCTAATATCCGACTTCCTCCTGCACCAGTAACTCGATGGGGAACATGGTCGATGCAGTTTTATATTATGCTGAGCACATAGAAATAGTCAAAGAGGTTGTTAATACATTGGACTCAAAAGATGCTTCATCAATAGAAACTGTACAAAATATTCTGTCGGGCACTGGATTAAAAGAGGATCTTAGTTTCATATCTTCCCATTTTCCTTACTTGCCAACAGCCATAACGGCATTGGAAACTGTAGGATCTCCTTTGCATGAATAACTTACTATCTTTGAAAAAACAATGTGATCTAAGTTCGGTTCCTGGTAGCATAGGAAAAAAAGTGAAAGAAAAAGTGAATTATGTAATTTCAAAAAATTCTGGTTATAAACAAATGTGCAATATTCGAGACATCCTCAAAAGGAAACCATCTGTCATACCAAGAGACTTCGCTCTCTCTGTGAAGCAGTTAACATCATTTAAATATGCTCCGATAATATCTTGTGACGTGGAGAGAAGTTTCTCACGTTACAGAAGTGTTTTGCGAGACAACAGACGATGTTTTACAGTTGAAAATTTGTGGAAAATGTTGGTTGTGAACTGCAATTTAGCAGTTAATACTAGCAGCGGAACCATTTCTGCTTCAACCTCTAAGGAATAAGGTAACTTTATTTATTATAACTTGTCTTGTATACTGCAAAGGGACATTGTTTTAATTAAATAGTGCATATTTTTTGACATATTTTCAGGTTTTTAAGAGCATATTGGCATAACAAATTTCTGTAAATGTTTATCTCAACTAACACGAAGAAGATACAGGAATAAGAGTTTGTAAGAATGGTTAGTACAAGAGTAGAGAAAGTCATGTGAGTGCAACACATCAGATTTTTGTCTATAGCAATCTGGTCACCCTAATTTCACAGCACTCTTAGACATGGGTTTATCTACTTCCACACTACTTTTTTAATTACTTCCGACATAAAACTAATGACTGATAGAATCCTACAGCTGAAATTAAGAAAAATTAGCAGCCAGTAAACATAGTGCCAATAATATTAGAGGTAAGTTGGCAACATGTCCATCAGAGCAATGTTTGTGCGGAAGTTTGTAAAACAGGTTACACTGCCTGGAATCTCTCTCCTCTTCCCTTCATTCCCCCTAGACCATGAGCTGGTGAACACACAGTGGGTAAGTATTTGCTGCTTTACAAAAATCTCAAGGCATCTATAAAATAGGCCCTAATGACCAAGTTGTCGACGGGCCCTTAAACCCAATACACTCACACACTCACTCTATAAAATATCCTATATTATATAGCTTAAGTGTATATTTTGACACCTAAATAAGCAATAGGAAATATGTATAAACATATTTGCAAGATTTGAAGTTCATAAGAGTAACTTAATTGGGTATTCATCTACTAGTTGCTAATTTTTATCCAGCATCAGTAATTAAAGTAACTCACCAGAGTGGCGAATTACCAAATCAGTTTAAAATCGTGCAATATTCAGTAGTTGTGTATCTGTTAAATATGTAATACTGAAACATTTTATATCGCATTCTGTCATTCTCCAAAATAAGCATGCTTCTTGTTTTTACCTTTGTTTCTGAGGCAGGATCTCAAATCTTTACCTTTTTTGCTGATTTCCAGTACTAATTCAGTCCATTTTTAAAGCTACTTTTAAAGGTTTTACTCAGCTTCTTTGTGAAAAGAGATGCTGAAACAAAATCTTACTACACTAAAATGTATATGTTAATGCACACAATCTATATAAAATACGTTTTGGGTGGAGTTAGCCATTTCCAACATAGTTCTTATCAGTTTGAATTTTAAAAAAACATTTTTCTTAGCTGGTAAACCATTACATGGTGATGCGCTCTATAAGAATCTGACAATCGCTTTATGCTGTATCCGACAACAAATGTTAATTGAAAGTTTAACTAGATTAACAAGAAATAGAATAATAAGCTTTTGTAATATTGGTTTGTAGAGAAGTGAGTAGAGAAAGTCATTGAATGTTACAAATGGATTTTTAAAATCACTAATTACAGGATCAATGAACTAGGATAACGGAAATCAATTTTTACTTTCTTGGCACTGCTTATAGAGATAAAGTATTCCATTTCACAGAAAATTTTGATTTGAATATTGAGATTTCACCTGTAATAAAGGCTTTGGGGTCGCCTGAAATAAAGAGACATTTTTAGAGAAAGGTCTGGATGCTTTTCTGTAAAGAGAATAACTACAGAGAGCCAATGAACTAGGAACAGGCTGCACTGTGTGTTTTCACTAGCCATTTGGACACATCCCCTGCTACTGCAGCAATCAAGGTCACATTACTGACTCAGTTTTGCTCTGCTTAGGCTCCACAGTGTCCAGTTGACAATGATATGGTATAATTCAGTTGTTACAAGTTATTTATTATTTTGTCCTGCATTCAATCATAAATGTATATATGATTCATATGTGCTAATGCGGTCAGTTCGAGTGAAAATACGATTTGCAGAAAGATTTTCTGGTGTAAAATTTCCTGGCCATACAACAATCTGTATGTTTTAAGGGAAATTAAATATGATGGGGGAAGGGAAAAACACATAGAAATATGTAATGAATTAAGTAGAAAGGGTTGGACATGGTTTGGGGGCAGGGTAACAAAATTAAGGGGTATGAAAGGGGAAATTGGCAAACATAAATGTCCGTCATGTGGAAGTGCAGAAAATGATCTCCACTATAATTAAGAATGTAAAGACTAAATAAATTAAGCAGAAATAAATTTGTATCATTGGGATGGTTGTAATTACTGCAAGAGATAATTAAGATAAAGATTTGTGAAAATTAGAAGTAGGATAAAGATCAATGGAATCAATGAATTACTGGGAAAAAATTAGAGAAAATGGAGAAAAATGTCAGTTTTAAAAATATAAATTGTCACCGATACCTATCCATATAATAGCTTGGCTTGGCCAGTGCCATGCGTCGTATTTTTGAGGGGCTGGTTGCAGTAATGAAACTGTCACAACACTAACAAATCTACATGACATAAATATGTTGTTAGCTAATGCTGGATTTCTGACAATGAAGTTATTAATCTTCTTGCTCTCCAATATTTTTCACTGATGGATGGGGCACTAGAAGTGGCCGGGCATATTTGAAGGTGGTCTCGATCCATTTCCTCTTGCAGATCACATAGAGGACAGAGTGGTGAAGAATATATCCCAATTCTGTTTAAATGTTTTGCCAGACAATCATGTCCTGTAATCAACCTGAAGGTTGCAACTGCTGTTTTTCGAGGATACTCAGGAATTACTGTTTGAATGTTTGGTAGTTCCCATCTTTTATTCTTTGATTTTTCATAGTAATATTTTGCAATAATTTTTTTGAATTCAGAGTTGACTAATCTTTTAGCTGCATAAAATGGTAGATTAACTATAGATTTTTGTACACCGCTGGTACCCTTTTCTGCAAGAAAATCAGCTTTTTCATTACCACTCAGTCCACAGTGAGCTGGTATCCATTGGAAGACTAGGTGTTTTTGAAGTGCTGTTAGATGGGTAAGGATTTTCCAACATTCTACAATTGTTTGGTGTTTTGGTGACAACTTGGAAGTAATTGCTATAATTGCTGCCCTGGAATCTGAGAGAATAACTGCTTGCTGAAAATGTGAAATTCTGTACAAAAGATTTTGTAGGGCCATTCGAATTGCTTCAATTACTCCATCAAAGTTAGTAGTTCCATAACTTAAAGATTTGTAATAGGAAAAGTGGTGACATGTGACTCCAGCACCTGCTCCATCTTGGTTTGATATCAATGATCCATCAGTATAAATATGGAGCCATTCATGTTCTGGAAATCTAGTATGGATTGTCTCTAATGCCAATAATTTTAGAACACTAGTTGGAGTATCACTTTTCTTAACTTCTTCTGTCAGGTGTAAATAATATGTGATGTCTAATGTATGTGTCGGATTGACTTTAGATATGAATAAGACTTCATTGACTTTGAATTAGAAAAGTGTACATTCTTCCTGATGTCTTGAATTTTAGAAAGAGAGCTCTCCTGAGTCTTTAGTGTATGTGTAAAATTTCTCTTGTGCCATGTATTGAATGGGAGTCTGACCAACTTTTCGTGTTGAATAAGAGCCGCTTTTTCTATTTCATATTCAATGGGGTATTGGTTGGTTAGTATTTCCATAGCTGCTATTGGTGTGGTTTTGATTGCACCTGTAATTAATCTCAGACTTTGGCTTTGAAAGATTTGAATTTTTTTTGTGTTTGCTGTTACAAGAACTTCGCTGCAGTAAGTAAATAATGACTTTATATATACATTGTATGTTGTGTTAAGAGTTGCTCTGGAACATCCCCACTTCATTTCAGTTAGATGTTTTAGCAGTGAAAGGCACCTCTCTGCTCTTTGTATTACATTTTCTATTTGGCCCATGTAAGTTTGGTATCAAATGTAACTCCTAAATACTTTGCTTCCTTTGTTTCTGGTAATTGTTGACCCTCAAAATTTAGTTTTATTTTTAGTGGTTTTTTTCTTAGTGAAAAGATTTGGTAGTTTGATTTTGTTGTATTGACAGTCATTAAATTTTCTTTGGTCCACTTTTGTAGGTTGTTTAAGGATTGTTGCATGCATGGTTTTTTGTAGTTCTGTACTTTTGTTTTTTGGTTTTGAAGTCCACATTACTAAGTCATCAACAAATAGTGCACACTTCACACCTGATTCTTATATTTGTTGTGGCAGATCATTAATAAATATATTAAAAAGACATGAGATAAATATAAAAATGTTATTACAAGTAATATGTACTATGGCAGACACAAAATTTAATGGCAGTTGATATCTGACCACTACTATTCTCTTTCGTGCTGTACAAACAAATTTTGTGAGTGCAAATATTTATGTTACTGGCTTTACATCATGATAGGCCGAAATGACCTCGTCGACAGGCCATTAAACCTCACACACTCACTCACTTTACATCATGATTTCACAGCATTTTTAACTATATAACTATTCTAAGCCTCTGATTGGATTTTGTGTTGAGCAGCAGCTCCTGCCACTGGCCATTAAATTTTATGTCAGCCATAGAATGAAAATAAATCTTACCTGCGTCATCTATACATCAACAGAATTCTCTTCTTTCCATTTTGGGCAAATTTTCCATGATATGATCATAAAAATGTCTTTGACTTCAAATTTTGTGTAATAAATCCTTTTCAATTGATAATAATGGAAGTTGGGAAGCTTATCCTTGCATTGAGTGCTTTGTGTGTAACTCTTTTCATGTTTTGAACAGGAAAATGTTGATTCTTCTCTAGATGTGCTCACTGGGACTGTAATTGTGAGGCAAAATAATTTACAAACCTCTGGAAATGCTTCTTCTCCTAACTCAGCGCATTTCAGAAACTTTGCAGTCTCAGTCACTGTCCTACCTGAAATTTCTGACAACTTTTAAAGAGCCAATAACTCACATCACAAATTTTTGTAGCCTGACTTAAGAGATTTAAATAAAATTTCAGGAAATTTGGTGGTTTTGAAAGATGCAAAGTTTTTGAATCAAGCAGCTCCATAGATTTTTGTTCTTCTAAATCATGAATTTGGTTATCCACTTGGCTAACCATCATGTCAATTATCTGGTTGCAAAGATGCAAATATTCTGTTATCATCCAATTCACCTTCCCAATGTCGCTTTCTAGCTTCCTTCTCATTTGTGTTACTTTCTCCTAATGGTGCATACACATTATTAAAATTGTTTCAATATTCTTGAATGAAATAAATGGTCTCTACACTTTGGCAATGCAAAAGTTTACATCTAAAGTGTTTGGCTGCAGAATATTGAATAGTCTATTAGTGAGAGCAAAAATATGACTGAAAACTTCCAACAGAAAAGAAAAGGTGAAATCTTTCAGTGATGATAAATATTCTCTGGCACAATGTCACTGTCCCAGGAGTCTGAGTCATCAACAATATGCTCAAGACACAAGATCAGTTCCGTCTTATTTTCACAATCCTGAAGTTGTAGTCCCAACATGTAGCTGACACTGATGGAAACCTCTTGATTACCAATGCATTCAGTGCATTTACATGATATGTTGAATAAGGAAAAAATGAACAATAATCATTCAATGTCTTGCAAAGGATTTTACATTCCTTTATGAATTGCACCTCCTGTGATAAAACAAGGTTAAGTTGATGAGCATAACAGTGGACGAATAGCGCATTGGGAGATTGTTTCTTCACTAGTGTTTGTAACTCATTCAAATTACTAGAAAATGCTGCAGACCCAAAATATGCTTGAGCTACGAGCTTGTTCTCAGACTCACACTGAAAGTCTAAGAATTTTATGCACATGCTCACTCACTTTAATACAACCGGAAAGCCATTGTTGCTGCTATCTGTAAAACCTAAAAATCTTTCCTGAATTTCACCCTCCTTTATGCAACAAATCACAGTGGAAGGCTTAGATAATTTTGCAATATCCATTCTTTTGTCCAGTATTAAAGCAACAAAACTTGCATCTTTTACTTCTTTCCTTACTATGTCTAGAATTGTCATCAATACTTTCAATAATATTATGAATTCTCTTTGACGTTCCTTGGAAAGCTTTGGGTGTGTGTCTAAATTGATGTCATACCTAGACAGCATCTGCAATAATTCTGTATAGTTTCCCTGATTAAGAAATTTGTCATGACCTCTGAAAGGTAGTCCTTTGCCAATGAGCAAGTTATGTCAACTAATTGTTTCATTATTTCTCTGTCAAAGTCAACTTCCACACTGTTTCAAAACATCTAGTTGAAAGACTATCTTTGCTTTACCAAAAGTTTTCAGTATTGTTATTGCAGACTAATGTGGCTATGCTTCTCATGTCGAATCTTTGCTTTGTGAAAATTACTAATATCAGAGAAACTACTCCACACTCCTCTATCAAGTTTCAAAAGGAACACAAGACCAGCAAAACAATTTATTTTTCGATTTATATGCTGTTAGCAATTTTGAGGAATTGTAGTATTCAAATTTGAAATGAGTATGTAGCTTTTCGTTTGTGTACTCATAGAAATTTCAAGAGTAGTCCTACCCTTTAGTATAATATAATGCTCTTCCTGAAAACCTAAAGCTCCAGATGAAGTACTGGTACACAATAAACAATCCAAAACACAACACTGTGATTGTTGGGAGGCATGACTGGTTGTGCTGCCGGATGACAATTGAATTGATTCCTGAACCGAGTCCCTTTAAACGTTTACTAAACAGCATAAAACATGCAATATAGTTTTAATCCGTGTGACATTCACAAGAACACTTTCAGCTTATAGCACACAAAAGCAATAAATGTATTAACACATTCTTTTTGTCAGTAATGGATTTACAGAAGTTTTTTTCCCAGAGAGCACTCAAATGTCTGCTATTCTGATGTGGCAACTTGGCAAGAGGGAACGCTTGCATTGCAGCTAGTCCTAGTTGAGCTGACTGGTTGTTGCTGGTGGCAAGGGATGGTATTGGCTGGATGAGTGCAGGACCCTCTAGAGCAGTGGTGTCAAGGTCACAGGCACTTCGGGGTTCAACTGTGCAACAGCTACATGCAGCAGGCCAAACATGATGTAATACATATAAACACTAGAAACTTTATCAATTGACACCTGTTTACTTGCAACTAGGTCGTGTCCACGAATAAAACCTTTCTAGGAGTGCCTACAAGGATACATAGCACAGATACAAGTTGGATCTACGAAGGGGAACAGTACATCTCACGCGTAAATAGAAAACTACTTGACATAGTTATTAAAGTTGATTAAAATAGTTGCAACTTTCTGATGATTAGGTTGAATTATAGGTACTATTAAACCTACCCTAGCCCTTGGGTTAGCATTCTCAAACTGGAAAGTACATCACTTAGGCACTTACATGCCTCTTAAAGATAGATGTTTTTATTACTTTTCAATCCTAGATGTAAAAATGTCAATTTATTTAGAATGAATAAATAAATAAGAGAATGATTACACAGTATTAATAATAGTGCATTTAATACGAACTTGTTTTAGATATAATCTATATTTATATAAAAACTAAATAGCAGCTTTCAAATCCTGTTATACCTTAAATGAATATTCTTAGCTATTTTAATTAAACATAACAGAATGTTTACTTGTCTTATCTTCAAATAAGTGAAATAATATGAAGCATTAGTAGTAACAGGGGTTGGCGATTTCCTCCAAAATTAAAGGAAAGGACTACATGCAAGTTGTTTTAAAACTACTGTCCTTAAAGATACATATTTTAGTGTTAAGCATTTGCATAATGAATTTAAGACAATCTTACTGAAAACCTAAGTAAAATACATGTTACACATTTGTAGGATCAGTCACTTGGCATATTTTTCAATTCACACACTTTTCAAAATTTGGCTTACAAAGACAGATTCTAAGACTGGATGCCAAATTGCTATCTGAGAGTCTGTTTCTGTGGCGAGTTTTCAGGAGCTGCATTATAAAGAACCCTGTTCACAAAGGTAGGTACTGCCAGACATTGCCATACTTTTTGCTGTGTTGGGAATCAAATTTGGGAAACGCCTATTGTGAAGTTTTCGGTAGAATTCGATCAGTGCGTCTGAGCATGAATTGTCAAATTTCTCATGAAGGCGACTCACACTGTACTTCTATCAGCTCCAGCTGAACTGCTGCATTATTTACTTTATCTATTTCATAATGACTTTGTATGTTGTATTTTTTAATGCAAGATACTGGTTGCATATTAGGTACTGAATACTACTACCACAACTTTGCAGAGGAATTGTTTTCCCATTCGAAACATGTGAATTCAAATGACTCATGTCTGTGCTCTCGGACGCAGTCATTGCTCTACCTGCATCGCATGGAAAACTGCACTGAACTAGTTTCTAACAGACTGGCCCGCTATGCCAAGAGCACATTGACTGGCTCTCTCTGTGGCATTGCCACTCGGGGCCACGATTGACATCACTGCTCTAGTGAACAGACCTGATACTGGCGCTCGAGATATAAAAAAGTCTTATAAATTCTTACAAACTCTTATTTCTCCATCTTCATGTTAGTTAAGATAAACATTTACAGAAGTTACCTAAAGGCTGATTTTCTTGTAGGTGCAAGACACAGTGCAAGGGGAAATTGAAAATGCAGTAGGCTTTGAGCAATATTAAGATCTTTTGAAGCTTTGAAATTCCGTTCTCTTTGCACAGCCAAGAGATAAGAAGTGTATAATGAGTTTCTATTTGAGAAAAATTTAAATACTGGAAAATGCACACACATAATAAGGAATATCCCTAAAATGGTTCATGCAATCAAAAAATGCATTTGGATGTAAATTGTGTATTTTAGCAAGATCTACATTTTTTGTACAGTATGATTTGGTCTATCTCTAACGGTTTACCAGTTATGCAAAAGTCGTCCAGAGAAAATGCGATTACAGGGGCTATAGCCAGAAATTTCAAAATATATAAGAGGTAGAACTGGAACTCAAAAATTCAATGCCACAACTGGGATTTGAACCACAGACCTTCCGCTTGCCGGGCGGACGCTCTAACCACTGAGCTATTGTGACAAACTGCCAGAATGGCATCAAATTCTCAAGCCAGTTCGCATTTGTCCTGGTAAACCACAAAGGCAGTCTCACATCAGAAACAATTACCCCAATGGTGACTTACTATTGTAAGTACGTTATATCCCAGGAATTAATAACCTTCACATGGTAATTATTATTTATTTATGCCAACAAACTTACTGTTGGTGTTTTTAAACACACAAGCCGTGTGTGGGCAAAGTTTAAGAGGTAGAACTGGAACTTAAAAATTCAATGCCACAACTGGGATTTGAACCACAGACCTTCCGCTTGCCGGGCGGACGCTCTAACCACTGAGCTATTGTGACAAACTGCCAGAATGGCATCAAATTCTCAAGCCAGTTCGTATTTGTCCTGGTAAACCACAAAGGCAGTCTCACATCAGAAACAACTACCCCAATGGTGACTTACTATTGTAAGTACGTTATATCCCAGGATTAAATAACCTTCACATGGTAATTATTATTTATTTATGCCAACAAACTTACTGATGGTGTTTTTAAACACACAAGCCGTGTGTGGGCAAAGTTTAAGGGGTGGAACTGGAACTTAAAAGTTCAATGCCACAACTGGGATTTGAACCACAGACCTTCCGCTTGCCGGGCGGACGCTCTAACCACTGAGCTATTGTGACAAACTGCTAGAATGGCATCAAATTCTCAAGCCAGTTCGTATTTGTCCTGGTAAACCACCAAGGCGGTCTCACATCAGAAACAATTACCCCAATGGTGACTTACTATTGTAAGTACTTTATATCCCAGGATTAAATAACCTTCACATGGTAATTATTATTTATTTATGCCAACAAACTTACTGTTGGTGTTTTTAAACACACAAGCCGTGTGTGGGCAAAGTTTAAGAGGTAGAACTGGAACTTAAAAATTCAATGCCACAACTGGGATTTGAACCACAGACCTTCCGCTTGCCGGGCAGACGCTCTAACCACTGAGCTATTGTGACAAACTGCCAGAATGGCATCAAATTCTCAAGCCAGTTCGTATTTGTCCTGGTAAACCACAATAGCTCAGTGGTTAGAGCGTCCGCCCGGCAAGCGGAAGGTCTGTGGTTCAAATCCCAGTTGTGGCATTGAATTTTTAAGTTCCAGTTCTACCTCTTAAACTTTGCCCACACACGGCTTGTGTGTTTAAAAACACCAACAGTAAGTTTGTTGGCATAAATAAATAATAATTCAAAATATATGTTTCATTTGTCATAAAAATATCTCAAACATATGACATTTTAATCAAAATCGTTAGAGCCATTTTCAAGAAAAACAAAATTTTCCATCTAAACGTAGCTTAGGGCGGGGCTATATTCTTCAAAATCTTCGTGTCGTATCCTTGAAAGACATTAAACTTAAATACCAACTTTGGTTTTTAACCTACTTTTGGTTTTTGAGTTATGCTGTCGCACACACACACGCAAACACACGCACCGCACCGCACCGCACCGCACCGCTACCGCTACCGCTACCGCACCGCACCGCACCATTTTCTGAAAATGCTTTTATTTGTATTCAGGAGGTCTCAAAACATATTTCCGGTGAAAACTCAACATAAAATTTTTGGGTGGAACACAATACTTCTCCTACTTACCAGTAGAGAAAGTAAAATGTAAACTCCAGGATACAGCTATTGGAAAATACCAACAGGCGACTGACCGGGGTTAAGGAAGCTATGGAAGATCTCAGCAGAAAGTTGAATGACCTTGGCCAACGTGTTAGTGCCCTGGAAGAGTCGACTGCAGCACCCAAGAGCTGAAACATAGTGGAACAAATGCTTTACAAAAACCTCAAATTAGGTAGGTACCTATTGGGGAGGCCTGCGTTTAGCAGTGACGTTTTACGGCTGGAGTGATGGTGCTTGTGAAATATTCATATGTATCTCTGGATCTCTTGTATCTCAGAAATGGCTCTTCACAATTGCAATAAAAAGCTTCATTTAGTTAACGTTTTGCTTTTCAGGTTTATCAAAATAAGTATTCCCCCCCCAAAAAAAAGAAAAGAAAGAAAATACATGTCACCAAAAAGGGGGGAGGGGAAATGCTGTGCAAAGCTCGGTGGCTAGGTGCTGTATTACTACAAGTTGTGATGCAGTGGAAGAGAGGTCATATTGAGGTAGTGAAATTGGCATAGCTAAGTGTATAACATACACTGATGAATAACAGTTACAAGAGTGAAGGTGATAAAAGTTGAGAAAGAGGGATAGTGAATAAAGATGAGAGATGAACTCAGGAAATAGAAATTAAAGATGAGGTTTGTAGCAAGATAAGATCTATATGAAATATAAATATACTGAAGAAATTAAAAAACAAATAAGATACTTCTTGAGAGTACTTAAGAATTGGAAAATTGAAGCAAATAACTCTATATTGTTCACTCTACAAAAAAATGAGATTGATGAAATTGTCAATTGTCATGAAAATAACTTAAAAATATGGAACCTTAATCAAAATCGTTAAGAGCCGTTTTTGAAATAGTTCACATGCACACACTCGCACAGTATGAGCCTGGTAGTTGAGTTCAGTATCTTGCAGGAATGCACCACTAAGATTTTCAAGAGAATCCCTGCTCCCCTTCTCAAACTACCTCTTATATGGACCTTTATTTTAAAGGTTGGCTTTCTTAAAAATGACTCTTAAGATTTATATTAAAGTATTATTTAAGCTTTTTATATAAGCGGTAAACTGTAGTAAGACAAAATATATATTACCCAAAGTATGGAGATCTCATTTTAAACTTACAAGTTATGTGAAATTTTTTGTGGTCCTAGCCATTTGAAATATTCCTAGTTATTGGTTTGAATTTTCAAACACACTTTTTTAAAGCTCATCTCCTTAGTGCAGTAGTGCCACAGCTACTTACCAAGTGAAGACCCTGGTTCGATTCCTGGTACCAGCTTGGGGATTTTCTCCTGCTGGGAGACCTGGTCTGGGGTGCACTAAGGATCATTAGGTCCCTGAGGGGCCAATTGAGGAGCTACTTAAGAAGTAGTGGCCTCTGATCGTGAAGAGAGCATAAACGGTTGGGAGAGCCCAAGGTGCTGACCACATCCTGCCCTCCAGTTATGCATCCCACTCATGACACCTGCAGCGAGTTGAGGCGGGGGACACAGAGGCCAGGCAGTCAGCCTTGGCCTAGTAAGGGCTGTTGCACAGGGGTGTAGTTCAGTTTAGTTATATTTTTCTCAACTGAGAACTTGATACTCATACATTTTTATAGTCTTCTAAAGAGCATGGAATTTCAAAGCCCTGGTCAAACTTGTTTTACATCATACTAAGGATTTTATTTTGCCTTATACAGACTATTATTAAGATGCCACATTTGAGTTCTTTAAAATTCAAATGAAGCCGTGCCAGAAAAGAAGGCTAAGCCCTTTGTATTTTAATATTTTTCAACTTTATGAATATCAGGCTATGAAAATAAGTAATAAAAATAACATTATTATACAATTTAAAACACCTTTGGAAGTCTTGAGTAACCAGTCATGAAGTTTTGTCAAAAATTAGAAGTTAATCAGTTAAACATTTCAACATGTAATGTATTTTAAGTAATATAAAATACTAAAAAATAAGCTTTAAGAAATATTACAATCAAAATTGGAATTTGCCTTACAGTACTGTGTTCAGGAATGTCTCAAAGGCCATACAGAGTGGTGAATATTGCTGATATTAGTAAAGCAAAGGTCCCAAATGAAGGTATGGAGTGCAAACACAGTAAAAAGCAAAAAAAAAAAAAAAAAAAAAAAATTAATTTTGAATTATTTACAGATTTTCATCCAACGAGCTGTGGGTGGGCAATGTTTGAGAGGTAGAACTGAAACTGAAAAATTCAGTATCACAGCTGTGGCACTAAATATTTCGGTTCCAGTTCTACCTTTTAAATCATTTCACTAATTTAATTCATTCATCGTCTGATATAACACTACGTTGGAGGACATTAATATGCAAAAAATAGAGTGAGTGAGTGATGTTTAAGAGCCTGTTGACAACTAGGTCATTTGGGCCCCTACAAAAATAAAGTTACCGTATCAATAAAGAAGTATTAGGTGTAACTGAAGGAAGTTCCAAAGTATTTAGTGTAGACTCCAACATCGCAGATGACCCAGCAGAAAGACTTAACTTGAATTCCATTACTCCTTCAGGAATGCCACCACCCAAACACATTCTGAAAGTTGATATTATTGTTATGCTAATCAGGAAAATGAACTTGGGAGTCGGGGTTAGGGAACAGTTGGTGTTGTGTGCCTTAATCTATAACATTGCAAGCAATTACTGGAACTGGAAAGGGAAATGTTATCTTCCTGCCAAGAATAAAGTTAATTTCAACTAATCCCAACATGCCTTCCCATTACAGCTAGTATTTGATATGAACTATGGCAGACACAAAATTTAGTGGCAGCTGATAGGTGACCATTACAATTCTATTTCCTGTTACACAAATAAGCTTGTGGGTGCAAATGATAATTTTATCATCAGCTTTACAGTGTGATTTAACAGCATGTTTAGCTACACAACAGCGCAAGGCAAGGTAATGTGTTGAGCCATCCACCATTAAATTTTGTGTCGGCCATATAAATAAAGCACAAGGGCAGACATTTAAGAAACTAGCATATATCTTCCTGAGCCAGTGTTTACTCATGGATAATTTTGTACAGAATCCAGTCATGTGAAGAATACAGATGATGTCAAAGTTGGTATCAAAACGACAAGTGAGCGAAGGCAAGGTGGCAAAAAACATTGTGATCAGAGAAACAATACTGTAAGGTGATTTCATGTGGAGTTGCAGTCTGATGCAGAAAGATATTCTACAGCAGTGGTCAACATGTGGGCAAACATCTCTGGGCATCCTGTACTAGCCCATATCCATACTGGGCAAGCAGGGTAGAGAGTTCAGTTCCGTTGTAGTGCAGCAGTAACATGACAGGTATGACAGAGTAGCATGAGCATAGCATCAATGGATGTGGGTGATGTGTTGCATACCCTGCCAGTTTTCCTTAGGTAAGTTTTTCTATTATCTATATACTAATTCATTTGGTGAAGTGCTTGCTGAGAAGTATCTGCTATGAATCAATTATCTGTTTTCAGTTTTCCAGTATTTTGTTTGACAGTGAAGGTTAATTTTATATTTTTCACTTCTTCTGTATGTGCCAGAGTACAAAAAGCAGCATTTTTAACAGTAAAAGAGAAAAATACACCAAAAAACTGAAGGCATGATATGCACATTGCCAACGTGCATCTGCAGGGTTTACTACAAGGAAAACATGTGTTATAGAAAGTACACTGTTTTTCCTGGAAACCTACTGCTCCAAATATGGAATCTGAGTGCTTGTAATCAATAACCTGAGATTGCAGAAAACACAGTGGGAGTGATTTTTCTGTAATTTTAAAATTACCACTTGATGAATTATAAAGTTGTATGAAAACTATAAACATAGTGAAAATATTATTTTTTCGAAGTTAACAGTTTTTATTTAATAAACCAAAGCACTACAACATTTTCTGTTCCCAACATTCTTTTGAGAGTACTCATCTATAATAGAATATTTAAAATTATAAAAATTTTGACATTTTCACCATGGGGAGCATTTCAGGTACGCTGCCAAACAAATAGCTAGGAAAGATAATTAACTTAAAGGTGTTAAAGATATTGCAATGAAAATTTAAATGTGCATCATTTCGGACATGAGATGTCTAGTATCAAAATGGACATAATCCCGCCGGTTGACATGGGTACTTCAAGTGTTCCTATTAATCTTCTTGCGTTCAATTTAATGGTGAATGTTGTTCCATTCAGAAACAGACCAAATTAATACATTGTGACATTTAAAACAGGTGATTACTCTCAAACTCCGACATAATGCCATCCGGTGAAAATGGGAACTTGAACTCACTGTGAATATGTCTGTCTTTGATACTAAGGGCCTCATATGTATTATACCTGATATGAGTTTGAACAAAATCCACTAATTTATTATAGTATTTAGAAATTTTATATATGCATAACTTTAACATGAGTTCAAAGTGCATACCCAAGCCCACACACCACACTGTGCCACTGCAGAGTACAGTGAATCAAGCAAGTGAATGGAAGTTAAAATTTGACCTGATAGTCTGTGGCTGGATGAATATTTTGTTATCTTATCGCTAATGAGTGTGCAACATGTCTATTGTCTAATGTTATTATTACAGCAAAGAACGTGAGTCATGTGGTCGCACACATACACATTAACTGAAAATGTACAATTAAGTTCCTAAAAGACCTGACTTCATCATAAGAGGTTTGTTTCAGAATTATTTTACTCTTAATAGAGCTAATTTTGTGTTAACTTAGTTGTCCAGCATGTATATGTAGTGCTTATAGTAACACTTCTGTATAAATAATTCTGCAGTTTCATATTTCTGATACGCCTCAGCGGTTTGTCACCTAGTACACTCAGCACTGCTCTCTTGCCACAGATGTCGTTATTCTGTTCTATACTGTGTGTCTGCCTCTCCCCACTTCATCATGTTAACCTTGCCCAACTGCCGATCCTTATTCTACAATATGTCTAGTTACATCTGGTATTGTGATTACCAGATTGTATTGTGCAGTTAATTTGCTTATGCATATAAAACCTAATAGGGGTGGCTCTTAAGGTAGTGCCTCTGTGCTATGACACTACCTTAATAAAATGAAATGCATATATTGTTTGTATACTCCATGGTTACATTGAGAATAAAAGCATTATTCTTATTACTCTTATACGTGTAATGAAATGACTTTTCTGGCAATGGCAAACTATAGAAGTGAAGGAAGCGTGAGCGAGTTACAAGTTTGCAACCATATTATATTACTATTCTATGGATCCATACCACTTCATATCTGGCTCGGACTTCCGGTGTTCTGGACATCGAGTCTAGGCGCTAGCAGGGTTTGAAGGGGAAGGGAATTCAGATACACATGACCACAACACAAGAAAGAATGATTTGGCTATTACAATGCACAGACTTAGCCAGTTTGAAAAGCTGCCTAGTTATGCTGGTGCAAAATTCTACAATAGACTGCCAGCAGAAATTAAAAGGTGTGAAAACTACACTAAATTCAAATTTGCTTTACAAACTTATTTAGTTAACAATGTGTTCTATTCACTAGAGGAATTTTTAAATAGGTTAAAAGTTCAGTAATCAAAAAGTTAATGTTATGTATGTATTTTGTAATCTGTTAATAGTTCATTGTGCATAGTCTCTACTACTTGGTTAATCAGTTCTTTGTATGTTATCATTATTAATGTTTTGTTATTTTGTCTTTTGCTACTTATATGCACTTGTTTACCTTTGAATTCAATTGTGTACTACACCATATTGAATTACAATAAACTAACTAATATTTGTGCCAGTTAGTAACTGTCACAACTCCTGTTGGCAGCACATGCAAATTATTTGTACCAACTTTATCACACACTTAGCAAATTGTGCCATATTAAGAAATGACAAATAAGCCATCAATCAGTACTGTAGCTAAAAGCTACTGTACTTTATTGGCACAAAACCATGAATCTCCTGGAGAATTCTATTACAGATTCTCTTAATGACCTACTTAAATATCTGGAACATGATAATTTAAAAATGAATATAGATAAAACAAAGTTATTACATTTTCAGTATGGAAAATTGAGTTCAATAACAATAACAAGTGGTACTGTTATTGGTAGTGGTAGTCATAGTTATAGTAGTCATCATTATAATTATAAAATAAACTATTTGGGGAATATGTTAGCGAATGTTGGATTTCTGACAATGAAGTCATTAATCCTCTTGCTCTCCAATATTTTTCACTGATGGATGGGGTACTAGAAGTGGCCGGGCATATTTGAAGGTGGTCTTGGTCCATTTCCTCTTGCAGATCACATAGAGGACAGAGTGGTGAAGAATATATCCCAATTCTGTTTAAATGTTTTGCCAGACTGTCATATCCTGTAACCAACCTGAAGGGGAATATGTAGTTGGCACTATCAGTGCATTCATGTTTCAGCTGCCAGTGAAACCTAAATTCCCATGAATCAGAAACCTAAGCTTACATGCTCATCTGTAGATACATGAATTATAAGCAATACTTTGCTCACATATATAACGAGTGTGCCCCTTAATTTGGTTATGATTCAATCCTTCAAGCACAAGCACAAAACATCGCCAATTCAGCGGATTTTATTTTTCATTTAGGTTGGCGGTCTCCGTCTGCATATTGGTCTGTGTGGCTCAGTTGGTTAGATTCCGGCCTAGTGTTACCAAGGTTGGGGGTTCAATTCCGGCCCAGACCGATGGTTTTGAAGTGTGTTTAAAAACGACAGCTTCATGTCAGTAGATTTACTGGCATGCAAAGGAACTCCTGCGAGACAAAATTCCAGCATACCGGCAACGCTGATATGATCCTGGCAATTAACAACGTCCTTAAACAAAAAAATAATTCAATTTATTCATCTGTACACTGTAGCTGGAAGGTGAAGTGTGTTGTTCTTATGTCATTACTTTCCTGTAAAAGCAAACATGAAATGGGCCGGGGATGTGTTCCAGGCTTTCCAAGAGCCAACATCAACTCCAGACAACCTCCTAAAGTAATTGCATAGTTATATTTCACTTTTATCAATATTTAATATGGGGCTACTGGTGCTGAAGTATAGCCAAAGAAATTTTGCCTAAACTATGGAGTCTATAACCCTCGAAGTATCTTCAGAGTACATAAGAACTATACTAATAACTGGACTACTTACCTTAAGAGTTACCTTTATACTTGGTGTTAGAACTTCTAGAGCCTATGACCAAGGCACCCTTTTTACTACGCTACACTTTCTTTTATTGTAAAATTATGACGATGTCACAAAACATGCCATCTTTCCTCTATAGCGCATGCGTGGCAGTGGTGCAAACCTAAGGAAGGATTGAAATCTGATGGATTGACAGAGTTTTAAACTGATATGTGGCCTTATCCAATAAGTTTTGGTTCTCATACTCATACTCCTCATTTATACCATACTTTTTTTACATATTAGTTGTTATTTGAAACCAATTTTTCCCATCCGGGATCATTGGGGTTTAGGTTTATAGATCCTACTGCCATGCTTTGTGGTCTAGAGCTCTCAATCTGTAGGCTGCACTTTGCAGCTTAAGGACCTAAATCGGTTGGACGGTGGTTATTGTTTGTCTTTCTGTTGCCAGAACTGCAGTTGTGAGTCGCATCAACAGCGAGGGGGAGCAAGTGACACCTGCAAAACATCAGCCCCAGACTCGATAGGTAGTCGGTAATTTCAGGTATATAATTTTATCTACTTCTACCCTCAATAAACAGGTATTTGTAACATTATATCTCAACGCTTTCTCCACCTTTACAAATTGACAGAGATAAAATATGTGGCGCCGTGGCGGGGCGGTTAGACCGTTCACCTACCACCTGGGTGTCACGGGTTCGATCCCAGGGACCCTCATGTGGTATTCGTGGTGGATGAAGGGCGTCTGGGCGGGTTTTCTCTGGGTTCTCCATTTCCCCCCGCCACTCATTTCACCAATTGCTCCTTCGTCACCTTTCAAATAATTAATTTCACCTGGATTTCATGTCATCCTCTTCCTCATCATACCCGGTGCTTGGCTGACCAACCTCTTCCAGGTCTTCACTCTGTCCGGCCCATAGGTTCCTCTGCTTCCCGACAGGCATCTGACCCTAGGCACAGGCTTGTAAGTCCTAGGGGGTGTAAGTCTTGTGTAAAGGGAGGGTAATCAGATACAGAATAAGTAAAATAGTTTAGCCAGATGTTTATTTAAGTGACAAAATCTTTCTAGTACAATTTATAAGGCAGCCTATACCAATTTCTAGACAGGTTTAGCTGGTACATCATATAGTTGCTTCTGATTCATCACCATCAGGTCCTCCTCCTGGCAAAATCTTTTTCGTGCAATTTAAAAGGCAGCCTATACCAATTTCTAAACAGGTTTAGCTAGTACATCAGTTAGTTGCTTCTGATTCATCGCCATCAGGTCCTCCTTGTCCTTCGTGAACAACTTCTGTTCCTTCTTGACCAGGGGCGTCTTCTGTCTTCTCATGAGAAGTAGCATCCACAAATTTCAAGGTACCGGACCTTTGAAGGTCTCTGGCTACCTCCCCCGGCCCGTCCTGTGACTTACCCTGCCATTCAGGCAAACTTTTCTGTGTCGGTAACTCCACCATTTCCTTTTTCATGCTAATGAGTATTGAGAGCAAGCCTTGCTTCTTTTTGTTAGAGTTAATTTTGAATGTTCTTTTATATTTGTCTTTGGGCTTGCCCATCGTGCAATGTCTCAGGAAATATAGATACATCAGGGAATTTTGAGTGTTGAAAAACCAGATTTCATGTGGTAATTTACTATGGCAACGTGAACACAGGCCAGGAAAAACAAAGAAATACAGACAAATGAAACATAACAAATAGAAATGTACAAAGCGAAAACTTGGACTGTCTATGTGGTTAGCATGCTAGTGACCTAATGACACATGGTGCGGTATTTTAGGATGCGTGTATGGGATACTATATTTCTGATCTACTTGGGAAGGTGTAGGTCAGAAAGGTGTGGGTGCTCTTGATTGCTCCGGCTTTTTACAGTGTGATTTTTGTTTGAGCACGAGGTCTTTATCTCAGGGTTGTCCAGCCGAGGAATGTCCAGGTAATAAATTGAAGTCTTCTATTCCTTTTAATGTTTATTTCACTTAACTCATGCCCCCCTTCCGACACACAAGACCATGAAGTATCGTGATCCGCGTAAAGCACACGTCTGTCTATCCTGCTGTAGATCTGCCAAGCAAGTGTCTTTCTCTCCCGAAGAACTGTATTTCTCAACTCGGCCCTTCCGCTTGGCCAGCTTCACCTTGCAATTAGGCACGTACGTCTTCAAGCGTTGGGTTTTCAACCCTATTGTTCCCTTTCTTTCAGGGGTTGTTGCCTTCTTGCGGTACCGTTACTTTCCCTGCCTGAGGTAATCGCTGTACCGTCGGCCCACCAGTCGAGTTGTAAGGTAAAGCCTATATTCGATTTTCTATGATATACAAATTATTACGTAGGTACGCGGGTTTTAATTGGCGGGCGCGGGTTTCCGCCTCATATGCCCTTCGGAGGAATTTTCCGATAATTTTTTTTTAAGGAAAAATCGAAAATTTCTTCGACAGTCCCACTAGCAATCTGCGTACACAGACGATAAACGTTCCTTTTTTTTTTTTTTTTTTTTTTTTTTTTTTTTTTTTTTTTTTTAAAGTTCGGGTTCCATCTTGTGTGTCAGGCGAGGTATTCTAATTATAACATACATGTTATATTAAAAAAATTGACCCTTGATACATTTTAAGAATTTTCAAAATATACAAAACATCTTATCCTCGCGCTCGCCTACCACCTAGGCGGCCCGGGTTCGATCCCAGGGATCCGCATGTGGTATTCGTGGTGGACGAAGCGGCGTCAGGGCGGGTTTTCTCCGGGTGCTCCGGTTTCCCCCGCCATCTCATTCCACCGGTGCTCCATCTTCATTCCATGTACCATCAGTGTCACCGCCTGCGGTGCCGTAGTAGTAAAAGCGGGCGTTAAACACTACAACAACAACATCTTATCCTATTAAATAGTACATCAAATTGTGCATGTAATTGGAGTTACACAATACTGCAATGCCTTAACGCTAAAATTGTTACACTTTGGTGATATACGTATATACAGATATTACTGTCATATGTTTTGGGGTACTGTTTTCTCTGATACAATGACAGTTTTTGTGCACCAGGAAACTGCTGAGGACACTTTTTGTGGTACACTCGTGGCATTTCACTTCCAATCTTACGAATATGGCATGTCCACTATTTCGCGCACCTCATGCCTCTTCACACGCCTTAACTTACACTATGTGTGGGTTTAACATACATTATATTGTATATACATTTCCCTTTGTGTTACTATTATCTTATCCCATCTTATTTCATATATTTACTAGTAAAGCCGGGAGCACGGCCATTTTGTCAACGGTGGCGACTATGCATACTGCCTTGTTCTCTTAACATCCAGTTGAGTGTTTTCTGACCTCAATATAAATATATACAATTTCACTGTCTCCCTTGGATTTACATAATGTACTACCTATCTTCTGTGGGTTTATTATTATTGTCACTCAGAAATTCTATTTCTACTATCTACAGGTACTTATAGCCTATTCAACACACTCTTTAACAATACTAATGGTTTGACCCACTCATGACGTCAGGTTTTATTATTAGGGTTAGTAAAAGGGAATAATGCTGAACTGAATGTGTGACGTCACTGATATCCTACGATAGTGGGTATATTTACTTAAAATACTTTGATGAAGCAAGGTCATCGCTGCGTCATATAATGGATTCGTTTGTTGCATTCTCTATTTGTTTGAATGGTCGCAGGAGCGCTAGATTATATCTGCCTACAACTTTTTGTGTTCTAATATCTGCTACTTCGAACGATCGATCGGTCAGTTCGTTAACTATCACTACGGGACCTTGCCACAATAGATGTAATTTCAGCGACGTTTTATTCAATAATGATGACTTGTGGTGTGCCCGCACTAGGACTTTTTCTCCCACTTTTGGCTTCCACTGGTGCTTATGACGTCGTTTCTTCTTGTGGCGTATTTCCGCGCGTTTTACCAATCGTTCGTATGCTTTCTTTATTTTCTACATTTCGGTTTCTTGCTGTATGCTGATTGACGTCGGTAAGCCTGGGATTATTGCTTCCGGCTGCTGTCCCGTATGGAGTACTATAGGTGCGTAGCCAGTGTTTTGGTTAATCGTATTGTTTAGTATGCGTTCGATCATGGGTATTTTTGGTACCCATGAAGTTTGTTTGCGATGGGACACCATGCGAAGGAAGATGGATAAATCTCTCATTGTTCGTTCACATGGGTTTACCTGAGGGTGGTATGCCGTAGAGTGGTAAATTTTAATCCCCGCTGCCTTGATTTTGTTGACGAAGTTTTTACCTTTATGAACAGATGCATTATCTGCCAAGATGGCGTCCATTTTACCATATTTGGGGACGAAGTCCTCCATGATTTTGGCCGCGCATGCAGCGCTTGTCAATTTTTTCATGGGATACAGTTTTACAAATTTGGTGAAAACGTCGACTAACACAAAGATGTATTTCAAGCCTGCGGTTCCCGCAGGTAATGGACCATGTGCGTCCAATGTCACTAAAGCGAGCGGTTTGTCACGTATAATAGATATTGGTGGCGTGTCGTATTTAACGTTCAGCGGTTTTTGCTTTCTGACATAGTTCGCACGCTGAGATGTGTTGGGGCGGCGCCGTGGCCGAGCTGTTAGCGCCTACCACCTAGGCGGCCCGGGTTCGATCCCAGGGACCCGCATGTGGTATTCGTGGTGGAGGAAGCGGCGTCTGGACGGGTTTTCTCCGGGTTCTCCGGTTTCCCCCGCCATCTCATTCCACCGGTGCTCCATCTTCATTCCATGTATCATCAGTGTCACCGCCTGTGGTTCCGTAGTAGTAAAAGCGGGCGTTAAACACTACACACACACACGAGATGTGTTGTCGGACCTTGTGATGAAGGCGAGGTATATATAAATGTTCACCTATGGTGAGACATGTTTTTTTCTGATCCAGCGTGGATAAGGGCTACATGAAAAGCATCGATAATTAAGTTCTCTAGCGAGCGAGGTGCATATGTCCGCCATGTTGGCTGGTTCCTGCCTTGCAGTTTGTATAAGGTGCCGTTCCGTTTGCCTATAGTTCCCTGTGTTTCCGCTTGGATTTCGGGTGCTTTCATGAGTAACTCGGCGAGTTTGTCATCCTCGTGTTGTAATTTCGTTATGTTTTTGACCTGTTTTAATAGTACTTTGTTAAGGTGGAGGTCCAGTTTTAGAACGTGGACTTCACGCTGTGTGTTACCCTGTCTTTCTGGTAGTTCGCCCTTGGTGCTTATTCTTGACAGCGTATCGGCGAAAATGTTCTGGTTCCCCGGAATATGGGTGATGGTGACGTCATACGACATGATTTCATGGACGTACCGGGATATCTTTGAACTGGTCAATTTGCAGTTCTTAATAAAGGATAGACTTACGTGATCGGTGAAGATGACAATTTTGCAATTGAAAATGTAGTGCCTAAATTTTTGTAGCGCGAAGAATATGGCTGCTATCTCTTGTTCTGTGACACAAGCGACCTTCTCAGTGTTGGTCAGGTTCCTTGACGCAGTACTGATAATGTATTGTTGACCCTGGTCATCGTATTGGCATAGAATTGCTCCGAAACCAGAAATGGCGGCGTCTGTGTAGATATAAAATGGTCTATCCATTTGAGGGCATGCAAGGAAAATAGCTTGACCAAATAGCTCTTTAACTCTATCGAAAGCTAGTTGTTGGATGCTGGACCATTGCCACCGTACATTCTTCTTAAGTAGTTCTCTCAAGGGCGCTACTTCTTTAGCGTAATTCACCAGGAATCGGGCTTCATATTGGAAAATGCTTAATACGCGGCGAAGCTGTTTAACGTTCTTAGGCGCTGGAATTTCTTTAATTATTCTAATTCTCTCTTGGTCTGGTGATGCGTCCTCTCTAGAAATGACGTAGCCCAAAAATTTCACTTCTTCCTGAAAAAATGTTGTTCTTTGCAAATTTAGTGTTAGGCCATTTTGGCGTAATTTTGTAATAACGAAGTCCAAGTGTTGTATGTGTTCCTCTATGCTTTCGTCGTGGACAAGGAAGTCATATACGTATTGTGTTAGAAACTTTTGGGTGGCATCGCCAAAAATTGCACACATGGCTCTAAGAAAGCCGCTACCACTGACTGATAAACCAAAGGCCAATCGTGTATATTCAAATATATGTCCTTGATATAAAAATCCTGTGTATTTTCTCAAGTTTTCCTGCAGTGGAATCTGTAGATTGGAATTGGCAAGGTCGATTGAGGAAAACCATTTTTTCGGCCTATGCTGGCAAGCACTTGGTCTATGACTATAGTTCGGAAATTGTCCGGTACGATGTATTGGTTTAGGTGTCTCGCGTCAACTGTAATACGGACTTTACCATTTGCTTTTCTCACTATGCAGAGTGGGTTCAGGAAGGGTGTGTTCGAAATTTGTATGATATTCTGCTCCATCATTTCATTAATGGCTTCATCTACAGCAGGTCTAAGGTCTAGCGGAATGTTTCGGCATTTATATCGCCACGGTGTTGCTTGTTTAATCTGGAATTCGTATTGGAATGAGGTGCATAAACCCGTCCTGTCAGTAAATACCGAACGGTTTTTCCACAAGACGTCAAAAAGTTTCTGTCTATTTTTGTTATTTAAGTGTGGGATTTCATTCGCCTTCTCTCAATATTTCTGCGAATATGGTCACAGCTTTCAGGTATCATTTGGGTTGGTGCAAGAGATTGTATTTCTGACGCTTCATTCAGTCTGTGCGTTTGCACATTAAGTGAACCGGTTTTTACCGTGAGGGGTGTATAACTCGTTTTTACTTCCGTACGCGCTTCCACGTACCTAACATTTTCGCAGTTAAAAACGTCGCTTTCATCGTCTGTCTCCATCTCCCTAACTTGGAGGTGTGCCAAAAATATTCCCTCATTTACCTGAACCATTTGAACGAAGAATTGTTCCCTTTCCAACTGAAGTTCGCCTTCAGTCAGCTGTGGCCCTTCCCCAGTCAGCTGAGCGAAAGGTACAATGACCTCCCTATTTTCCCGCGTTACTGTGAATATTTTGCTGTCGTAATTGATACGAGCTTGCCAAGAGTCAAAGAAATCACTACCAAAGAGTATCTGTACAGCGAGGTGTGGAATTATTAGGAAGATAAATTCCATGTACTCTCCGCCCATTGTAAATGCAATCATGACCTGTTTCTGAATCCTTTGTCTTTTTCTGCCTATGGCTAGCAACGCATATACGTTTTTCGTTGGAAGTGTCTGTAATTTTAGCCCTTTCGTGGTTAGATGGTTAAAGAATTGCTGGCTACACACTGATCCTGTTGCCCCCGTGTCTAGGGTGGCGAAAAAAGTTTCATTTTGGATTATGATATCTACTTGTGGCGTTTCCGCGATTTCCTGAATTGTTTTTCATTTCAGCCTTGCCTCTTGCATTGTTGTGGTTGGTTACTTCCGTGTTTTGTACGTTAAGCATTGACACTTTGTTATTGTTCCCTTCGTTGAAAATATGCCTGGTTGTTGGAATCGGGAACCTCATCTAACCCGGTTCTAGTTTCCCAAATTGTTAAAGACCGGATTACCATTTTGCGCCGTGGCTCCGTCACCTGACGTAGCATTCTCGGACGGCACGAATGGTGAACCGCCAAACCATTTTTGTCGGCTTATGGCGCCTTGGCTGTGTGCATATGTTGCGGGTTGCGGTCTATCGGTGGTGTTGTGCCATTGGGTGGCGTTATAGTTCTCATGGTTTTTGCCTCCGTACATATTGAAATCCGCCATGTTGTGCCTGTTTTCAGCGCCGTTGTACACATCATTCTGTCACTGGCTCCCTGAGGGGTTTCCCGGGGCGGGCTACTCGTGTACTGCCTTTGGTGTGTGGTATGTTTGTTCTGGTATCTGTCGGTGTCGTTTGTTCGTCGTCGTTGTCCCCCCTGTTGGTCTGGGTGGCCCTGTTGGTTAGACCCTGGCCTAGTGATCCCAAGGTCGCGGGTTCAAACCCGGCCCAGCCCGATGGTTTTTAAGTGTGCTGATGTGATCCTGGCAATTGACAGCGTCGTTAAATTAGGAAAAAAAGTCGTTGTCCCCGAATTTGCACATAATTAATATGTTGGTGCCGTTGTCTCTGGTATCCGTGATGGGGGTTTTCTCGGGGTGAACGCTGTTGGTGGTGTCTGTGGTCATTCCGGGAATCGGATGAGGGTGCCTGTTCTCGATAGCGTTCCCGGGTGTGACCCTGGTCATATCGGCGCTCATTGTAGTTGGCTCTTGCCCTCGTCCCACTAAAAATGTGTTAATTGTGTGGGACCTCATTTCGCGGGACCGAGTTCGATTCAGACATATGTGGCGCTAATGCTGTTAATAAATCCAGCGTTCCGGCTATGCTGTTGGGTCGGGCGACAATGCGGTGGTTCTTTATCTGTTCCGGAAAGTGCCTTATGACAAGAGAAATGAACTCTTGTTCTTCCATTGGAGGGTCCAGTAGATGGCTCTGTTGGGCAAGGTCTAGGAAATACTCCACCATGGATTTTGCGCGTGCATCGAATTTTCCGTTGTTAATTTTTGTACGTACCGCGTACTGAGTTGCGCTATTCCAGTATTTGGCGAGGAAATGATGTTTAAAATCCGCGTATGTGGCATGGTCGCCTACCGCTAACCTAAACCAAGTGAGTGATCGTCCTTGTAGGCCTTTCTTCACTATTATCATTTTAAACGATTCTGGGATAGCTTTTAGGTGGAAGTATGACTCGAGGTCCATTACATACCGCTTAGCATTGTCTCTCACGTCGTTAAAAGTGGGTACTGCAATTTCGTTCAATAGATGGTAGTGGTTGGGGAAACCATGTGTCACGCAATGGGTCTGTGTGCTCTCCGGACTTATACTACTACACGATTCTGCAGGCGATGTTGTAGACGCCGCAGAACGCGCGTTCAACATCCCCTGGCTCGTACTAGAAGTGGCAGTGTACGTTTGTTGAGATTGGTTTCTCCTTGTTATGTTGAGCCCATTTATGGCTTCTTTGAGCACTGCCATTTCTTGCGCGTCGTGTTCTACAGATGTAAGTGTTGAGCGATGAGCCGCTGCTGCCTGTGTTATTATATCTTGCATTTTTGTGAGTTCATGTCTCTGTTCATTTTGTTGCGTCTGTATAACTTTTCTTACTTCAGAAAGTTTGGCTTGCGTTCTCGCTTCGGCACTTTGCTGCCGCTTTTCCAATGTCACACAGGTGGAGTGCAGCTCCTCGCTCAGTTCTGCATGCAACTTATTGCTAGTAGTCGAGACACGATTAACATGGTCTTTAATATTTTCTAATTCCTTTTGCGTGTCATGCACTTCTGTGCGTAAGTTTAGGAATTCTGCTTCAGTTCTGCTTTGGCTTAGGCAGATGCTATCCAGGGCTTGTTTTTGTAGTTCTATATGTTTTTATAATGTTTCCTGGTGCTGCCCTAATTGTGAATTTAGGTATTGTTGTAGGTTTTCCACAATTTTAATTTATAGGTTGGTACCCTGTTCTGTTAATCTACGTTGAAGTTGCGCTCCTTGAGCGGTTATTTTGTTGTCTAACTGTGTACTCTGTTCTATTAAGCTACTTTGAAGTTGCGCTCCTTGAGCGGTTATTTTGTTGTCTAACTGTGTACTCTGTTCTGCTAATCTACTTTCCAAATTCTGGAACTGCTGAAGCATCTGTTGCATCATAGTTGTGAGGCTGGGTGCAGTTTCAGGAGAAATTTCCTCTACGGAAGTGTTTGTTGTTCTTGGGCCTGTTGTTCCGCCATGTTAACGCTTATTATTTTTCCGTTTCTTAATTTCATACAACTGTATAATTAGTCTTGTACTGGCTGCCTATTCTGAGTCGGGATGTGTCACTGGAGTATAAAAGTATACTTACTCGTTGTTGTTGTGATGAACGGTTTACCTCGTTTACGTGCTGGGTATTGAGAATGGTCACTAATGATGTGTGTGGTGTCCGGTGTGATACTTCCCAGGCGGTGTCCTTCTCTGCGCGGCGGCCTGTGTAGCGGCGAAATCCAGCTCGGACCAGGTCGCTGCTGAAGTTGATGAGGTCTTCCTGGACGTAGTTGGGTGCTGGTGTGGGTAGTTTATGACACGTTGGGTGCCATTTTGGTGCGGTATTTTTCGGATGCGTGCATGGGATACTATGTTTCTGGTCTACTTGGGAAGGTGTAGGTCAGAAAGGTGTGGGTGCTCTTGATTGCTCCGGCTTTTTACAGTGTGGTTTTTGTTTGAGCACGAGGTCTTTATCTCAGGGTTGTCCAGCTGAGGAATGTCCAGGTAATAAATGGAAGTCTTCTATTCTTTTTAATGTTTATTTCACTTTACTCATGCCCCCCTTCCGACACACAAGACCATGAAGTATCGTGATCCGCGTAAAGCACACGTCTGTCTATCCCGCTGAAGATCTACGAAGCAAGTATCTTTCTCTCCCGAAGAACTGTATTTCTCAACTCGGCCCTTCCGCTTGGCCAGCTTCACCTTGCAATTAGGCACGTACGTCTTCAAGCGTTGGGTTTTCAACCCTATTGTTCCCTTTCTTTCAGGGGTTGTTGCCTTCTTGCGGTACCGTTACTTTCCCTGCCTGAGGTAATCGCTGTACCGTCGGCCCACCAGTCGAGTTGTAAGGTAAAGCCTATATTCGATTTTCAATGATATACAAATTATTAGGTACGCGGGTTTTAATTGGCGGGCGCAGGTTTCCGCCTCACACAGAACACCTAGTCAATGAGTGGAAAGGTGATAATGGAGCAGTTGGTGGAATGAGTGGTTGGGGAATCTGGGGAACCTGGATTAAACTCACCCAGATGTCACTTCGTCCACCATGAATACCATGTGCAGGTCCCTGGGATCTAACCCGGGCCGCCTAGGTGGTACGCGAATGGTGTAACCGCTCGGCCACAGTGCAGCCATTGGTCTTTTCATGAGCACAAATTTCAATAGCATGTACTTCCGCCTGAAAGATGGAGGCAACTGATCCCAGGGCCTTAGAAGAGCTGAAGTTTGGCCCATAAACCCCCACACCAGCCTTCCCTTCTTTGATCCGTATGAGTGCTCCTTCAGATTTTGGGCCACCATCTTCCCATATGTCACGATCTGGTAAGATCACTATGAAGGAATGATACAAATTAATCGCTTTAGGCATAGTCCGCTTGACCTAAAATGCTAAATGGCTTTTCCCTTTTCTTTTTAGGGGTTTTTACAGTTCCTGTTTGTTTCATTTCTATTTTCATATTTGAAACATATTCACAGATATATCTACTGATTGCTTCAGATGTCAATTTGCTTACATCTTTCACAGCCAGGGTTTCATAACGTTGCAAGAAAAAGTTAAACACATTTAATATGATTGTCTTTGCACCAATTTCTAGAGCCTTTCCACTTTTATATTTTTGTACACTGCTCTTAGAAACTGAACACTACGCCATAATGAGTGTACGTAGGCACACACAAGACTAAGAGGATGAGTGCCTAAGCATCACTTCACTGCAGTAAACATCGCAATGGAAAATACAGACTACCATGTGATAATAAATGGAAGTAAAGTATTTAAGCTCGTGTTTAAATGTTTTGGAAGTTGAATTTCAGTATTTGTTCACCTCGTTCAGTATTTGAATATATCAAATAAGTAATAATATATGCAATGTAGTAACAAACTATTTTCACTCACTCCAAAAGTTATGGTGCAGCACGATGTTGATATCTGTGCACACCAAGGCCGGATTGGGTATATTACAATATGTGTATTATATAACCATTTGAATTAGTAACAATAATTTGTGAGCACAAGTCGAAGTATCCACGATTCTGTAAATATAATAGTTGCTTTATCAGCCTAAATATGTATGTAAATGCAGCTAAATCTTTGGATTTAAAAATATTCAGTCATTATTACCGCAATTTAATTAATAGCCTGAATTCTATAAATCTTCTAGGATTGGATATACTAGATTAATCACTTACCTATGCTGGACATAGGTATACAAAACTGGGATAAACTGTCAGCGAAAACTTATTTGTTCCGAAATACTTAAATAAGTATGTACCAATTGAAGCAGTGATAGCTATATAGCATTCTCTTATTCACTCGCATGTTGCTCATGTAATTCAACTTTTGGGCACTGCATCTAATACACTGCTTATTCTACAAAAAAAGGTAATTCAACACTCTGGAACATTAAAATTTTATGAGCCACCTAGAAAAAAGCTTTAGGCGATTAAATAAATTAACTTTACATTCTACATTTTATAAACTATAGCACCATGTTATTAATCAACTCTGATGTTTATAGATTCAACACAAGACAAAAATCTGATGTGTTGCACTCACGTGACTTTCTCTACTCTTGTAGTAACCATTCTTACAAACTCTTATTCTTCTATCTTCTTTGTGTTAGTTTAGATAAACATTTGTACAAATTATCTTATTGCTTGTTTTCTTGCACGTGTAATGGGAATGTGGGAATACAGCAGGCTTTGAGCGAGTCAAATCTTTTAAAGCTTTTAAATTCTGTTCTCTTTGCATGGTTTACATATAAAAAAAATAATAGCAATGTTCCATTTGACAGAAGTATAAGTTCTCCAAAACTTACACAAATAACGAGAAATATCTCCAAAATGATTCACTCTAGAAAAAGATTTATTTAGACATAAATTGTGTTTTAGCAAGATCTACATTTTTTTTTTTTTTGTATAGTAAGATTTGATCTATCTCTTACGGTTTACCAGTTATGCAAAAGTCGTCCAGAGGAAATGGGACTTCGTGGGCTATAGCCAGAAAATTTAAGATACACATTTCATTTGCCATAAAAATATCTCAAATATATGGCATTTTAATCAAAATCGTTAGAGCCATTTTCAAGAAAATGAAAATTTTCCACGGAAAGGGTAGTTTAGGGTGGAGCAATTTTCTTCAAAATCTTCGTGTTCCCTTGAAACACATTAAGCTTAAATACCAACTTGGCTTTTAACCGACTTTCCGTTTTTGAGTTATGCTGTCCACAGTTTGACATACACACTTTTCTAAAAATGGAATTTTTGGATTCAGGGGCCCTCAAAACATATATTTCCGGTGAAATCCCGACGTCGAACTTTTAGGTGGAATACAATAATTCCTCTACTTTACTAAACATACTAGAGGAAATAAAAATGATTATGCAATCCTTAGTCACAGATTTCAGTTATATAAAAAGATGCCTAGTTTTGCTGGAATAACATTTTAAGTAAAACTTGCCTACAAAAAGTAAAGAAGTATCATAATAAGTGTAATAGACTTAAATAGCAGAAAACACTTTTTGATTAGTAAATCTTTCTACATTATTTATGAATATTGGTGTAAATAATTCTGTAACACTTAATAGTAACTGGGTTGTAGCATTTTAACTCCGTTTACTGGACTACTTTGGTATTTTGTATTCTGTAACTTGTACAAATGTGACTTCTGAAGGCACAACCTGCATCACTGATGGATCAATAGATAGCGCTATGGGTTGTATAGCACCCAATAGAGAGAAAGCAAGTAGCCTAGAAACAACACCTATTGTTGAACAAACTTCTGAAAACACAACCTGCATCACTGATGCATCAATAGATAGCGCTATGGGTTGTATAGCACCCAATAGAGAGAAAGCAAGTAGCCTAGAAACAACACCTATTGTTGAACAAACTTCTGAAAACACAACCTGCATCACTGATGCATCAATAGATAGCGCTATGGGTTGTATAGCACCCAATAGAGAGAAAGCAAGTAGCCTAGAAACAACACCTATTGTTGAACAAACTTCTGAAAGCACAACCTGCATCACTGATGCATCAATAGATAGCGCTATGGGTTGTATAGCACCCAATAGAGAGAAAGCAAGTAGCCCAGAAACAACACCTATTGTTGAACAAAATTCTGAAGGCACAACCTGCATCACTGATGCATCAATAGATAGCGCTATGGGTTGTATAGCACCCAATAGAGAGAAAGCAAGTAGCCTAGAAACAACACCTATTGTTGAACAAAATTCTGAAGGCACAACCTGCATCACTGATGCATCAATAGATAGCGCTATGGGTTGTATAGCACCCAATAGAGAGAAAGCAAGTAGCCTAGAAACAACACCCATTGTTGATCAAACTTCTGAAGGCATAACCTGCATCACTGATGCATCAATAGATAGCGCTATGGGTTGTATAGCACCCAATAGAGAGAAAGCAAGTAGCCTAGAAACAACACCTATTGTTGAACAAACTTCTGAAGGCACAACCTGTATCAGTGATGCATCAATAGATAGCGCTATGGGTTGTATAGCACCCAATAGAGAGAAAGCAAGTAGCCTAGAAACAACACCCATTGTTGATCAAACTTCTGAAGGCACAACCTGCATCACTGATGCATCAATAGATAGCGCTATGGGTTGTATAGCACCCAATAGAGAGAAAGCAAGTAGCCTAGAAACAACACCCATTGTTGATCAAACTTCTGAAGGCACAACCTGCATCACTGATGCATCAATAGATAGCGCTATGGGTTGTATAGCACCCAATAGAGAGAAAGCAAGTAGCCTAGAAACAACACCCATTGTTGATCAAACTTCTGAAGGCACAACCTGCATCACTGATGCATCAATAGATAGCGCTATGGGTTGTATAGCACCCAATAGAGAGAAAGCAAGTAGCCTAGAAACAACACCCATTGTTGATCAAACTTCTGAAGGCACAACCTGCATCACTGATGCATCAATAGATAGCGCTATGGGTTGTATAGCACCCAATAGAGAGAAAGCAAGTAGCCTAGAAACAACACCCATTGTTGATCAAACTTCTGAAGGCACAACCTGTATCAGTGATGATACAAAAGTTTAATAAAATATAAATAAAAGTAATAAAATATAAATATAAATAAATATAAAATATATTATTATTATTATTATTATTATTATTATTATTATTATTATTATTATTATTATTATTATTATTATTATTATTATTATTATTATTATTATTATTATTATTATTATTAATAAAAATAATAATAATAATATTATTATTATTATTATTATTATTATTATTATTATTATTATTATTATTATTATTATTATTATTATTATTATTATTATTATTATTATTATTATTATTATTATTATTATTATTATTATTATTATTATTATTATTAAATCTGACCTTATATAAAGGTTTGCCATGTGACACAGAATTATTATTATTATTATTATTATTATTATTATTATTATTATTATTATTATTATTATTATTATTATTATTATTATTATTATTATTATTATTATTATTATTATTATTATTATTATTATTATTATTATTATTATTATTATTATTATTATTATTATTATTATTATTATTATTATTATTATTATTATTATTATTATTATTATTATTATTATTATTATTATTATTATTATTATTATTATTATTATTATTATTATTATTATTATTATTATTATTATTATTATTATTATTATTATTATTATTATTATTATTATTATTATTATTATTATTATTATTATTATTATTATTATTATTATTATTATTATTATTATTATTATTATTATTATTATTATTATTATTATTATTATTATTATTATTATTATTATTATTATTATTATTATTATTATTATTATTATTATTATTATTATTATTATTATTATTATTATTATTATTATTATTATTATTATTATTATTATTATTATTATTATTATTATTATTATTATTAAATCTGACCTTATATAAAGGTTTGCCATGTGACACAGAATAGCTTTCATGTGTTTGAAATGAATACATAAAAAGGTTAATAAAAAAACAACAACAAAAAAACAAAGTTTTTGTTAGTATATGGCACAGTTAAATGATTATTTTATATTTTAGTACTTTCAAATTTAAATGTTACGGTTTCCATACAAATGATTTCGGCATATTGCCACAGAGTATTTTATTGTGGTTAGGACAATGTCGTCCTGTAGCTGTTCAGGGAGTTTATAATAATAATAACAACAACAACAACAATAATAACAATAACAATAACAGGAGGAGGAGGGGGAAGGGGAAGACGAAGACGGAGGAGGAGGAGAAGAAGAAGGGGAAGGGGAGGAGGAGGAGGAGAAGGAGAAGAAGAAGAATCTCATACAATCTAATAATGGTGAGACGATAATGTTGCAGAAGGATATTTCTTTTTGTCGCACATTACAAACCACAAGAAACAAAAATCTGATGTGTAGCACTACTCACATGACTCTCTACTCTTGTACTAACTATTCTTACAAACTCTTATCCCTCTATCTTCTTTATGTTAGTCGAGATAAACAGTTTCAGAAATTAGCTTATTGCCTATTTCCTTGTAGGTACCAGGGGAATACAGTAACATTTGAGCGAAAGGCAAATGTTTTAAGAGTGGTCACTATAGGAAGGGTTTAAAAAGCCGTTATCTTTGCACGACGAAGACATAAAAAAGTGAATAACAATCTTCCATTTGAACAAAGCATAAGTATTCCTAACTCACACAAATAACAAGGAATTACTCCAAAATGATTCACTAATTTAAAAAAAAAGACAAATTGTGTGTTTTAAAGAGATCTAGATTTTGTATAGGAAGATTTTGTCGATATCTTACGGTTTAACACTTATGGAAAGTCATCAAGAGTAAGCAGAATTACATGTGCTATAGCGAGAAAGTTCAAAATATACATTTACTTTACCATGAAAATATCTCAAACGTAGGACATTTTAATCAAAATTGTTAGAGCCATTTTGAGAAAGTGAAAATGTTCGAAAACTTTCCCATGTAAAGGGTAGTTTAGGGTGGAGGAATTTTCTTCAGAATTTTCGTGCAGCACCCTTGAAGCTCATTGAACTTTAATACCAACTTTGGTTTTTAACTGACTTTTCTTGTATGCTGTTTATATCAGACAGACACACAGACACACAGACACACACACACACACACACGCACACACACACACGGACCTGGCCCAAATGACCCAGTTGTCGACGGGCCCTTAAACTCCACACTCCACTCCACTCCACACGGACCTTTTTCTAAAAATGCTTTTCTTGGGATTCAGAGGGCCTCAAAACATATTTCCGATGAAATCCCGAATTCAAATTCTTGGGTGGAATACAATACCACCCTTTGTTTTTTTATACATAGCAGAGAAAGTAAAAAAGGGTGCACAGCTAATACAAATATAAATTATTTAAGTCGTATTCTTTTATGAATTTATGAATACGGATGTAAGGAAATGCAGGCGTTATGGACCATGTTTCTCGGAGATGGCACAATGATATAAATTAGCCCAGGGAACTGTGCACGCTGGATGAGGCTATTTCTGGACCTGCCATTTATTGACTTTCATTACCGAACGGTTGCCATAGTGGTTAAAACTGCCAATCACAAGCAGGTTTGAACATCGGAGTATACCATCATGTCACGCGTCTCTGAAGAGGCAATGTACCTGTAAAACTTTCAGCTTTCAGCTTCACCTTGTAGAATGAAACATCCGTAATCTGTCTTCTTCATTCCTGGGGTTAGGCCTTTAGCTTGTTACGTACTCTATCTCTTCCTTGGGCGGCCAACATGTCTTCTGCTTTGGGGTGTGTAGCTGTATGATCCTGGGGTTTCTTCCCAGTTCATGTTCCTTCCAACTATTTCATTTTTTCAACCTTTTCATTTAAATAATATGTCTTTAGTTATCACATTTATCCACATTACTTTTACAGTGTTTCACCTCCTCAAAAACTTAGCTTCTGTTTTAAGGGACACTGGGAGTGAAGTTTTGGTCAAAATTGTCAAAAAGTCGAAAATTGTTTTTTTAGCTTAAAATGTTCCTGGAACACCTGTGCATTTGGATCAGCTAACATTTTTCATATCTCCCACTCCGTGTGGCCATTACGGCCCTTTCAAATAGTGCTCTACCCTTAACGTACACAGTATGTTCCTATATAAAAGCCTGTTTTTCTCAAAAGTACAGTTTTGCATATTCCAAAAGAAGGTCGCGCCTGAGTTTTGCTTCGAATTCAATGAAAATTTCCAAAAGTATTCATAAATAGCAGCTAAACAAAACTATGATTCAATATTGATGTTATCATTAACATGAACTCCAAAAACATTTTTTTTTGTATTAAAAAATCAATAATTTTGAAGATTTAATTTTCTTTGTTATTAAAAAAATATGTACAGCATAATCAGCAAACGCATTTGAAATATCTCTTAATACAATTGTTATACATGTTTTAGAGTACCAGTTCTGGAAATATAAATTAATTTCGAAAAGTCAATAGACGCGAGCTCTATTTTGAAAATGTGCTTATTAAATTCATAAAATAATGTATATATCATAAACGAATTATCCAATTTTAATGAAATTTGGTGTACCTCCTATTCTCATATAAATACAAACACAGTAAAAATTTCAAAAAAATCTATGAAGAAATGTGGAACTTTCAAATTTCACTCCCAGCGTCTCTTAAGATTCATGATTCTGTTCTGTGTAATAAAACCGGTACTGCAATTTCATCATAAAATTTCAGCTTTGTGTTCTTTTGCATCCTATCTTTCAAAATGTTAGGTATTGTATGACAAATTTGTTGGAATATATTAATTTGGTATTGTATTCCCATAAAAAAATAAATGAGCGCATTAGAAGAGCAGAATATTTCTAAGTTCCACATCGTGTTGCTCCGCGGTTTACACAAGTCGATATTTCCAACAGCTGAGTTTATTGATAGTCTCTGTTCCATATGTTATAGTCTGTCTTACACAGCCTATTTCTGCATCCTACGGATCTCATTCCGGATTAACTCCTATCCTTTAAAATGCCTTGTTCTATGTAATTAAATAAAGGGGTTGCAAAGTGACGAAACATAGACATATTTTTAGTTTGACAGGGTGCGTAAGTAAGTTAAAAATTTGATGGTTAAATTATTTCACTTTCCCCACCCACTCTTCCACAGACATTCTTAAAGAAGCTATTTGCAGATATGGTTTTAATACATGCACTACAAAGAAATATGTAATAAATTCTACAAATATAGAATCAAGCCATTGCCAAAGCTTTTAAAAGCAGCCGATCACTCTGTGATAGTAGATAGATTTTGCTCTCTTTGCATGACCACGAGGGAAAAAAAAAAAAAAAAAAAAAAAAAAAAAAAACAATAGTAACTCACCACATAAAACAAGCGAAGTACTTAACGCAACACAACCCAATAACAATGAATATCTCTGAAATGTTTCACACGCGAGCGCCCCATGGACACCTTTTGGGTGGGGACCCGTGCCTGTAAGTCCTACATTTAACATTCAACTTTCTGTGGTACATAACCTTATAGACTGTCCGCAACACGCTCGTGAGCGCCAGTCCGTTGGTCTGGGGTGCACACTTGCTTCAATTTTGGGCGACGACCCAGTGTCTGTCTGTAAAGAGTAAAGGTTACAGACACAGAGGGGACACCTTGCTCACTTCGACCTACACAGAACTATTGTGGCTACCACCAGGAGGCAGGGATGAAAAGAGGGAACCGAAGGTCCCACACAGGGTCCCAGCTAGACAGGCCACAGAGACGCGTGGAAGTCCCTAACAAGTTTTAAGATCTCTTCATCCCGGCACCATTGAAGGCAAATGATGGGAAGTATTATCTTATTGCTTATTTCCTTGTAGGTGTAAGGGAAATATGGGAATACAGTAGATTTTGGCCGATAGTCAAATCTTTTGAAGATTTCAAATTCCATTTCCTTTGCACAGTAAACATACAGGGCTTTCAAACTGGTTTTTCACCGCCGCACGGCCTTTTGCCTATGCGAGTTTGAAGCTGCCGCGGCCGTGTTTTTTTTTCTTTCTTTTTTTTGAAAAGGGGAGACAGAAAGAGAGTTGGAAGGGAAAAGAGTTGGCTTATTACGCCGGGAAGGAAGAAAGGGTAATGGGGTAGGTTTCTCGGGGGGATAAGGGGAGAAGTATGTCGTACGTAGTGAGGTACCGCCGAAGCACCCTCGCAGTAAGTTGGGTTACAGCCGGTAAATTACCGGCATCGGATTAGGATTACCGGGTGACAGTCATGACCAAGTCCTGACTGTCACACACGGGGGGTGGACGTGGGATATAGATGGAGAAGTAAGTATTTATTTTATTTAGGGGTGACGGCGTTGACAGATGCAAAGGCTACTCATACGGCGATGTCGAGAAGTGAAGTTCTCATTGTTGAGAGGTGTTGAAGAGCTGTTGGTTGCGCTTCCTGGCGAGAACTAAGTCGCATTCCAGAAACTCACATAGCTGGCTACATGGTGCAGTCCCGTGGTCGTAGGAGTTGGTCCAAAGTACTTCAGTTGTATCCTGTTGGTAGTCGAGTTGCTGTGTTGCATAGTGTTGCTGTGTTGCGTAGTGTTGCTGCGTTGCGTTGTCTTGCTGCGTTGCGTTGAGTTGCTGGTTGTAGTGCGTCTTCGGTCCGTAGTAGTCCCTCGGGTGATGGTATGTTTGGCGTTGAGTTGGTCGAGGAGGTACTTGGACGAGATTTGTTGTTACAGGTTAAGATTTTTCTGTCTGAGTAGTCGCTGCGCTGGTCGTTGTAGTTCTCGTCCTTTCTAGTCTGTTGACAGTATCATTGTATGAAGTCGTGATGTCCTTGAAGACGTCTCTTAAGTTGTAGTATAGGCTACAGAGTTCTTCGAATATTGTATTTGCTTTCTTCAGTTCTTCAGTGTGGTGAAGTAGGTTTCGTTCGATGTTTTTCAGTCGTTTATTGTTTGTCCGTCGAAGTGAGTTCGTCTTGAGACTGCATTTCTTGACGTCTTTGTGCAGAGTTGAGACAGTAGTCGCTGACGTTTTGCGAAACTCTTTCACTGTGTTGTGGACGTCCTTGAGGTGTTGTAGTGTAGCGTTGGCGTCATTGTGAGCTACGTTGTTGGTGATGGAAGTGACGACGGAGTTGAGCTGCTGTAAAGTTCCTTCCATTCCGCCCAGGCGATGGTTGAGGCTTCGAACTTCCAGACGAAGATCCTCCAAATCTTGTCTGGGCAGAGATGGTCCAGCGGTGGCTGCAGCGTACGATGTGGTATCCTGTTGAGTTGGTGCTGTGACAGTGTTGGCTGGTGAAAGTCTGTGATGAGGCTTAGAAGCTGCGATGACTGGTTCTGGTTGTCTGTTGAGTGCCCGAGGATAGAAGGGGCACTGTGCTTACCCTGTATAATGGCCGAAGCCATTGCAGGTGGCACAGTACCGGCGACGTCGACGCAAGTCGTGCGCGGTACACCATTGTGTGAGGCGACGTGCCCCACAATAGTGACACCTTGGTGATGCGGTGCAGGATGTGGCGTCGTGTCCAAACCGGCAACAACGCCGGCAGGGCACTTGACGAGTGGCTCGGCTGGGCTCTGCAAGAAGACGCCTCCCGAGCAGGAAAAGTCCTCCACTCAAAGCTGCCTCGCTGTCTCTGGTGTCAGCAAAAACGACTCGCACGAGGGTAGACGGTCCATGGTTGGTGATGATACGAGTGGCCCTCAAGACAGAAGACCACTCGTGCTGCGCTGCTGTTAGGACATGCCTGTCCGGAATGTCTCTAGGGATCCCATGGAACACAACACTGCACCCAGGATAGGGAGCAGTTCATGTTGTAGGCGATGTATGTTGTTGAGTTGTCGCTGGTTGAGTTGTAGCTGAAGGTGATGTCGAGGTCTCGGGGATCGGTATTCTCACTGCCTCCCCCCGAGGTGCCTCGGTGACGGCGGATTGAGCTGTTGCAGGTTGAGGTGGTGTTGAGGGCTCCGGGGCCGGCAGTCTCACTGCCTCCCCAAGAGGTGCCTCGGTGACGGCGGATTGAGCTGTTGCAGGTTGAGGTGGTGTCGAAGTCTCCGGGGCCGGCACTCTCACTGCCTCCCCCAGAGGTGCCTCGGTTGCGGCGGAGATTGGCGCTGAAGTTCTGCGTAGAGTCTTCTTCTTCCCCATGGTTCCTCCCGCGGCCGTGTTTGCCGCTACTAACAAGCCGCACCTAAAACATGTATAAAAATCTTAGCTTATAGAAAATGCTGGAAATGCCGTGAACGATGGTTTATTCGATCCACAGCTTCCGTTCTTTTCAGATGAGGCGTGGTTTCATTTAAATGGTCGCGTGAACACTCATAACAGTCGGTATTGGGCATCTCAAAATTCACATCGCGTTCAAGAAATCCCTCATTATGATCGGAGATTTGGAGTTTGGTGTGTTGTTAGCGCTAGACGCATAATTGATCCAATATTTTACGACCAGACTGTAAATAAAGAGAGGTACCGAAATGACATTTTGACCCCATTTTTTCGTGAACTGACAGAAGAAGAGAAATCATATGGGTGGTTTCAACAAGATTCTGCTACTGCAAGTACAGATCGTGACTGAAAAATTGGGGGCAAAAGGTCGTGCGGCGGTGAAGAACCAGTTCGAAAGCCCTGTATAAAAATGAATAAATATTTCCATTTGACAGAAGTAAAGTTCTCCAAAACTCACAAATAACAGGAAAATCTCCGGAATGGTTCACTCTACAAACAAATTTATTTGGACATAAATTGTATATTTTAGCAAGACCTACAGTTTTTGCACAGCAAGATTTGGTCTATCTCTTATGGTTTATCAGCTGTGCAAAAGTCATCCAGAATAAATTGGACTATATGGGCTATAGCTAGAAAATTCGAGATACACATTTCATTTGTTATGAACATATCTCAATTATGGCATTTTAATCAAAACTGTTAGAGCCATGTTCAAGAGAATCAAAATTTTCTTTGCAAGGAGTAGTTTAGGGTGAAGCATTGTTCTTCAAAATCTTCGTTTCGCATCCTTCAAAGACATTAAACTTGAATACCAGCTTTGCTTTTTACCGACTTTTCGTTTTTGAGTTATGCTGTTCACAGACTGGCAGACACACAGATAGACACACACACACACACATACACACACACACGCACGCACGCGTACACACACATACACACACACACACCCGGACCCCCGGACCTTTTTCTGAAAATGCTTTTTTTTTTTGGATTCAGTGGGCCTCAAAACATATATTTCTGGTAAAATCGCAATATTAAATGTTTGGGTGGAATACAACACTTCCTGTACTATACTATACGTCGTAGAGAAAGTAAAATTTATGAGGTGAATGTTTGTTAACATGTTTAGTTGTGACATCGTTGATCATCATACTTATATTGTGTACGTTTACAGACAAAAACTGAATTTTCATGTTATTTGTTTTTTAAAGACAATATAGTAACATTAATTCATCTCTACAATTAACTTATATTAAAGAGTTTAGATATAAAAGTATTACAACGTGGAGCAATTTTTTAATAGATATAGATTTGATAAATCTTATTAGGTTTGCTAAAAATTGTGTCAACATTATACAGCAAAATTACTTAATTGGGTATGTTTTAGCTTCAATATATTTACTTAATTCAAATTCAGCTCAATGAAATGAAATTTCCTTTATGAAAATGATCTAGTGCTATATTCGTCTCATCTTCCGAAAAATATAGTGAAACATGAATGTCTCTGGAACTAATTTGGAAGTTTGCATAACATGTTGTCTGCACATTATATGTATATTAAAACTTTGTATTAAAATTTCAAATTTATGTACCTGAAATTTTGAGTATCCTTAAACTAAAGTAATGGTCAACTCTGTTAGAAACCGGTTGCTGTTTGATGTCTTTGCTTGGATATAAGAAAAGAAAAGAAAAGAAAGAAAACGCCCTAATATATGTTATATTAGCATGGCTTTCTCATCTCACTATCGTTATTTTTATTTAGCTTCTGCAAACTTACGAAAGCTTCTTTCTTTATTGGCACAATGAGCATAAAGGAAACCAAATCGATAGTCAGATGTTTAAAAGCTGGTCTAGAAATTCTATGAGGAACAAACGAGTCGCACTTCAAAAAAGACGAAAGTATTGACAAATTCACACCAATAACAACATTTATTTCTCAGAAATGCCTATTTTTACAAATAAGTTATTTAAAATAAATTGAGTATTTTAAAATGGCTCTTATTTCTGTGAAGTACGTCATCTTTCTCTAATGGTTTAGGAATTATACAAAATTATAAAACATGTCTTGCGAACGAACGGGACATCAAAGGCTACTCCAGAAAATTTAAAATATGCGTTAAATTGTTCATGCAAATACCTTAAACGCATGGTATGTTAATAAAACAATGTTATACCCATTTTTTAAGGAAAAAAGACCAATCAAAGTTTTTTTTTTCTTTTTGCTGTGAAGGGTAATTTAGAATAGGAGATTTTCTTAAAAATCTTCGTATCGCATCCTTGGTTGACAGTGGAATTTGTTAATTAACCGATTTTTCATTTATGTGTATCCCGAAGAAATATCGAAGTGTAATTTTTGCGTGGAATGCCATAATTACCCCACTTGTTATAGGTAAACAGAGGGAGTAACATAATTTTGTAAGCATAGTTTGTGAAAGAGAAACAATGGCAAACCACAATGAGTCGAGATATTCTGGAGATGGATTTTTGGGAAATTTCAGAGTACATAACCTGCACATTTTGTAGATTATTTACTTAAAGTGGAGACTGGACAGATGGGAGCAGACAAATGAAGACGCTTCACCTAAAGAACGATGGGTAGACGCAAAAAAGGATCAAGACAGGTGAAGAGCGCCGTGGTGTAGCGCGAAGGTAGGGTTGATAAAGCAACGGGTAGAGCGACGCCGAGGGGTGGCGGAGACGCCCGAAGTCGCGTGTAGTGTTACGCTATGGGTGGAGAATGAAGCTAAAAGTTTGAGGATTCTCCTTCCGTGCCGTGATAAAGCACGATCAAGGAGAAGCGAGAGGCGAGAGACATCGGGAACTTCGAGATCGTCTGCAGCTGCTTTGAAGAGCCCTCCAAGCTTACTTAAAAGCGTGAAGAAGGGATTCCGAGAGATCTTCCAGTTCAGCAAGCGTAGTGCGCAGGCCGCCACTCACGCTCCCGGACGCCCGGCGATTGCAGCATCAGTTCCCGCCAGCTAGAACCCGCCTGTGCAGGCACACCAACAGCTTAGCTGGGTAGAAGTACAAGTCTGTAGCCAACAGTCACCTGACTGGAATCTAGGCGCCTTAGGGCAGGACCTCTGTACTTCGGGCTTTTTAGCGCCCACTAACTGATCTTTCTCTTCTACTAAACTATTTTCCTCTTTACTATTTAGTTTTTAAGCTCCCCGTTAGGTCCCCCTCTAGGCTTTTACTTCTTCTTCTTTTCCGAAACTCTTCCGAGGTCAAGTTAGGGATTGTTAGGGCATATAGTTTATTTATTTACTGTTCTCCACTCTATAACTTCCATCTCTCCATCCCAGTATGACCAAGTCCAAGAAGTCCTCAGTGAAGCGATCTCCTGGTGAGATGCGCACGACCCGTGGAAGGGTCACTAAGCGACAATTGGACGTTGGTGGCCCCTCAGCCCCTGAATCTCCCCCACCTAACCCCATCCCTACTTCCCACCCAGTGACACCGTCCGTGATCCCCCCAGCCGCAGCTCAGGCGGTAAACGGCCCAGCCGCGACGCCTGAGCTCGGCCGGACTCCCACACCGAATCCGTCTGCCCTGAATACCCCCCTCCCTAGATCCCGCTCCTCTTCCGCCGTATCTGTCCCCTCTCTGCCCCCTACCCCGCCTCCTCTCGTCTCCCCTCCTGGCTCTAACCACTCCACACCACCACCTCAGTCAAACCAGCAACCTGCTCCCTTGGCCCCTTCCGTAAGCCCCGTAGCCGGCCCCTCCTCCAGACCAGACCCGGTTGCGGTTCCTGCCCCTACTGCCCCCCTCCAAGCACCCAGGATGCAAGCGCCAATCTACGTGTCTAAACACCACGTCACGCTGTTTCAGACCCTGCAAGAGTTTGACTCCCAATATGCCAATGAAGGCTACACAGTGACCAGGGCCCCGCTGTCGCGGGACTTCCTGGTGCGCATGTCGTCCCCCGTGGACTATGCACACATGTGTGCCTTTCTGCGGCAGAAGGGACTCAACATTCAGCTCACGAGGCAGCAGGACGAGCAGCAATCCTTCCGTGCCGTGATAAAGCACGTCTACTATGATGGGGCGGAGGAGGCCATTAAGGCTGAGTTGCGTGCCGCGCACTTTTCAGTGCTGCGTGTAACGCAACTTAGGCGTTACGACCAGGCCAGAACACCTCTCCCGTTCTATCTGGTGGACCTGGCGACGGCGGACGACCTGGACCGACTAAGGCAGGTCGAATGTATACTCCACTTTCGAGTGAAGGTGGAGATGTACAGGCGACCGGTCATACCGGTCCAGTGTAGCAAGTGCCAACAGCTCAGGCACACAGAGGCGAGGTGCTCGGCCGCGGTTAGGGTGTGCTCCAAGTGCACCGGTGACCACGATTCTCGTGGCTGCGATGTTCCGCCCCCCCTGAGAACGTGCGCGCTATGCCTGCGCCAGGGCCACGGGGCCAGGTACCGGGCTTGTCCCGAATACCAGCGCCATGTGGCGGCGGCACGTACCCTCCAGGGGACTGGTAGACACGCGGCCGTGGGAGCTGGAAGCCGGGCGCGGGGTGTATTGCCCGAGCGGGCTCCACCAGTGCCAAGTGTGGCTGAGGTTGTGGCACAAGCTACGGTCGCTGAGGAACCGTCATGTTCCAGGACGCCCCGCCAGCCCCGTGGAGTGCCGCGCATGGCACGGAGGGACCGGCCAGACCAACAGAGACGACCCCGAGAGATCCGAGACCCACGACTACACCACCAGAGGCAACTGTACCGGCGTGTACTTAGCACCGGCATGGAAGACGGCGACCTGAGGGAGACAGCAGGGCACATCCTCGGGTTGCTGATGGAAGCGGAATTGTCGGAGGTCCGCTCCATACTAGCGTCGTATAGAGACTTCTTCCAGCTGCTGGTGACACCTGGATTCATCTAAGTATCAAGATGGCCTATAAAAACTATTTAAACATCATGACATGGAACGCTAGGGGACTTAGACGCAAAAAGACAGAGTTCAAGGAATTCCTCTCCCGTAACAATATTCATATAGCCCTTATCACAGAAACTCTCCTCAAAGACAACCATAGATTCAACATCCCCGGATACACGACACACCGAACAGACAGAGACGGGCGCGGGGGTGGCACCGCGGTCATTATTAAACACGATATACAACACGACCTGGCCCCCCCTGCGCAACTCCAAAACTTGGAAACCACCAGCGTACTAATTACACTCGACAACAACAAAGTGCTCATAACGGCGGCCTATGCCCCCCCTGGTACTTTAATAACATCCGATATAACGGACTTAACGCAGCAGCACAATAGGGCCCTAATTGCCGGTGATCTCAATGCGAAACACCAAATTTGGGGATGCAACGAGACAAATAAAGAGGGACGAGCTTTATTACACCTCGAAAACAACTCGGACCTCTTAATCCATACTCCAGAGGAACATACTTACGTTCCATATTGCAGGACACACAGATCTGACGTGCTAGATCTAGCCCTGTCCAAAAACATAACACGCAGAACACAACTCAAAGTTATGAATGAGCTGTCATCCGACCATCTGCCCCTCATAATTACACTAGAGGGCAATGCAGCTCTAATCCCGCCAATTATACGCCCAAACTATAACAGAGCGAACTGGGACAAATTTGCAGACACTGTAAGCAAAAACTTGCCCACTGTCCCATTAAACACTAACGAAAGCACCAACGAAGCGGTCATCCAATTGGAAAAGGCCATAAAAATAGCCACAGCTGCCTCAGTGCCTATGAGCCGGCCTAGGCAACATCAATCTAAACTCCCACAAGACATAACCTCTCTAACAGCCGAAAGGAACAGAGCCAGACGCAAATGGCAAAAAACGCGGCACTTAACACACCTCGAGTACGTTAAACACCTAAATAGCATAGTAAGCGAAAGGATCGCAAATCACGTCTCGAGGCAATGGCAGAACACACTGGAGAATCTCGATTATGAACGAGACTCAGTGTGGAAAGTAGCTCGCTGCCTAACACGCGATAAAGTGCAAATCCCTCCACTCCATACAAATCAAAACATAGCGACCACCGACAAAGAAAAAGCAAATGCACTCGCGGACGCACTGCAAGAAACATTAACCCCAAACACCGCCCCCTCTTGCCCACAATTCACTGCCGAAACCGAAGAAGAAACACGCGAATATAAAGACCAAATAACTCACAATAAAATAAGAAAAACATGTCCCAGCGAAATCAAATGGCTCATTAAACATTTACCGAAACGAAAGGCCCCTGGGCCAGACAGCATCCCGGCGGTAGCCTTAGCCAACCTACCCGAAGATGCCATCAAACTACTATCCAAAATCTTCAATTATGTGCTAGAGAAAGGGTACTACCCTGACAGATGGAAGTCAGCTATAGTCGTACACTTTCCCAAGAAGGGCAAAGACCTCTCGAACCCACAGAGCTACAGACCAATTAGTCTACTAAGCATACTGGGAAAACTACTCGAAAAAGTAATACTAAAACGCCTAAATGCACAACTAATCAAACAAAACATAACTATAAATGAACAATTCGGATTCCGCGCTCGCCATTCCACAACCCTCCAACTACTGAGAGCCACTGAACACATCACGCATGGGTTCAACTTCCGAAAATCGACAGGCGCACTGCTACTTGATGTAGAACGCGCGTTCGACAGAGTTTGGCACGCGGGCCTGCTCAAGAAGCTCAAAACACTAAATATACACGACTCTCTAATTAAACTCATCGCAAACTATCTACATAATCGGACATTCCAGTCCAAAGTTAACAACCACCTCTCTTCACCCCGCCCTATAAAAGCGGGAGTCCCACAAGGAAGTATATTGGGGCCGATTATCTTTAATATAACAATGAACGATATCCCGAAAACACCCAACACGAACTTATTCATCTATGCAGATGACACGGCAATCGTAGCGCAATCGGGGAAAGTCGAGTTCATACACAGGAGGCTACAAAACGCCCTTAACGAGCTACAGGATTGGTTCACCAAATGGAGAATTAAGGTGAATGCCAAGAAAACGCAGGCCATCATATTCACCAAAAGAGTCAACCATAGACTAGGAAAACACAAGCTTCCACCACTCACCATATTTGGAGAGAACATTGAGTGGAAAAACACAGTCACCTGGTTAGGGCTTAAAATGGACCAGGGACTCACATGGAAGCAGCATATATTCCAAATAAGGGGAAAAGCGAACGCCCAATTAGGCAAACTATATCCCCTTATAAACATGAACTCGCATCTAAAACTCAAAATGGGACTAACATTATATAAGACGCTTATCCGCCCTATACTCACTTACGCTGCTCCGGTTTGGGGATATGCCGCAAAAACACATATTATGCGCCTACAAAGGCTACAAAATAAAATACTGCGAATGGTAGCAAAAGTGCCCTACACGGCACCAGCGGACTTACTTCACGACGAATTAAAAATGCACACGATAGAGCAATTCATTAAAAAGCTCTCACACGATACGTATAAACACTTGCATAAACATCACAACCCTTTAGTAACGAACCTAGGTAACTATACCATGGAAATTTACAAACACGCTAGACCGCTAGCGCTTTTCGACAGAAAATTAACTTCAAATAACACGGAAGTAGAGGAATTCTTGAACAACCTACTACACGACTAAACGAAACTCTGACAGAGGACTGTTCCCTCTCACCTCACAACTAAACCTTCCTTATTCCCTGTTTCAGACCGCAGCCTGCCACAGAGCCCTACAAGCCCTCGGCAATGCCGAGGCGGATCGGGAGAACTAGGGCCTCCCACCAGTGTCCTACGTGCGCGGTGAAAGCGGGCCACCGTATGATGGAGTAGGACACTCCGACGACACGGCGAGAACTGGACAAACGCTTATACAAGACATGCCTGCCTAGGGCAGACAAGAAGAAATCTAGCATGATAACATGTAATCCAAGCATGCGTAAAAATCACAGACCATTAGGTGATTCTAACGACTTGCAGGTACATACCTGTGCAACACTAGACATAAGCCTAATTATTGCACGAAAATATCTTTTCACTCCAACACTAACATTAGCTTATCTCACAACGACTTGCAGGTTTCACCTGTGCATCGCTAGATATAAGCTCAAATATTGCACGATCAACTTCAGTTACACTAACTCTAACATTAGCAAATATTATAACGACTGGCAGGTAAACACCTGTGAAACACTAGATATAAGCTGAAACATTGCACGAATAACCTCAGGTATGCTAACACTAACATTAGCAGGTAGTATAACGACTGGCAGGTAAATAAATACCTGTGCAACCCTAGAATTAAGCACCACACAAATTACATCTTGACTAACAGGCCTATGCCTGTGCAACCTAATCATAAGTAAGCGTAACTGCTTCTAATATCAATACAAATTTAACAATGCATTTATCTCTCTTGGTCATGTCCAGGTTTCATGGGCATTACCAAAAAGTAACAATTGACCCGCTCGCATGAACACATGCCAGCTTAAAGCTTTCAAGTACTAACCGGGGTGCTATGCGGGACCCGACTAACGCACGATGATGCACGAAACCTTAGCATTGTACGAACTAACACGTGGAGGGGTTTTTTAGTGAGTAACCCTCCCCCTTCAGGGCGCAGGGACCCTCACACTGTTGGCCTCAGCATGTCGGCCTCCGCCTGTAACGGGTTTTTCCCCTCCACGGTAAAAAAAAAAAAAAAAAAAAAAAAAAAAAAAAAAATGAAGCTAAAACGGGCTAGTTGGAGCCGGGAAGAGCAAGGCAGTAGAGCCAAATTTTAAAGTGATCTAAAAGGGAAAGGCGCCATGACGCAGCTGTTGGTACGCGTCGATCTGAATGTCTAGACTGCTAAAAGTGGTCGTTTCTTCAAGATCTTCATCTGGTAGCGAAGACTTTCATTAACCAGCGCTCCACCTGGAGCACAAAAATCACAGGCAGAGACCGTCGCAATAATGTCCTTATTACCACATCTAATCTGCACCTCTTTGTACTTTTTAAATTTTTTCTAACCTCACATTCTAAACAAGCTACTTTGAAATAGTGCGGGCGAACGTCATATTTTCATAGGTGTTTTGTTTTATGCCTAAGATAATGGACGCTACCACAGCGTCACAGCAATATGTTTCATCCATCAAAAGAGGCCGCCGGGGTACTACATTTGGATTTTTTCTCAGTATTCATTCATATTATCGATTCCAGTTATTGCTTTTACACGTTTATTCTGTACAGCTAAAATGAATACGAAAGCACTGTGACAAATGTAGGTATACGCTAACACTTTGTTTTTACCCAAGGAGAAATTCCACACACCACATAATGACAGTCTCCCACATGTTCCGTTCTAATTGTATAGAAAATACACCGCACAAAGGTCAGCAGCTATACGATTTTCTATTTATTATGCACATGGTCGGTTTTATTGATTTGAATCCAGTATGACATTTACTTCGAACTTTTGCACGAGACGGATAGTGTGCTTTGTGAAGTGGGTTTTAAAAGCCTCAGTAGCAGGTTGTTGAAATATAAGAAGTATAAATAATACATAGGAAGGCTTCTAATTTAATTTTATAGTACTACATTTAGTTTTTGCATACAATGACTGCAAAGCTGTTTTCTGCACTTTCAAAATGTTCTAGAAGAAAAATTAATGCAGAGAAAATTTTATTCTCAATATGTAGAAAGAAAACCATATATTACAGTTTACGTATGCTTGCATTTTTCCAGAGTTTTCAGTTTTAAGCTTGTTAATATATGGAGTTTCGTACATTATTTCATTTACAATAGAGCATTTTTTTAATACTAAGCAACATAAGATTTAAACCGTTGCAGAAATACTTTTTCGAAATTGTAAAAACTGAGGCATTAATGAGGAAGTTTACTAAAACCTTGAAAATTCCTGTATTTGTCACTTTTTTCCTCCGTAAGATCCTAACACATTTTCACAGCCATTTCACGTATCGTACCAAATTGTTGCTCTATTAAATATACGTAAAGATGATATAATAATCCTTCAGAGGTTAATAGAAATATTGACAAAAATTCCGAACCTTCTTATTTTACATTTAAGATACCTTAGGATCTATTATTTAATTCATAACAGTAGAAATAGCTTTCGTAATCGAAATTTTCTTAATAAAACACATTACTAAGATTTTATTTGAACAATTTATGGATAATTATGTAATTACAATATTTCATTAGCAATATAAGTTTATGAAATGTCTCTAAAAATTTAATCCTTTTAAGTTAAAATATTTATATTTTCCGCATAGATTTAGGGGTCCGCAATCGCCTATTAAACCAGCAGAACCTGGTGGATAAATAATTAAATCCCTAGCACAACAGCCCATGAAGGGCCAAGGCTTGCCGCCCAGTCGCTGCGTCCCTCAGCTCTGCCCACTACAGGCGTCATTGGTAGGGTACAGTACTGAAGGGTGGGACGTGGTGAGCGCCCCGAGCCCTTCCGGCCAGTTATACGGCCTTCTCGACGTGGGGCCGCTACTTCTCCATCAAGTAGCTCCTCAATTGGTCCCCCCGGGAACTAATGAGGCTGAGTGCACCCCGTACCAGACCTGCCAGAGGGGGATAAATTCCACATGCTGGCACCGGAGATCGAACCCGGATCCTCCGCGCCAGAGGCAGGCACGCTACCAACTGTGCTACGGAGGAAGTCAACTTTGTTATATACAGTTTTTAATTTTCAACACAAGAAAACAGGAATGTTCCACGTAGGAAAATCATACTGTTTATGACTTAAGCATTATATGTTTAACTAGTAATTCAGTGTTTATTGTTTCATTGTTCTATTCATTAGTTTTACAGTGGTTTTAATATTCGGGTTGGTATTACTTTAAATTCGACCGCCTCCGTAGCGCAGTTCCAGACTCTAGGGAAGCTGGGGAATAATACTGGCTAAAGAAAAATTCCCCCTTCCAAACGCGAATCAAACCCGGGACCTATGGATATGAACGTTAGCAACTAATCACCAGACCACAGAGGAAGACAATTCAGTGTTAAGATGTTCTTAAAACTTTGATAGATAGGAGAATGATTATAAAAGCAATTTAATGAATTCAGAGAGTCTATATTTCTGAGCTTTATACTCGTAAAAGATTGTGTTTGTCCCCTTTGTTCCAGTTTACTTCCATTCACTTGTGCAGAGCAGTCAGATGTCCATCTGTCTTTCTGGCCATAACTATGTCGTGAATATCTGCATTTCATTCTTTAATTTTAATTAAACTGACTTTGCGGGACGTTATATTGATACATGTTTCATATCAAATGGTTGTATATAGGAATCTGTCAGCGACAATTATGTCGGTATATACGATTATAGGCCTGTACAATTGGTTATAAAGTTACCGAAACAAGTCCAAGTGCACTCATATTTACATACCGCACTGTGGACATATAGAAGAGAACGCTTTGAGCGCAACCTGAAACCGAATCCGGGACCGTTGAAACAACAGGCATGCTCTATCAACTCATCCACAAGGTCAGTCATAGCTAACGTGTGTGGTCGAGCTTTCATGAATAAAACTTTGAACACGTTTGGAATCTAGTTGTAATTGAAATAGGTATAGTTAAGGAAGCTTTACACGTAGAACTTCCAACTAACTTTATATTTATGCGACGTGGTATATGTACAGAAATGCAATATGTACAATTTAAAGAATATTGACATTTATTCCAGCTTTAACTTTCTCTACTACGTATATTAAGTAGGGGAAGTACGTATTATATTCGACCCAAAAATTCGATTTCGAGATTTCATCGAAAATAAATGTTGTGAGGTTCACTGAGTAAAAACTGCACTTTAAATAAAAGGTCCGTGTAAGTGTGTGTGTGTGTGTGTGTGTGTGTGTGTGTGTGTGTGTGTGTGTGTGTGTGTGTGTGTGTGTGTGTGTGTGTGTCTGTGTGTCTGTCTGTGTGTCTGTCTGTCTGTGAATAGCATAACTCAAAAACAAAAAGTTGGTTGAAAATCAAACTTGGATTTAAGTTAATTATGTTTTTATGATGTAATATGAAGATTTTGAAGAAAATTCTTCCACCCTAAACTAACTTTACATGGAAAAATTTTCGAAAACTATGCTTTTCTCAAAAATGGCTGTACCAGTTTGATTAAAATGGCTAATGTATTACGCATTTTTATGGCAAGTGAAATGCACATTTTGAATTTTCTGGCTATAGCCCCTGTAGTCCTGTTTACTCTTGATGACTTTTCCTAATTAGTAAACCGTAAGAGATAGACCAAATCTTACTATACAAAAATATAGATCTCATTAAAACACAGTCTATGTTAGTCTCAACAAACGAGCACACGCTCGCTTCTCCCACACGTGTTATCTTCCCCCTCCACTGGCCAAGACAAGGGGAGCCGGACCTGTTAGTCAGAGGCGGATGATGCGGAGTATCGTGGTACATACAATTCAATGGCAGGGCGAATATTTTTGTTTTCGAGATGAAAACGATAAAGTTAAGTGCTTGATTTATAAGACTAATAGTTGCAGGTTTATACCATTTCCCTTGCTTACGTTCAATGTTTACGTAAAGGTTATTCTCATGGAAAAATACAACGAACTTTTGTAGCAATTGTGAAGTTAACAGTTATATAAATATTCCTTATCCTTTGAGTCTTTAATGTTTTGTGTTTGGAATATTAATTTGTTTTTGAATAATTACGTTATTATTGTAATTCACATTAAAACCTTATGGTCACAAATCTATGTAAAGCAATAGGTACCTTTAAATCAAACAAGAGTAAACAACAATAAAGCGAGTGCACCTTATTTTTCCTTCGAACTCGTGTTTTGCTATGCCTTACTTAACACTGCCGCTAGAGTCTGCCTCGCGGCACTTTATCCCTGCAAGTACTCCCCATGTCATCAAATAGCACCTGGGTTGACATCGCAGGTGTACATTAATGGGAAAATCACATAGAATACATAACTGGAATGAGTTAAATTTACACGAGAAACGCTGTTCCATTATAATTGCCTTGTAACTGTGAATTGTAAAGAAATAGGTGATTCTTTTCAAAAAAATTCCTTAAGCAGCATCTGTTAATCATGTTCCATTCTCAACTGGAATGAGTTAAATTTACACGAGAAACGCTGTTCCATTATAATTGCCTTGTAACTGTGAATTGTAAAGAAATAGGTGATTCTTTTCAAAAAAATTCCTTAAGCAGCATCTGTTAATCATGTTCCATTCTCAACAATGTCAAACTCCAGCTCAAAAGTGATCAGCTAACAAACTTATTTAAATTTCATGTGTAACCAACAACAATAATCTGGTGCAGATAGTAATGGTGTGTATCTGGAGCTCAAAAATTACCAAACTTTTAGTTTAGTTTATACCATATAATAGCAACTAAGAATTACATTTTATTATATATCATAAAGTATTTTATATAAATAATTAAGTTTCACTATACGCTGAGCTTCAATAAATTCTGCACAAAAGTTGCATAACGTAATAGAAAAGTACATAAGTGTTATGTACATCCTGATACATACATTATTCCTATATTACCTTTAAGTTCACATTCATATATACTGTTCAAGCATCAACAAGTATTTAGACACAAGTTTGACTTTGGTGTAAGTTGTAATATTAAAGATAGACCAACGTTCATGATTCATTAATCTCATTATCAATGTAGACTGCCATTCTGGCCACCATCGCTACAGATGCTAAGTGATGTATTCTCTCCTATCATACTACCAACCATTGAAAGCAAAACAATTTAGTTGACACAATGTATCGGTATTTTAAAATTCATTATGCAGACCTTATGTTTCAAAATGAATACATTTTCCAAACCAATAAATCTATGGGCCCATTTAGTTTTATTAGATGATTTTCACCCGTTTCTGTAAGAGTATGTTTTACTAAATATATTTTAATGGCTTAAATGTCTCCGTTAACATACTCGTACATAATATTTATGTGTACCAGATAGTTGCAGGTTATCAATTAAATAATTCTTTTAGTTTTCCTTAAGTAATTTACAGATTTGTCTGATTTTTATATCACTCTGCTCCTCAGCATGCTAGACACCCTGGCCCTTTGCATTGTTATTCAGTTCTTCCAACTTTACCTTTGTACCTCTGCCTCCTTCCCCCTTGTCCCTTTGTCTCTTTCTGATATTTTGTTCCTTACTTTGTTCATTAATCTTCTTTAATCTCCACTAAAAGTATTCCAATCTTTCGCTTCCTTTCTTATCTTTCCCCACAGTTGATAACATTATTTAATGATGAAAATACTAAAGGAAGCTATGGACCATGAAGCAATACAATTGCGCGTTGAAATAAATGATGTTATCTGACATGGTTCTTCCTATTGTATTACCAACTGCTGAAAGCAAAGCAAATTTCTTGGTAGAATCAATCAGCAGAATTCCAAAGTTCCTTACATTGTGCCTTTTCAAAATAAATATATATTTCCTAAACCATTAAATCTATAGGCCCATTTCATTATTTTAATAACTTGACCCTCTGGATTTTCTTAATGGTCAAATGAACAAAAAATATTCTCCTACAGGTGATTTATCCATCTGTTTATGCTTAACATTTCTAAAATGCTCCTTTATTCTGCTCTCCAAATGACCTTCAATTTTGCCAATGTACACTTGTTCCAATCCAAACAGGTAAATTGATAAGTGGAGATTTTTATAATTTGAATTATTAGCTTTTTAAGCAAACATTAACCTAATTTTTATATTATATTTATTATGTGCAACCAAAATTATTTCTTGTTCTTTGAACATTCTTGTACATTTTTACTAGGCCAAGGATGGTAAGTAAACTGTCCAAAATTACAATCCTCTTTTGATTTCTTGAGGTTAGAAACATTCTTTAGTCCTTTGGTAATTCAATTTTTCTATTTTTATAAACAAAATCTGAGTTAAACAATTCATTAATGCAATGTAGATGTGTTTATATTCTGGTTAAATCCTTCATTAAGGTGTGTGTTCATTATCCTATCCCTTAAAAGCAGCAACTTTATGAGGAAACGCGTTAACATGTTTGTTGCTTATGTAATTATCAGTATGAGCTGTTTTCCCTTATTCAGCACTAGTCATTAAGTCTAAACCTATTTGGCATTAACATATTCAGATCATAATTTGTTATACGTTTCTTTCCCAAAGAACTCCATTGAGCTGTTATTGTTAATTGTTGTTTATTCACCACTGTGCTCTAGTAATTACTGACAGTGTTATTTTGCTTTTTCAGTTTATACAAAGAAGGTGTTTCCAGTCATACCGCATTTTCATTCTCCGATGAACACTTAGGAAGTCACATAAGCTTTAAAATGAACAAGAATAGTCCTGAATGTGAACGTGATAGAAAACGTCCCAGTGCGAAAAGTGTACTTAGCAATATATCTTCAATAGAAACAAGAGTTTGCTCAGAAATATCTTATGATGGGAAAATTGTCATCATGACTGAACACATAAAGGCACACAAGTGTAACATTTGTAACAAGGCTTTTACTGCGTTATCAAAATTGAAGAGACATAATTTGATTCAGAAAGGTATAAAGCCACACAAGTGTAACACCTGTAACAAGGCTTTTACTCAGTTATCATATCTGAAAGGGCACAAACTGATTCATGAAGGCATAAAACCACATAAGTGTAACACCTGTAACAAGGCTTTTACTCAGTTATCAGATTTGAAAAAACACAACTTGATTCATGAAGGCATAAAGCCATACAAGTGTAACGTTTGTAACAAGGCTTTTACTCGGTTATCATCTCTGAGAAAACACAAATTGATTCATGAAAGCATAAAGCCACACCCGTGTAACATTTGTAACAAGGCATTTACTCAGCCATCATATCTGAAAACACACAATTTGATTCATGAAGGCATAAAGCCACACAAGTGTAACATTTGTAACAAGGCTTTTACTCAGTTATCAGATTTGAAAATACACAAATTGAGTCATGAAGGCATAAAGCCACACAAGTGTTACATTTGTAACAAGGCTTTTACCCAGTTATCAGATTTGAAAATACACAAATTGACTCACGAAGGCATAAAGCCATACAAGTGTAACATTTGTAACAAGGCTTTTACTCGGTTATCATATCTGAAAATACATAAATTGATTCATGAAGGCATACGAGTTGGAGACAAATGGGCATTTCGATACTTGACGATTCTAGTCGTTTTATTGTACTGGGAACATTTTTGTGAACATCTTTTACAGACAACAGGTTTTCTTATAGTGGTTTCGAAAACGACTTTGCAAGCTTTATTGACGTACTCGTTTCATCATCAAATGTTTATATTATATCACGGGACCGCGCCGTAGGCGAATGTTTAGACCATTCGCTTCTCACCAAAGTGGCCCGGGTACGATCCCAGACGACCGCATGTGGGATTCGTGGTGGACGAAGCGGCGCTGGGGTGGGTTTCCTCCGGGTTCTCTGGTTTCCCCTGTCATCTCATTCCGCCGGTGCTCCATCTTCATTCCAAGTATCATCAGTGTCACCACCTGCGTATGTAGTTAAAGCGGGCGTTAAGCACTACACACACATTGCTTCACAGACTTCCATGTAGGATTCACAGTAGTACAATGCTGCCTTCAACCAAGTTCCTCGCCGAGTTAAAATGGGTTGTGGTGGCAAAGAAATTGCTGGTAACATATCTCTAAAATAATAATTGATCTTGGGTGATCAGCCGCGTCAAATTTATAAAACTCAAGCTTTCGACCATTTGATTCTGCATGGTCTTCATCAGGAACAAATGCCAGGCTAAAATATGCTGGTATATACACACAAACAAGGTGAGCATCAGGAACAAAGGCCAGGGTAAAAAGCATGCCGGTATATATACACAAACAAGGTGGGAGTCAGGTAGGTCTTGGGCAATGAGAGTGGAGAGTCCAGTGATTGGCCACTTGCTTAAGGTGGGGTGGGCATCCTTGGATAGAGTTTTTCTGCACTGTCAGTCAGCCGTTCTAATCTGCTTGAATTGTCTATGATGGTATGTTTGATGGCTGGTGCCCAAGCCATGCTTAGTTTGCGTCCAGTCTGTTAAAATTCGATGGATGTAATTTGATTTCAATGGATTCCTTGATAAGTCGATCAAAGTATTTCTCGGAGTGTTCAAGAACTTAAGTGTCATCAAACTTTATTCTCTGTAGATTATCAATACTGTAATGTTCTTTACAGCTCCCAAGAAAGTTCGACAGTATTAAATGACCAGTTAAATACCCCGCGGAACTCAAGGTTCCGAGAGCCAACAGTACATCATGTGAATGTGGAAAGGTGTACGTCGGCCAAACCGGACGGATCACTGAGGAGAGACGCAAGCAGCATAAACGAAGAATCAGATTCCTGCAACCTGAAAAATCAGCCCTGGCACAACACGGTTGATTGCTTGGATTGAAGAGCTATTAGGTGATACAAGAGACGTGGAAAATGGGAACGATGAGGACGACGACGTAATTTTTCATGATTCTGATGCTGATCCTGATTTTGTCATAGCAGATGAAAACGGAGAAACAGATAGTGATACTAGTGAATAAAACGTATTATTGGAAGAAGCGCTTAATGTGACCTGTATCACGGATAATTCCTCACAGCAAATACGGTAATTGTACGGCAAAAGTAATTTCAAGTGGGATTGTTCAGAGCCTGTTAGAGCAACAAAAATACCTTAGCACAACATTTTGAAAGGAGGAATGCCTGGACTTACAGCCAAAAATAGAAGTTTGGGGCTAAAGCCCACTAAATCTCAAATATGGGAGAATTTGCTTGATGACATGTTAGACGAAATAGTTTTGCGCACAAATGTGAAACTGAATGCAATAAGAGCAAAGTTGCAGGCAACAACTAATCCATCCAATTATAGAGATACTGAAAGAATTGAAATCAAAGCTCTCATAGGCCTTTTAATGATGACATCAACATTGAAATCACCTCATGAAGATATGTTATATCTCTTTGAAAAGGACATGTCTGGTTATCCTATATTTGTGGCACCAGTGTCGGCGAAGCACTCTGAGATACTTCTGAACAGCCTGAGATTTGACAATGTGACTACTACAGAGGAACGAAGAAAGTACTATCCTTTGCGTAATATCCTTTGATGATGGGAATATGTATACTCGTGATTTCAATATTCGTGACACATAACGAATATTCGAGCGATCTGTGAGCTTTCCTACTCTTAGTACATAGTCCTTTATGGGGATACCTTCTTATGCATTGATAATGATTGCTTGGTCTTTAGTGGGAGCAGTTTGTGTTATTGAAGCATAACTCATTTGTGTATTCCTTTTGCTTACATTAAAGTGATTACTTAGGGTGGTAGAAGGGTTATATTGGCTCCTATGGTCAGTGGCCTCCATTTTGTTTGAGGTAATTGGTGCAGTTAACCTCGGCGTGCACGTTCTGGCCACTCGCGGAAAATGTATACTATATCAGTGCTTACCTCAGTAAAACTGCTCCCTTTTTCCGCAGATGATGCTTTCAAAAACACATATACATATAAATATTAGTCAACAATGTCACGAAGGAAACTTATCTTGTCATAGCCCACCCTGATTCTCCCATTTCTTTTTGTGTATTGTAACTGGGGGCACAACTTCTGTTCTAGTTCTTCCACAAACTTATACCCTCTTTGGTTTATCTCGTCACAGGACTAAAGAAAGGGATGCGAATACCCACCCATCTGTGTCTGTTGTTATGGGGAAGGTGGGAGAAAATTCGATTGCTTCTGTCCAATCAGTGCTAGACTGAAGAAGCAAGGATGAATAGACTTCCGACGTTTCTGCCCGCAAAATATGTTCTACCTCTTGCGCATTACTGGCGTGGTGGGAGTGACCCTCCAGTTTTATGGTCCTAGAGACAAGCTAAACTACCATAGCTATAGTGACCAAAATTGTATTTTAAATTGTCACTGAGTCGTGAGAATGGATTATTTCTCTTGTGAAATACTTGGAGAACGATGTAACTCATTTTCATCATCTGATGAGCAATTAAAGTAATCCAAAACCTGAAAATAAAATTACCTTTGTTACAGCTTGTGTAAAACGTAGTGACAAGTTCGCTACTTCTGAAGCAAAGAAGCCCAAGAGCACTGACCAGCTCACTTGTATAATAACTAAAGCCACAATTCTTAATCACCTTACCGTGTGCATGGGACTGTTTCGTTCAGTACCGATGGGTAGCCTCTCGGCATGGGCGGCGCGAGACGTGGCAAGAGGGGGGGGGGGAGCCCCGGCCCCCCTTGGAAGTCAGGCGCGGCTCCTCAGGGTAGGCAGAGTAGGCATTGCCTACCCTATCGTAATACATCAACAAATAATGTTTAACTATGATTCTGCATTTTATAATTTGAACCGTCATTTTCCCCTAAATTGCAATTCAAGAAAAGTTTTCTCGGTTATAATGACCAGCACATGGTCAAATCCTTTAATCTCAATTCCGATTCATCAAAACTGCGCTGCGTGTTTGAAACGCGCGGCAGAAATGATACGCATGGAATCTGGGTAGTGGAGAGCAGGCTAGCTTAACCTCTGCCTGCCCGGCCCCATTTCCTCAGTACGAGGCCCTTGAACAGGGATAAGGAAACATTCGGTCTGTATATGCACTCCGAGCATGCGTAGACGCGTCTGCCAGCAGTCCGAAGACTTGCCTGCCCAAATCCGAATTTATGCGACATTTTCCGAACAGCCATACTCCATGAACGAAGATCTGAGAGATCTGAATCTGTCGTTATCACTCTGTGTAATACCAGTATGACCGACTTAATTAGTGAACTATTACAAATTTCGCTTTCGCGGCGCACTGACAATGAAAAGAGGAGTGTTTTAGCTATTTAACACAAAGCTGCAGTCAGACAATTTTTCAATTTCTTGATCTATTTTAGTCATGGGCGTAGCGAAACGGGGGCAAGGGGGGCCACGGCCCCCCTCTTGGAAGTTGGTGAACTTAATGTGTAGTCAGTTACTGACTTTTAAACTATTATTTTAATTTTGATGTAAAGAACAACTTTTGTTTAGCACAAATTAATACGGTTATCTGCAACAAATACTATACATTTTGACAGTAAAATAATGATTTAATATTATATGATTGCAAATTTCCAACATGTGCCCCCCCCCCCCCTGGAAAAAAGTTTGCCGACACTCGTGATTTTAGTTTTGGCGGTAATTCGTCCGCAAGTCACACTCATTTACTCTGCTCTTATTAAACAACCAAACAATATATTGTTTGCGTTATCCGCAATGACTTCGCCCCCTATATTTCGGATAAACGGGTTTATTATTATTATTATTGTTGTTGTTGTTGTTGTTTGTTGTTACTGTTACACTTTGCCTACCCTAAAATTTTGACTGCGAGCCGCCACTGTTGGAAGTTGGTGAACTTAATCTGCAGCCAGTTACTGACTATTAAACCATTATTTTAATTTTGATGTAAAGAACAATTTTTGTTTAGCACAAATTAATACGGTTATCTACAACACATATTATAAATTTTGACAATAAAATAATGATTTAATATTATATGCTTGCAAATTTCCAACATGTGCCCACCTCCCCTGGAAAATAGTCTGCCGACACTCATGCCCCTCGGTGTGAGCGAACACACTCACGGCATAACTGACACTGCTAAACACGATGCGCTACTAAAAATTGTTGCTTTAATAATAACAGAAGTGGGGATCCAGTGCTCCACCTGTTCTGATAAGCAGAATGCATTGTGTGTACATGCGACTGTCTCCGAGTTGTGATAACATCTCTAGTTCCTTGGTATCCCGCCACTCTCACCTCTTCTCTCTTGCTCATATAGAGTGCCACAACGTTTTATACAAGCTCTAAATAACTCTAATTTGATGTACCATAGTTTGTAGTGCATTTATATAGTAGATAAAAATATTGATGACTGCTCTATTAAATATTTAACATACAACCTACAATGGCAAATAAATCCGTAACCTACTATTACCTTGTATTACATGAAAAAGGAAACACAAATATCACAGGTACAGTTTCTAAATAAAATTAAAATTAAATTATAGGTGATCAACGAAGAAAAGAATATTGTTTTGCGCACGTGCACCAGAAGTAGGGAGAACGTTTCCTCTACTACGCAACTTCTCCGTCCCGTAAGCACACGTTAAACAGTAACAATGTTTCCCCTACTCCCAACCCCTTTACTACCTCTGGTTAAATTCTGGTTACAATTGAGGAGCGTTTCTTCAAAACTCGATAGATGCAAAATTTTACGAAATTGAGTTATATACGGTATCGGCATAACTTTCACCTTCTGCATCGTTCTGTTAAATCAGATTTTGCAAAATTCGATTCTTGTCCTGTGTAGAAGCTAGGGAATATTAGCAGTCTTTCAAAACGATAGATGCACTTGCTCAGTTAAAGCAAAGGTCGATAGATGCAATTTTATAATCCAAAGTGTAGCAACCTGAATTCTATAAAACGCATGTTGGCATTGACTGCCATCTCACTGTTGCGATTCTTGGAATTCTCAATCATTTCTGCAAGCTTTGTACACTGCTGCTTGTTGGAAATAACTGCGAACTCAGGTTGTGGGCTTGGATTTCACACTCATTTGTGCAAGCTTTTTGTTGCATTTATATCCCGCCTTTAACTGCAGAGATCATATCGGCGACCTTGCCTATTGGCAATGGTGTTACTCGTTTAACAGTGGGTTTTTTGATCTTTGGGGGTTTTTATGCGTTGAATTCACACACACACACATTCACACTTTCATTCTTACTTCCAGACTCAGGGAAGGATGAAGAATAATCTTGGCTGGAGAAAAATTCCTACTCCCCTGCCGGGAATCGAACCCGGGACCCCTTGCACAGCAGGCACGTGCTTCTACAAGCTTTGTTATACTTACATGGCATTTTTATTCTTAGTTGAGACACTGCACTGTACTATGCACAATGGACAGGAGCTCAGGTTGTGAAACTGTACCAGCCGTAGAATGCGCTGGAGGTAGGAATTGCAAAAACAAGGAAAGGAAATCAAAATGGAAGTCAAGGAAAGCTCATACTCCAGCAATTACATGTTCATATGGTCTCGAGTGCACTCCACGAAATCCTAAAACTAAAGCTTCCAAGGAATCACAGGGGTGTCAAAAGTCAGATTATCTCTCCTGGCTAGAAAATTTCACTTATCTGGGAATGCACCAAAGGAACCAGAGGAGGTGACAAACAGGAATATTACAGAAGGGCATTACTGCTGCTATAAAGTAAGACGTTAAGAAGTACAGGTGTAGAGAAAGCCACTATGGAAGAGCAAAGTCAGGGAGAGGATATTTACCTTAGGAACTTAATATCAGAAAAATGTGGACCAACTTCTGCAACGAAAGAAGATTAAGAAGTCTACCGGTCTGCTCATTGTCAAAATATAAAAACATATTTTACAGCTTTCTCAATTTTAATTTCGTACAAAACACACACACACACACACACACACACACACACACACACACACACACACACTGGCGGCGCCGTGGCCGAGCGGTTAGCGCGCTCGCCTACCACCTAGGCGGCCCGGGTTCGGTCCCAGGGACCCGCATGTGGTATTCGTGGTGGACGAAGCGGCGTCAGGGCGGGTTTTCTCCGGGTGCTCCGGTTTCCCCCGCCATCTCATTCCACCGGTGCTCCATCTTCATTCTATGTGTCATCAGTGTCACCGCCTGCGGTGCCGTAGTAAAAGCGGGCGTTAAACACTACAACAACAACACACACTGACAAATGCTCAACCTGCAAAATGGGACTGATGAAGATTAAGACAGAGGCAGATGTGGAAAGGAGAAACAAACTAAGAACCATGTACAGACTGCACAAGCACTAATAAAGGTGAAAGTTACTTATTCATATTGTATGAAATTTCTTTGTGAGTATTCAATGTTTGTTATATAAATAAAATAAAAATATATTGTTATTGTGAATGTAGCAGTCCTTAGTTTCCAAGTTTATACCGAATAAAATAATCCTTATAAACATTAACGTATTGGTTGTATAGTGCATTTTGTATTATAAATAGGTGAAAATAAATAAAAATATAGTAAATGCTTAAATAAAAAGCAACAAAAACAATAAATGGCAAAAATAACGAAATTTCATGTCTTAATTTCTCGCTCACACAGAAAAGTTTATCAGCATCTATCGACTTTTGAAAAAACTCCGCATTTTCAAACCCCAAATTTGCACCTGTTAAACTATGTTATTTGTTTCTTTTCACATTCAGTGAGACAGTGTCAGGAAGGAGAATTGACTGATTAATATAGTTGCTGTACTAACCAATTAGTGTTGGCAATAAATAGAAAAAAACATTTTTTCTCAGAAATGCATTTTGTACATCTATCGAATTTTGAAAAAAACGCTCCTCAACTTTAATAAGGAATATGTATTTCAGCAGTTGTATACGGGTGTCTAATGGTATACGTTCAACTATAAACATGTACACAGACCAGATGATAATATAGGTTCAGAAATAAGACTGAATTATTATAAATACGAGGGAAAATCAGTCGTAGTGTGGAGAGCATAGCAGTGATAGTGAAAATGGGTGATTGGCACGCAGCAAAGAGACAGTGATGAAGGGAGTGGCAAGAGTGGGGGAAGCACCCCGTCACACCGCAACGTTAAGTTCCACTCTCAACATTCTTTTCTAAGCTGGCGGCCTATAACTCACCATTATATCCATAAAAGCTATTTTTATTTCTTTTCTGCAAAAATATTTGCTCAACCTTTTTATAAACTCTGATTAGCATGACCTAACTTGTGAACATTGAAGAGCTAAATTTAACTTACAGTTAAGGCCTATAAAACAAGATAGTTTGTACAACAAAACTTCCAACGTTAATTGTAACTTACGATTAATTCCATGTACTAAACTTAACACTATACAATCAGCCCAAGAGAACTTAACCCAGTTTCACCAACTATAACCTATTTTCTCAAAATATTACAGGTAAAGAAGTAGAGAATATAACCATTATTTTAGAATGATTCTGAGACTAGAACTGTTACAAAAAAGATAACCATAGGTCCAATAATTCAGTTTCAAAATAACTCTGTACCTACTAGTTACTTTACATGGTGGAACACACACCATGTAAAATAAGGACCTTTATAACATCATAATGTCCATTGGTATAAGCCCCGGCCAGGGGAGTACAACCCGTCATCTTCAACATTGTAAATCGCTCCTTTGTCCAGCTGAAATTCACATTACACTGCATGTCCTTGTTGTGATCCAACATGTAATAGAGTATATCTGTTCGTAAATTTTTGGACGGCGACATTCACATCTACTTTTCACATCTGCTGCTGATGCTATGACGTATTTCACCTCCGCTACACTTGCATCTCTTGTTCTCTTCCAGCAATATTGCCACTCCTCCACTAGGTACCTAATATAACAATAATATATAGACCAACAACTTCACTTAATCACTTAAGTGGAGCTGTTGGTCTCTATATTATTGTGATATTAGTGGATTATATTGCTTCATTGTTAATAGCTTCAAATGTGTATAATTGATACCTACTCTTGTTTGTTACCCGAGGCTGCAATGGAAGAAAACATACAATTACTAATTGCGATTAAATTTTAAATGTAATTCTCAGTAGCAGGACATGTTGATATTCCACATCAAGCACATCACTATGAAAGTTACTGAAAATCAATTAAGTCCTGTGTACATCTTAATAAACAATACACATGTACTGTGATATCTAAATTGTAAAGCATTTTTGTTCAAATTATATACACATTCACATGGATGTACTCATTGTATGTCCATTGGTGTAGCAGTGTTTGTAATAGATGTGCGTTATCTCTCATGTTTGTCTCATCACATACAAACGTTACTTGTGGTCCACCTAAGTGTGAATAAGTTTATTTATGCCAATACACACAATGCTGGTGTAATGCAATGTTTAAGAGGTGGAATCAGGACAGAAAACTTCAGTACCATAGCCGGAATCTGAACCACGGATCTTCTGCTTATCGACCGGCTGCTCTAACCACTAAGGTACCATGGTCAACTTGCCAGTATGACATTAAAAGGAAAGAACTAATCAGTTGGGGAATTTAATGTCATACAGGCAAGTTGACCATGGTAGCTTAGTGGTTAGAGCAGCCGCTCGATAAGCGGAAGATCTGTGATTCAGATCCTGGCTATGGCATTGCATTTTTCAGTCCTGGTTCCACCTCTTAAAGCATAAATAAATTTATTTATGCTAAAAAACAATACAATTTAACCTACTAACAACAAAGTAAACAAAAAATAGTACTAAATCTAATATTTGATATTCCAAGTGGAAATCAGCTAGAATTTACACATCTTAGCTACTGGAAACTAGCAGCTATTACCTTAGCCTACTAGGAAAAGTAGATATTTATTTACAATACCCTTACATTCCAATTTGCAATATTTTTCCTACACTGTGTGAGTTGCTAATTTTATTCTTTGGCCCACCATACATTTTAACTCTGTGGTTATTTATGCATGGTTGGGCCCACTCTGGTTCACATTATTTCTGTTTAGTTTCCTATACTATTTTCCCATTATCCTTGCCGTTCATTCACCTAATAACTTTATATCCTCTTCCTTCTTTAACTCCATTATCTTAATTTTATTAACCTCGTTAATATTCCTCCCCCATTTCTTTGCCAAAAACCGTTCTCTCGACAACCTTATTTTTGATAATCATTATCCCGTTCCCCATACAAAGGGTACATATCCAAACTTACTCCCTTTCTCATTCTTCTTAATCTTTGTATACATTTGCCCCCCCCCAAAAAAAAAATAAACACCAGCGACAACGATTAATATGTTGTGCGGGACACCAAACTGGTTGGTTTTCAAACAGGAACCACTGTCCGTAAATGCACGATTTGGACGCTGTAGCACATCGAAGTTTAATATGGGTGTACTTCACATTTTGACAATAAGGCCAACATCGAGGTGTGTACATGACCAACGGGCTTCAAACTGTGCAATTCCTACGTCATTGCAGAGCCTATATAGGTGGTGGTAAGCCTCATGCATATAGCACAGTTGTCTTTGAAGTTTTTCAATCGCTCCGTGGACTCGAGCAATAAGGTCCTCCGCTGGTATTACAGGAGTGTCATTCACCATACTTTTCATACAACTCCACAGAAAATAATCGAGGGGAGTCAGATCTGCCGATCATACCGGCCATGGAAGTGATCCACCTCCACCAATCCATCGATTTGGACATGTGACGTTGAGATGATTCCGCACATTTACATCAAAGCACATTTACATCCTTAGCTTTTTCAAAAAACTTCTAGCTAATTGCTAGTTCTCCTCCAATATATTCCCAATTCCAATTTCCTTTAGAGTTCTCTTCAATCCCTGAACCCAATTCATCCCATTAGGGGCTCTTTCCTACATTATTAAACACTGCTTCAAGATATTTTGCTCTTGCATTAATCTTATTCCATAGAGCAATTCCACGAACATGTCATACCGAGTGTTAAAATTTGAAATCAATGTTTCACCTTTTTTACTGAGGAAAGATGATGCTAGATACCCCAAAGTATCTTATAAAGTGAAAAATAGACGTTTTTGACGTGAGTATGGGTTCAAATTTCACTTCTTACCCATATATTTCCAAAACACTAAAAATAAGCGTGAATAACGGTGATTTTCATATCAATATTTCAGGAGCTATGTACAACTGTTTTAATTTTTTTGTTCTGTACATCACACAATGACCCTTCGTCTTCGAAACGTGTATATGGCTAATCATTTTCGACATTTATAAATAATCCTTAGAACCTGTTTAATTATTACGGCGTGTCAATGTCAGTTAGTCACGGTAAATAAGGATAAAGTCTTCTGCAGGGAAAAGTAATTGACTGAAAAAATATCGTTAATGATTCTGCGTCATTACAATATAACGAATAAAAAAGTATCATAAAGTTTTCCTCTATAGTCATTCGTTTTCCCATAAAACACGTGACTAACGGACAATTAGTGCTGGCACCCTGTGGTCGTCATACGCGTAAAGTGCTTCTGAGACTTCAGTCAGGATAGACGTATCAGTTAGCAGTTGAAGAGGGATTACATGTTGTAAAACCAAAGCACTCTGTCCCGATATCAGGAAAACAACTATCAGAGGAATTTAAAAGTGCAACCATTAAGTTCTATCAGATGATTCAATATCTTACCAAGATCCTGGAAGAGGTGATTTTATTGAAATCCATGTTCAAGGAGAAACAAAAGAAGTTTGCATTAGGTATCTATTGGTAACATTAAAAGAAGGACATGCACTCTTTCTACAAGACCGAGAAGAAATGTCCGTGGGGTTGACAAAATTCGCTGAATTACGCCCTGCTTACGTGCGTCTTCAAAGTCAGATCCCACATAATGTGTGCACATGCATTATACATGAAAATATGAAGTTTCTTCTCAAAGCATTGTGTAAAAATCACGTACTCACTGAGACTGAATTTCGTAAGTTCATAGCACAAGTGGTTTGTGATCAGAAATCGAGTAAGTGAATGCAGGGAGGATGCTCCAACTGCCCGGCATTGAGTGGAGCAGACATTTCGGATAAACTTGCTAATTCTCCATGCGAATGGAAGCTGTGGGGTTCATATAATGGAAGAATGGAAATAGAAGTTAAAAAGTGATCTGTAAAAGACTGCATTGAAGAACTGACCAATTGCCTGCCACGTTTCCTAAATCACTTTTATGTAAAAAGACAGCAATCCGAGGCGTTTAAGAAGGCTGGGGAAAATGTTGCAATTAGTGAAGCTGTGATACAGATCGACTTCTCTGAGAACTACACATGCAAGAAGCAAAATGAAATTCAAGCTGCCCACTGGAACAATACACAGATGTCAATATTTACTGCTGTTGCCTGGTATAGGAAAGAAGATATTGGTGAAATTCAGAAACAATCTTTTGCTTTGGTTTCTGCTTATGTATCACATGACAAATGTGTGGTTGATATTTGCTTAAGGAGTATATTTTCGAAAATATTGGATACAGTTCTGAATCTTGAACTTGTGAAAGTGTTTTCTGATGGAGCTGCTAGTCATTTTAAGCAGAAATACACTTTGAGTCATGTGACATATCTTTCCGAAGTATTTGGAATCCAAATTGAATGGCACTTCTTCGAATCCTATCACGGAAAGGGGGCAGTAGATGCGATTGGAGGACAAGTGAAGAGGATGGCATGGACAGCTGCGAAACCAGGAAGCAGGATTCAGAGTGCTGAAGAATTTGTTAATACTGTTAGAAAGAAAACCAAAATATGTCTTCTTGAGGTTTCTCTGCCTGAAATTGAAGAAGTAAAAAAATTTCTCGACAAAAGATTTGAACGTATTTCACCTATGCCATCCACTCAGCGGGTTCATTATGTGAAAGTACTAGGTTTAAATGTTGTGGAATATGCTTTTCTTTCATGTGTGGAAAGTGTCAGAATGATGCACAACTTTCGGAAATAAAAACAGTGTAGTGATATGCGCGTGTACTACGAGGCTATTGCATTTAGCGTTCCTGCACTATAAGGAGTCCAATCCAGGAACTAGTGTGTTCCAGGTATGTGATGTGTGCTGTGTGCTCTCATGTGTCGTCTTTGTTATGGTTTTGAGTCAGCTTTTTATACTTGCAATGACGTAACTGTGATAGGAAATGAGAGCTGTCAACATCTGTTTATTCTGTTTATGTTGCATGACTTTAATGCTTCTCCAAAGGATATGATTATTGTCAAAACGATAAATACAATTACACACCTGTATGTATTACATGTATGTAACGTATAATATGTATCACTATGATTTACCATATGCTATACCATGTAAAACAGAGACAAGGTATTAAAATATTCACAAATGTCAGTTAGTCACAAACTCATGTCCGTTAGTCACGCTGACCTTTGAATAAATATCTCCAGATGAGAATACCATGCCAAACCTTTTTTCAGGTCATTTGAAAGCTTAGAAGTTCCTCTCTCAAGTGATTTTTCAGAACAAATCAAATAAGAAAACTTTCAGAGAAAACGGAGGACAAACGTTTGAAGTTGGACCTGCAGTTGACAAAAATGTCCGTTAGTCATGAAAAGTTTAGCGCTCATTAATAAATAATTGTTTCGCTTCTTTAAGGTTTTTATATTTCCTATCACAACTGTCAATGTATTTTCTGTCATCGTATGTCGTTAAAATAATATTTTTACACCTATATTGACCATTAGACAGACATTTTAAGAAGAAAATGTAGTGTAAAATGTCAGTTAGTCACACGCGGAATTGCTCTATACCAATATTTTAATATTCTTTCCACAATCATTCCCTTGCTACCCAGCCTTCCCATTTCCATCACTACTACACCATTTGGTGCTGATATAGGTAATCGCAGTATCTGTTCACAAAATAATTTATCTATTCTATCGAGCTCACCCTATCCCTCCTCACTTACCCAAATCTCTATTCCATAGACCATTTTTGAAGCACCACAATCGTATATATTGTTTCCAGCCACTTGCTTGTATTCCCGTATCATTTGTAAACATAGTTTTATAGCGTTCATGCTATTTTTCCCTTAGCTAAGGACTTAATCTCTTGATAATTTCATCTCCCAGTACTACTCAATCTCGTCCCAAAATATCCCATATTCCTCCCCTCCCACATTCCACCTTTCCTCCTTCTTTAATTTTTTTCCTCTCTTAAAAACCATTACGCTGAGCAGTCCACTTACTATATGCCAGTCCAAGTGACATAGACCAGTGAAACTACAGATCTTTTTAGAAGTATATGAGTCGACCTACAGAAATTTATAGTAAGGTTAAGTGAAACATAAGTATCTATAGGTCGACTCATACACTTCTAAAAATATTGTGTAGTTTATTGTTTGTACGTCAGCTAAGTTTTATGTTGCATTAAAGGTTTCCCACAGAGTAGGAAAGCGTGCAAGTTTTTGTACATCATATACAATTATTACAAAATTTTGCCAGAAGTGGGTTTCCATCTAAACCATGTAATAAATCTATGTAAAATACAGAGAAATTAAATATCAGAAGTCCATATACCATATCAAATACTAATAAATCAGGTGATTATAAAATTATTACACAAACACATGAAGGGAAGTTAAAAGATAGTACTAACCCAAATTTACAAAATCAGCTAAATTATAAAAATTACACAGCAACAAAAAATAAGTTTAAACAAAAAACCAAGATACTTAATTAGAATATTCAAGGTACTCCGAACAAAGGGCACTTTTTGAGATAAATGTACTTACTATGCAACTGGACATTATTATTTTCTCTGAGCATGGACTTAAAATAGAAGAAATAACGGTAAATAATTACGAAGTTATACTTTAGGGCCTAAATTTTGTAGGGAAAAGTACTAGAGTGGAGCACTTGTAATATATGTTAAAAGTGGGTTAAAGTGTAAAGAAATTGATTGCAAAAATATAGAGTAGAAATGTGTTGTGAATTAGCTGCAATTGAGGTTACTTTTGAAAAGAAAAACCTCATAATATTAAGGGTGTGTAGTCCGCCAATGGCAAACAAAACCAAAATTCCTTAAAATACTTGAAAATATAGTAAACAATAAACATATAATCGTACTTGGGGACTTCAATATAGATGTAGTTGTAGAAAGTAAAAGAAAATATTGATACTAGAAGTACTAGGGAGAAATAATTTAACTTTAACAAAAACGGGACCCACAAGGGTAACCAGTCTTTCCTCTAATTGAAACTAAAACTTTAGGTAAACAAAGAAATGTATATAAGTTATATATATATAAGTTATATATATAATGGTTAGTATAACATAAATTAAAGGGGTTGTAAATAAAAATACTCTAGAAGCTTCAAGACATCTTCAAGCAATAAATTAAGTAAATATACACACAAAAAAATGATAAATTTGATTACTAAGATAAATTTCTTGATAAACTGTTTTGGTGGAACCGTGCCATTACTCAAAGTAAAATTAATACACACACACACACACACACACACACACACACACACACACACACACACACACACACACTTGGGTCTCTAAAGGTATAGATATCTCTAAAAAGCATATGCAGTTTCTAAATAGTTTAAAACACCTTAATCTTGGTGACAAATCATATGATTATACAGAAAAGTATAACAAAATCTTACATAGCGTAATAAGAGGAGTAAAGAATTTACATAATATACAACTAATAACAAATGCAGAAAATAAAATTAAAGCCACATGGAGCATCGTAAACTCAATAAATAAGAAAGACAAACAAAAATGGCAAGGAAATGTGTCCATTGAAATAAACAGCCGAGTGATACAAGAATCTATAAACAGAGCTGACCATTTCAGTGAACACTATGTAAACGTTGTAACAAAATTGGGAATAAAACAAATTCAGTATGTGTCAATAAATTAAAAAATGTATAAGACTCTATTATGCTTAGTAAAATTAATGAGGGGGAAATTCTTGCACGGATAAATTTACTAAAATGCAAATGATCCAGTGGATTAGATGAATTTACAAATGAGATAATTAAATATTGCAAATATGAAATTACAGACGTAGTCACTCAACCAGTCAATCTTTCAATTGGAAAACCTTCCCTAATAATTTAAAACAAATTGTAGTTAGACTAATTTACGAGAATAAAACTCAAAATTAGAAATGAAAAACTATAGACCTATATCTTTATGCTCATCACTCTCGAAAATAGCAGATGTATTATTTTTAGTACGGCTACAAAGTTTTTGTATTAGATTTCAAATTCTATCAGAATGGCAGTTTGGGTTTAAAAAAGGGTCTACAACAGAAGCAATTTGTAAAGGAAAGGACACTATTATAAATGCTCCAAATTGAAAGAAATATGTTATCGCAATCTTCCTTCACCTTTCTAAGGCTTTTGATCGCGTTAACATAGAAAACTTGATGTCAAGGTTAGAAAACAATGGAATTAGAGGCATACCATTAACGTGGCTTGGCTTATACTTACAAAATAGAGAACACTACGTTGAAATAATACATAATGTAAGTGGAAAGCTAACGAAAAATCGACCATCATTCAAAACAGTAACACATGGTGTGCCACAAGGCCCAAAATTAGGAGCATATCTGTTCCTTCTGTCTATACAAACAGTTTATTCAAAATAATTCAAGAAGCCGGGGGAATAGCGATAGGCTGTGCAGACGACAGTATGATTGTAGTCACAGCAAAAACAGAATTAGAGCTACAGATCAGGGCAAATACTTTACTAGAAAAGGTCAGTCAACATTTAGAAAATTTAGTTATGGTATTAAACAGAAACAAAACAAAGTGGATGCAAATTAGTCTCAGTAACAAAAAGCAAACAAATACAAGGTTAACAGTAGAAACCAGAGAAATTCAAGAGGTAAATAAAATAAACCTCCTAGGATTAATAATAAACAGTAACTTGAAATGGAATATGCATGTGGAAAAAGTCATAAGCAATATTAATTCGGGTTTATATGTACTATAACAAATAACACAAATAATAGATAAAAAGTATTAAGCAAATATACTATGCTTTTATTCACTGGCACCAAAACTGTGGAGTGGTATTATGGGGCACAACACATAAAACATTACTTTTAAGGCTGTTTAGGTGGCAAAAGACAGCAGTACGTTTAATTGCAGGAATAGGAAGAAGACATTCATATATTTATATAGGATTTATAGGTATATAATGAGGGTTTATATATACGAATGTACTAAAGTCACATTAAAAGTTATAATAAAAACAGCTATATTGGCAAATATAACACTAGAAATAAAGAAAATTATTTTTAAATACACCTATAGGTATCCTGGATAACACATCCATAGAAAATTGTATCAAAGATTTGTACAACCACCTACCATCCAAAGTTAAACAGATACGCAACGAAAAAATTAAATTAACGATTACTATATCTTATTTATTAGAAAAGGCGTTCTACTCTGTAGAAGGTTACAAAAACAGATATAATATGGTATTTATGCACTTCTCATTATTCGGTTATCCAATGTAGGGTGACATAAAGTCCTAAGAGCACGAATGGTATTCCGATATTCATCCATCCACCAGGGGACACGAAATAGCTGGGTTGGGAAGTCCACAGAGGAATAGATTGCTCAGCAGCAGAGCTCTCGGTGAGAAATCGCTGGGGTGGGAAGTCCACAGCGGAATAGATTGCTCAGCAGCAGAGCTCTCGGTGAGAAATCGCTGGGGTGGGAAGTCCACAGAGGAATAGATTGCTCAGCAGCAGAGCTCTCGGTGAGAAATCGCTGGGGTGGGAAGTCCACAGCGGAATAGATTGCTCAGCAGCAGAGCTCTCGGTGAGATTCTGTGCCAAATCATTCACTGAGTCGTGCTTGTTGTAAGCAAACAGCCAACTGGGTGTAAAGGTTTCAGTTGGTATGGTCCAAGCGCCATCTAGGCATACGTGTGGAGCATGTATCTTGCAGTAGGAGACTAATAAGACATGGAAAGGGGTCACTACAGTGTAAATCACAGATGACATTCCATTGTAAGGAAAGTGCTAACTGTGGTGAGACACTACTGAAGGAGTCAGAAAGGAATGCAGGTTCTCCAGTGTTGAGGAGAGCTAGATTGTAACTATCCATGAAATCAGCGTTGAGCTTCCCTCTCACACAAGCGAGACTTCAACCCCAAACTGGGTGGTGCACGTTAAAGTTTTCCACCAACGGAAACGGGGTTGGTAACTGGGAAACTGATCTTCTAAAGCAATGAGCGAGAAGCCATGGGACGGAGTCATATAATATATATATATATATATATATATATATATATATATATATATATATATATATATATATGGTAAACTGGATGATTGGCAGTAGAATCCTTACGGCGGCTAATTGTATGTCAGGATATAAGGGTATGGATTCCATATATATAATCTCTAATAAGTATCACAGCACTGCCATCTGCTTAAACCACCTCTTCCGGCGTAAGGTCACACCGTACTGAGGTGTATCGTCATAGTTGGAAAGCGTCTTGCAAACATGTGACCAAAGGCTCATTGTTATTCAGCAAAAGTCCTAGCTCTGGTCGTTGTATTCTAATTCCACGTATGTTCCATGCTAATATTTGAATGGGATAAGTACTCTAAGGTAACTCTCCATTACCCTGAAGTAGTTGGTGGTCAGTTCAATTTGGTGCTTTTCTTATGTGATGAGTTCACACATTTCTCTGAAGCTTTGTCGTGCCTATTTTTCACTGGGATTCTTACAGCGTAGGCAGGATCTTCTTGTTCCATTTTCTCTAACGAGGATGTTTGTCCTCCAATAGCGAACTTGTGTTCGATTGCCTTGAACCGGTTGCTAACGGGGGCAGAGGAAGATGAAGGTTCACCTTTACAGTTCACACATGACGAAGCTGCAGTATGTGCACCATCGTGGAAGACGTCTCCATAGTTAGGACATACAACTTGTCTGTTACAAAAGTCGCCTGTATGACCAAACATCTTGAAACATCCGAGCAGGTTCGGGAAGAACGGCCTAACTTCGATGGATTCATGCCCTGCTTTAATTCTTTGCGGGAGATCTACCTGATGAAAGTTCAAGATGAGGGTTTGAATTGACTTTAATTCACCTCCTTCTTTACACCGAACCCGGTAAACGTTAGCAATGCCGTTTTCCGCAAGAACCTCTTGAATCTCCTCATTGGATAATCCATACAATGCACGGGTGTTTTAACACGCCGCGCAAAGGGTTCGGGGCCTGTGCGTCTCAACAAGTGTATGATAACTTACTAGCACATTGGCTTTCGGTATTTTAGCTGCATGTAAAGCTGATAGTGCTTCAACCAGGAGTGTGTCATTGTGAGAACTAGTGCATGACTTTACTAAACCAGCAATCCTATCCAAGTCCTTGTGAATAGTAAATGGGCTCACCGATAAAAACCTATGTTCCCCAGTTCTAGTTATCCTAAGTAGCTAGGACCGCAAGACTAGACTGAACACTGAATATATTTTTATTTTATATTTTTGTGTGTACCATGGCACATTTATCCTCCACTATTTCAAATGTATTCCATAACATGCTCACATCCTGAGCACCACCCCGGCTAAGGTGAGAGTCCTGGCTGCCCACCCTAGGGTCACACCTACTGTTCAAATCAGCCTTTCTGACGTGGGGGAGGGAGCAGTAATAGTAAACAGTTAAAGTAAAAAGAAAATATAGAGTCTAAAAGAAATGTAGACACTCCAGTGTTTAGGAGAGCTACGTTATGTGTGTACATGAAATTAGTAATCGATCTGCCTCTCGCATTAGCCTGAGTTGAACCCCAAAGTCGTTTAGGCACGTTGAAGTTTCCCACCGATAGAAAAGGTATTGATACATGGGACACTAGATCATTTAAATCAGTGAGCAAGAGGTCATGAAAAGAAGGCAAGTAAATACTGCAAACAGTAGTTAGAATGGATGGAAATACAATCCTTACCGGCAACTGACTATATCAGACTCTAAGGGTACAGATTCCTCGAATATATCATCTCTGATTAGCATCATAGTGCCCCATGGGTAGGAACTCCATCTTCTGGCATAGACACTGGACATCAGGACAGAGGGTTGGCAGATTTGCAGGGGTTTCTTAACTACTGAGAAGGACGCCTTCTTGATAACCCTGACTTCCTCTATGGTTCTTTCCTCTGCATAACAGGGACAGTCACAGGAACTTGACGGATGTTTACTGCCATGGTAGACACAAGCTGGCTCTGATATGTACACACCATCATACAAAATGTCACCACAGTTTATATGCACAGATTCTCCTTTACTAAGGCCTAAATCGCTGACATTTGTAACATCTGAGCATATTGGGGATGTAGGGACTGACTTCAATGGGTTCACACCCTACTTTAATCCTTTAAGGAAGATCTACCTGGTCAAGGTAATGAACAGGCTACATGAGGGTTTTAATTTCCTTCTTTCCTCTGTACCCAATCTACAGACGTGAGACACTTTGATTTTCGAGATATCTCAGTAATGCGATAGATAACTTACATCAAAGTTAAGACAGTTCAGCATTTATACAGACTCCAGATTCTCTACAAATTGTAATGTCCTTTACATTTTACTCACCTCAATATTGTTGTTAATACCAATGTTTCCCCCTATTGTCCCAACTTCCTTCTCCTTAAGAGCAATAATCGTCTTAAGAAGTTGGTAATTAGGATGGGGTTGCGTATTCATGTTGTATCTGTAACAAGATACATATGAAGTTATAAAGTAGTTCAGTGGGCTGTTCAATATGAACATTTCATTCTCTACAATGATCCAGATAACTGGGGGATTTCACTTATGTTGGCACTCTCATTCCTACTGTATGGTTAATACTACTCAAGTTCTCAAGTTCAGTACCGTTCAAGTTCAAAATTGCTATGATAAGACGCCTCTATTTTACTTAGATGGGACATTCAAAATTCAATCTGACAAGACTCCTCAAAAAAAAAAAAAAAGGTTCCATAAATGTACCCATTGGAAAAGGCAGTCAGCTCATCAAATGTCATGTAGGATCTACTATGACAGTAGAAGCACGCCTGAGAATTAGGTGACCCTTCGTGCAGGTCTCACTGAAGATTGGTATTTTCTTTTGTGAAAGATAGTACGTGTTGTAAGCTACACCACACACACACACTCGTGCGCGCACGCACACACACACACACACACACACACACACACACACACACACACACACACACTGACCTACGCGTTGGCTATGGATATCATCACCTGAGGAGATACACAAGACAATGCCACAAGTATGGTAGCTTTTCCGAAGTGTTTTAATACAAAACATCGTCAGCTAGTTTCGGAGATAGAAAGAATTTCAGCGTGTTTTGTGTCAGCTAATCCCTTCAACTTGTGAAACCCAAAAATGATGTATTGAACTTCAGTAATGGGGCAATCGTCACACCTAATCACTGAGCGAAATCCCGGGGGGGGGGGGCATGGATAGGATTTCTCCTCCAGCAATGATTTTATACCAAGAATTCCCACTAAAATATGCCATGGGGGAGTTTATCCTAACAAGAGAAACAGCGTAATACAGTACTACAATGTTTTCATTTAAAGAATATTTTTTTCATTAGATGACTAAAATAAAGTATTAAACTATATGAACATAAAGTTAAAGTATCAGTAATAATCAATTGGAAGTATTGAATACACTGCAGTTGCTTTTATTTAACATATTGTAAGATCTGTTTTTCTTTTAAGGAGAGATATCGGTGAAATTTGGGCCAAAATGACAAAAATCCAATTTATCGTTTTTTGTCTTAAAATTGCATATGTGCTTTGTACTTTCATTATCTACCATCGCTTAGGCCGCTACATCATGATTTAAATGCCTGTGTGCGGGTGGTCGTGGCTCCTAAAATGCATTCATTATTCCATTGCAGCGAAATCGCGCACAATTTTGAGGTTTAAATCAGGTGGTCAGATTCATTGATGGTTAATGTATGTAATACAGTGCTAAAGTATGGTGAAATTTTTTGTCTGTGTGTTTGTGTTAATCACGTGGTCGTGTTTTTCTGAATTTTGTACAAAATTTGTTTCTAAAATTAAATTGTAAATTGCAAGGATTTAAGTTATTAGTGGATTCAATATGGGTTGTGAGGTTACTCTCTGTGTAAACGAAAGTCACAGCTAGTAAAGTAAGTCTAATCAGCAAAAGAATTAGTAATGTTAGGGATGAGCAAAGATTTAAGCAGAGTGCACTGAATAGATTAAATACATACAGATCAGAAAAAAAAAGATTAACTTAAAGAATAAGAAGATAAACAGTTATTTGAAGGACCTTCGTATGCTCCAAGGGAATTCTAAACGGGTAAATATATGCCGTTATACACTTGGAAATTTAAAGTCATTTTTCTTCGCTTTCTATTTTTTTACTTAGATATTTTAACCTTCAAAACGCTCCTTCTAGGGTAATTTTAATATATTTCTTTGCCATTTTGCACACATATTCTTAAGCAGTCGCTTCATAAAACCTGGTATTTTAAATCCTCTATATGGAGCAGTTTAGTTGTTACTGAATTTTGATTTTGAAAATTACTAATAATTTGAGAAAAAATGGCCATTAATTTACTCAACTTTTTCTCTCCAAAAGCATTTGTCATAGCTAACTAAAACGTGTTCTGTAGACATAAGCAAAGGAAACACATACTCAGAGTTTACTTTACAATAAATAATATTTTATATGAAGCATTTCCTATATTGCACTTAAACAGCAGCAAAAAAAAAAAAAAAAAAAAATATATATATATATTGCAAAAACTATCGATACACAGAAAAGTGGAATTTGGTAGATGTACCTACTAGATATGCTTTGGTACATATGTATACAAATTTTCACGTCATTGTGACAAAAATTGTGAATTTTAGTAATTTTCACAGATGCCTCCCCCTAAAATGGCAATGTAAAAATGCTCCCCACCACACAACCAACTTTTAACGAGTTTGCACCCAATACCTAACAGTTTGTTCATTTGCACGGAAAATACTACTCACCAAAGTTGAATCCAAATTAGGTAACTCACCTTTATTTTACTTTGCTCCACCAAACCAAAACTAACCAAACGAATATTACAAAAGCAGACAAGCTTCCTTTACACAAGCTCACACTGTGAGCACAGAACAGCCTCTGAGTGAGCGAAACCTGCGAGAAAGAGCTTCCAGACGGTGTTGCCAACTTGGGGAATGAAAGCGCACCGCATCCTGTCTTTAAAAGCACCAGAAAAACACTGGAACTAACAAACACGGTAAAAATTCGATATTTCTCCCACCATACAAAGTAATTTGTGGAAAAAAAAAGAGTATCAAGATTGAAACCTGCGAGGTGAAACAAAACGGCCCCTCACCTCTGACCAAACTATCTCGGGCAGTAAGGCTGCCAATCGTCTCGTAAAAAACGGGAAACTCCACGTTTTTACTTGTGCCTTCCACGTCCCGCGTCCCGAAAAATTTTGTTGGGACGCGAATAGGTCCCGTATTTTCTGGACACTGTCTTTTCTAAATTAAAAACTTAACTACATATGGTTGCCATTTCCGATTGTGAGAAATGCCGAGTCAGTGACTTATCGTCATTGTTTTGCGCGCTCTGTGAACAGTGTAGATATACGAAGGAAAAATACACAAATTTAAGTTCTGCTTAAAACTGTAGAACTTGCTCTGTGTATCCCGGAGTCAAACGCAGGAATTGAGCGTTTGTTTTTAAAAATGGATGATTATTCATCATGTGATAAAACAAATGTTTTAGATAATACAATTCCTAATGCACTGATTCTCAAGTGTAATCTGAACATTCCATCTGCACAAATGTATGATAAATTGTTAGGCAATAAGCAGTTATGTGATCAAATTCACTAAGGTGAAAAATACAAACTGCTGGTACCTAATATGAAGGAGCACTTCACTTAGTTAGGGTATTAATAAACACTGTTCTGATACAAAGACATTTATTCAGTATTATGTTTCCATTACTCCAATGTTCTATTAATAAGATTTTCAGAAAGTAGTAATCAATTGAACACAACTTTTCAAGTGTCCCGTATTTTAACGAAACAAAAATAGTAGGCTTATCGGGGAGTCCCAACAGCGTATGGTAGGCACATCGCAAACTGGCTCTTTTGATTACATGATTGCCAGTAATATCTTCTTAGTTAGGAAAGCGGGGTACATTTCAAAAGCACCAGATCTGGTGCCAAAAGGACTAAATTGGCAACCCTGACCACTGGGGTGCAATAGGATCAATACAGACCCTCTAGAAGTCTAGAGGGTTCTGATCAATACAAATCCATAAACAGCGATGGATACAACCACTTTTCTCCCGGGGGTGGGGATGTTAAGCACAGAACATATAATATTAAGCTTGACGGGGGGAAGGAGTAGGGAGGGGTGAATACACCGAATTTTAGTGATATATTTAAAAAATAACAGTACTAATATTTTGAAATAGCCCCAAATCTCTGACATTTAATAAAATTATGCGTAACTAAGTTCGTGGTTTCCACATAGGATTTCAGTACTAACGAACTGACAAAGACCGCAGCTTGCACAAACACATCCTTCTACAGTAGGCTGTTACACACTAGCCATAAAATAGCTGTATCGGCACTCATTGTTGCTTTTAAAGGAGCTATGATCCGATGGAAAATCAAGAGAAAATAATTAAAACGCTTTACCTGTTATTACCTGTTTTACGGCGAGACTCATACATATCATACATACCATACATACCATACATACCACACATAACATACATACCATACATACCATACATAACATACATACCATACATAACATACATACCATTCATAACATACATACCATACATACCATACATACCATACATACCATACATACCATACATACCATACATAACATACATAACATACATACCATACATAACATACATACCATACATACCATATATACCATACGTACCATACGTACCATACATACCATACATAACATACATACCATACATAACATACATACTATACATACCATACATACCATACATAACATACATACCATACATAACATACATACCATACATAACATACATACCATACATAACATACATACCATACATACCATACATACCATACATACCATACATACCATACATAACATACATAACATACATAACATACATACCATACATAACATACATAACATACATACCATATACCATACATAACATACATACCATACATACCATACATAACATACATACCATACATACCATTCATACCATACATAACATACATACCATACATAACATACATACCATACATAACATACATACCATACATAACATACATACCATACCATACTATACATAACATACATACCATACATACCATAAATAACATACATACCACACATACCATACATACCATACATACCATACATACCATACGTAACATACATACCATACATAACATACATACCATACATAACATACATACCATACCATACCATACATAACATACATACCATACATAACATACACACCACACATACCATACATACCATACATAACGTACATACCATACATACCATACCATACCATACATAACATACACACCATACATAACATACATACCACACATACCATACATACCATACATAACATACACACCACACATACCATACATACCATACATAACATACATACCATACATACCATACCATACCATACATAACATACATACCATACATAACATACACACCACACATACCATACATACCATACGTAACATACATACCATACATAACATACATACCATACCATACCATACATAACATACATACCATACATAACATACATACCATACATAACATACATAACATACATAACGTACATTACATACATACCATACATAACATACATAACATACATACCATACCATACCATACCATACATAACATACATACCATACATAACATACATACCACACATACCATACATAACATACATACCATACATACCATACATACCACACATACCATACATAACATACATACCATACATACCATACTAACATACATAACATACATACCATACGTACCATACATAACATACATAACATACATACCACACATACCACATACATCCGTCCGTCCCTCCATCCCACCCTCCGTCCCTCCGTCCATTCGTCCCTCCCTTCCTCCCTCCGCCCGTCCGTCCGTCCATCCCTCCGTCCGTCCCTCCGTCGCTTCAGCCAGCCAGCCACCCACACAGCGCAGCCCGCCAGCGCAGCCCGTCCCGTGCCGTCCCGTGCCGTGCCGTCCCGTGCCGTCCCGTGCCGTGCCGTCCCGTGCCGTCCCGTGCCGTCCCGTGCCGTGCCGTCCCGTGCCGTGCCGTCCCGTCCCGTCCCGTCCCGTCCCGTGCCGTCCCGTGCCGTCCCGTCCCGTCCCGTCCCGCGCCGTCCCGCGCCGTCCCGTCCCGTGCCGTCCCGCGCCGTCCCGTCCCGGGCCGTCCCGTGCCGTCCCGTCCCGTGCCGTCCCGTCTCGTGCTGTCCCGTCCCGTGCCGTCCCTTGCCTTCCGTGCCGTACCGTCCTGTGCCGTCCCGTGCCGTCCCGTGCCGTGCCGTCCCGTGCCGTGCCGTCCCGTGCCGTGCCGTCCCGTCCCGTGCCGTCCCGTCCCGTGCCGTCCCGTGCCGTCCCGTCCCGTCCCGTCCCGTCCCGTCCCGTGCCGTCCCGTCCCGTGCCGTGCCGTCCCGTGCCGTCCCGTGCCGTCCCGTCCCGTCCCGTCCCGTGCCGTCCCTTCCCGTGCCGTCCCTTCCCGTGCCGTCCCTTCCCGTGCCTTCCCGTGCGGTCCACACACACACACACACAATCACACACACAGTCATACACACATACACACAGACATACATACATGTTCGGAAGGTAGTGGGATCCAACGCCATATGGAATCTAATCAAACACGGAATCTCTATTCCGAAATAGTTACGAATGCAGGGAAAAGAGCAAAACGATATAAAATGTTTGTTAAATCAAAAAGTGACCAATCAAGTGAGGATGTTAAGAAAATAATGTAGGCAAATATTGATCCAAGAAATGTAAAGGTCTGCGCTATAAAATCTTTAAATGATGGAAGAGTAATGATACAAACCAATAGTGAAGAGGAAGTAGAAAGATTAGCAACAGCCATTAATGAAAAATGTAGTGAACTGTTGGAGGCAAAAATCCCCAAATTATGGGATCCTAGCCTAGTAATTTTTAACATCCCAGAAGAGATTACTATGGACAATGCGGAAGAAATTATTATTGCACAGAACCCCTGTTTTAACCTCAATACTGGAGATCTAAAACCATAATTTATAATAACAAATAGGAAAAACTCACGTCACTTGGTTGTATCAGTGAGCTCTCAAATAAGAAAGCAACTGGTGGACAATAAACTGAAGATAGGATGGCTCATTTGCAACACAGAGGATTATATCAAAGTAAATCGCTGCTACAAATGTTGCCGTTATTTCCACAAAGCAGGCAATTGTAAAGGAGAGGAGACCTGTGCCCGTTGTGCAGGGAAGCATAACACAAAGGACTGCAAGGCAGCAGATAATGAACTGAGATGTGTGAACTGCATTAATCATAATGAATATAATAAATATACAAAAAATAATGAGAATCACTCAGCATTTGATAGGAACTGTCCATGCCACAGAGAGATATAAAGAAAACATCAATTACTAAAATGGCTAACACAAGGAAAAATACCTATAACACGAAAGCGTACAATAACACCGCCTCACTGAACTGCGTGCAGATTAACCTATAACACAGTAAAGCAGCGACTTACAACCTGGAAGATTTCATTGAAAAGAATAAAATAGACATAGCCTTTGTACAAGAACCTTATGTAATAAACAATTAAGTTAAAGGAATTCCTCATAAATATAAAATTTTCAGCTGTGGAAACGGCACGAAGAGAGCTGTCATTGTGGTTACCAACAAAGAGATTGACCCTATTTTAATAAAGCAACACTCAGACGGAGATAACGCAGTACTAGAAATCACCCGAGGAAATCTAACCTTAACGGCCGCTAGCAGCTATCTAGTTATCAATGATGACATTAATAAAGATATAGTACAATTAGAAGGAATCACAGAATTCGCTAAAGGAAAGTTTTTATTAATGGCCATGGATAGTAATGCAAGGTCCAAGACTTGGCACGACACAATAACAAATAAGAGAGGGGAAAGGCTCGAAGAATTTGTAATAAGCAACAACCTATATAACATCAATGACAATATAGAGATAACAACGTTTGAGTCACCCTTAGGTTCCAGTAACATAGATTTAACAGTCACTAACAATATGTTGAAACTTATAAATAACTGGATGTGCCTAGACGATGAAAACTGCTCCGACCATAGGACGATTACTTTCCAGATAAAATACAGAAATGATCAAATCAACTACAACAATTTCCTAGGGACTAGATATATAGTCCGGGAAGAAATTTACAACGAATTTAACAATAAGTTTCTAGAAGTACTTAAGCTTAAATTCGGAGTACAAATAACAAGTAATGACATGGAACAAGTGGATGGTATTCTACTGGGAATTGTGTCTATGGAAACAGATATAGAGAAAATAATATATAAATTTGAAGGAGCCATAACTGCAGCATGTCACAAATCCTTTGGAACATGTAAGCCAAGAAAGAAAGCTGCTGAAGACAAACCAGTTCCATGGTGGTCACAGGAGTTGACAATAATGAGGAAGAAGACTGCTGCAACCAGAAGAAGGTACCAAAAAATAAAAAAACAACAAAAATGAGAGAGAACGATGCAAGCAGTATACATCCAAGAGAAAAGAAGATACGAATCACCAATTAAAAGGGCAAAATATGAGTCGTGGAAAAACTATTGTAATGTTACCACGACATCGAACCCGTGGAATGCAGTTTACAGATTGTCATCTGGGAAGATGAAACAAAACATTACCTTGTCAACCTTAAGGAAACCCGGTGGCACACATACTAGTGACTTGAAAGAGACTATGAGTGTCATGATGGATTTATTTGTGCCGATTGATGATGTGAAAGAGGACAATGATCACCACCGACAAATCAGGCACAAAATAAAGGAACAACTAGAAACCCGGGATGATACTCCATTTGCAACAGCAGAAGTAGGCTCTATTATAGATAATATGAACACCAAAAAAGCTCCAGGAGAGAACGGCATCACTGCAGAGATACTTCGACTAGTGTTCAGACTAGTGCCCAAACTGACCACAGCTATACATAACGGCTGTCTAAGAAGAACCTGTTCCCCCAGTGCATGGAAACATGCTAAAATTATACCAATTATTAAACCCGGCAAAGAGAACTCCAATGAGGTAAGCAAATATAGGCCAATAAGCCTATTAAATGTTCCTGACAAAGTGTTAGAGAAACTACTAATACAACGGATAATGCACCACGTACACAGTAACAACCTTATGAACAATAACCAATTTGGTTTCACACCACAAACTAGTACAGTCGACGCTCTGATGTACCTGAAACAAATAATCCTAGACATCCTAAAGAAAGGTCAACAGGCTGTCCTTATCAGCTTAGATGTTAAAGGTGCGTTTGATGCCGCATGGTGGCCTAGCATCCTGGCTTTATTGAGAGAGTTCAGTTGCCCACAGAATCTCTATGATCTCTCCGAAAGCTATTTTAATGGAAGGAGTGCTACTTTCTCAGCTAACAGCATATCAATAAAGAGGACAATCAGCAAGGAATATCCACAAGGTTCCTGTAGCGGTCCGGGTTTCTGGAACATACACTATAACTCACTTCTGAATTTAGGATATAGTAAAAACACAAAGGTCATCGCCTTTGCAGACAATGTAATGTTGGTTATTAAAGGAAGTAACAACCTTGAAATAGAAAATTACACTAACATCGATTTGCAGAAAATATCGAGATGGGCCAGAGACAACAAAATCATCTTCAATGAGCAGAAGTCTACAGTGCTAGTAATATCGAGAAGAAGACCATTGCCTGAGCGAGTACTCAAGATATACCTAAACAATAAGCAGTTACTACAGACAGAAAGCTTAAAATATTTGAGCATAATTATTGACCATAGACTCAACTTTACTCGGCATATATAATACGTTAGCCAAAAAAGCATAAAACTCATTCATGCACTGGCCAAATCCGCAAAAATAAACTTGGGACTAAATAGTGATGTCATGAGAATTATATATAAAGGGGCTTTATTGCCCATTCTGACGTACGGGGACCTGTATGGGCAGAAGCAATCAACAAAAGATATAACAAGCTCAAGCTACAAAGAGTCCAAAGACTTATTAACATAAAAATAACTAAAGCATATTGCACTACATCATCTGAAGCACTATGCATTCTGTCAAAAAATACTCCCATAGGGATACATATTCAGGAGATTGCGAGATTATATGAAATCAAGAAACGGAACCAGGAAGGAATTACGATTGATACAGCAGTGCATTACGGGACATGGCCTCATCCAGCAGAAATAATCAAGATCAAAGAGAAACCCAATCATCAAACCCATTTAGTAGACATTTTCACTGTTGGAAGTAAGGAAGATCCGGCCGTTGGATTCAGAATTGCTATATTCATAGACCAAGTACTAGTCCACCAACTACAATATAAATTACACAGAAGATGTTCTAACAATCAAGCAGATCAGTTCGCAATTCTCAAAGCCCTAGAACAGCTTGAACATCTCCAACTACAGCATGTTCAAAAAACAGCTGCCGTCCACACTGACAGCAGAATCACCCTTGATTCATTACGGAACTCTTCACCTTATTGAACAAATAAGAAAACAAATAAGGCAACTAGAAGCACACAGCTGGATTATCTACTTCACATGGGTCAAGACTCACATCGGAATTGAAGGGAATGAGCTGGCTGACCAATTGGCAAAACAGGCAGCGAACAACAAGGACCTACCAGTTAGTTTCAACAGGATACCCGTGAGTGACATCATGCAAAAGCTTCATGAAGAAAGTGTTGTTGTTAGCTAATGCTGGATTTCTGACAATGAAGTCATTAATTCTCTTGCTCTCCAATATTTTTCACAATATTGAAGAGAGCAATAGCAGTAATAGTAACAGTTTTTTAGAGAGCATCATATTTTTATGTTTTGGCGGTCACATCACTCTCTCACAACCCCCAGAATATCTGGAGGACCACACCTGTCGTTGGTTTACGGGTCTCACTGACCTGACCGGGAGAATTATCAAAATAAATTCACCGACCATATCCTCTGATTACCAATCAGAGGACGTATTACCTGCCATGACAGGTCAGCATGTTGGGGTTAAGATTTTATAGAGAAATTAGAGAAATGGAGAGGTTGGAAAAATAAAGACTCCCTAGCCCTCGGGAAACCTAATAGCATCGGGGTCGGAAGAGAACAAGAGATGATCAAGGTAAGGTCAGATAGAAAAGTTACAGTGAGGAGCAAAACACCAGTAAGTGGAAGTAATGTTCTACTCAGCTTGAGTACCTTGTGGTCGCTATTCACATATCCCCTAGACGGAGACCCCTGAGGCCATGAAGAAAGTGTGAATCAGTGGGAAAGTGAGTGGCGAAACACCAAAAATGGAGCAGTGACTAAATCTTATTTCCCTACAGTGGCAGATAGATTACGCCTTAAGTCTCCACTTAATGGTAAAGTCAGAACCTTCCTAACCGGACATGGCGGACTTAATTCTTACTTCTACAGATTTAAGATTTAGGATTCTCCTATGTGCTCCTGTGGAACAGCAGAACAGACCGTAGTACACCTTTTATTTGAATGCCCAAAACTTGACAGAGCAAGAACCAAATTCAAGAAAGCAATGATAGAAAATGGACATTCCAAGAACATAAATTAGTAACGGAATATATAACTGAATTTATTGAATACCTAAACACAATAGACCTGGATAAACTCTAGAGTGCAAATAACGATATCCCATAAGTAAAACTAAGTGTTAGTAAATTTATTAAGTATGTACTATCATGGCATGTAGTATTACGTTTTTTGTAATGGAACATGTTGTAAATAAAGAATATTAAAAAAATACATACCATACACCATACATACCATACGTAATAATAATAATAATAATAATAATAATAATAATAATAATAATAATAATAATAATAATAATAATAATAATAATAATAATAATAATAATAATAACAACACTAATAACAACAGTAATAACAACACTAATAACAACAGTAATAACAACACTAATAACAACAGTAATAACAACAATAATAACAATAATAACAACAATAATAATAAAAACAATAATAAAAACAATAATAACAACAATAACAGTAACAATAACAGTAACAATAACAGTAACAATAACAGTAACAATAATAGTAACAATAATAATAATAATAATAATAATAATAATAATAATAATAATAATAATAATAATAATAATAATAATAATAATAATAATGATGATGATGATGATGATGATGATGATGATGATAAGAATGATAATAATGATAATAATAATAATAATAATAATAATAATAATAATAATAGTAATAACAATAATAATAACAATAATAACAACAACAACAACAATAATAATAGTAATAACAACAGTAATAACAACAGTAATAACAACACTAATAACAACAGTAATAACAACAATAATAACAACAGTAATAACAACAATAATAACAATAATAACAACAATAATAAAACAATAATAACAATAACAGTAACAATAATAGTAACAATAATAGTAACAATAATAGTAACAATAATAATAATAATAATAATAATAATAGTAATAGTAATAGTAATAATAATAATAATAATAATAATAATAACAATAATAATAATAACAATAATAACAACAATAATAACAACAATAATAACAACAACAATAATAATAATAATAATAATAATAATAATAATAATAATAATAATAATAATAATAATAATAATAATAATAATAATAATAATAATAATAATAATAATAATAATAATAATAATAATAATAATAATAATAATAATAATAATAATAATAATAATAATAATAATAATAATAATCATGATCATGATCATGATGATAATGATAATGATAATAATAACTATAACAAGAATAACAATATCAATAACAACAATAATAATAACCATAACCATAACGCTAACGCTAACACTAATACTAATAACAATAATAGTAATAATCATCCAGTTTATCATACATATGATTTTGGACTTGTCAGAAATACAATTACATATTTACAAACTGGTTTCTCATATTTCCTTCAAGTCGTATAAACATTTATTAATCAGATACATCCTCAACTTCCTTTCAAATTGCAGTTTAGAAACTTCAGCTACAGATTTAATGTCTTGTGGTAGTTTTTTGTAAAGTGTGATTCCACAAATATATATGTACATCTTTTAGAGATACACTTTTATTCACACTATGCCTAAAATAGTCCATGTTTCCTCTTGTATAGTGTTCATGAATTTGGTTGTTTTTGATTGGTTTAAACTTATCTATTACATACATTATTGCTCTGAATGCATAGAGAGAGTAGATGGTAAGTAGTTTATTATTGATAAAGGTTTCCTTACATGATTCCCTTGCTTTTAGGTTAAACATGATTCTGATACATTTCTTTTGATATATAAGCAACTTGTCCATATGCGTTTTTGCAGCAGCACCCCAGATTTCAATCCCATAAAGTATGTGTGGATAGAAACATCCATAGTATATTAGTTTCACTGTCACTGTAATTGCTGAAGTATCTAAGTAGATATACTGTTTTACTAATCTTCCCACATATATGTTCAATATGTTCAGCCCATGTTAGCCTATTATCAACAATAAGACCTAAAAGTTTGTGCGTTTTTGTTTCAAGAATACTGTTACTATCTACTTTTAGTGTCATATTACTACCATTTTTATTGAACTGCATCATTTTAGTTTTTTGCATGTTGCAGTGTGGATTTATTGATTTAAAGTAATTTAACAACCAGGAAGTGGTATTATTTAATGTAGTATTTAATCCTTCTGCCGTTTTATTCCAACATACAGCTGTGGTATCATCTGCGTAAGTTACAACAGAAGTATTCGGGGAATTTTTAATATCATTAATATAAATAATAAACATTAAAGGCTACAACACTGTCCCTTGCGGTACACCATACTTCACAGATTTCAAATCTGATTTTACTTTTTGTATGTATCTCCCTTTTTTGTACGATATTTCGGTAAACTGCTTTCTTCCAATCAGATAACTGCGAATTAAATCCAAGGGTAATCCTCTTATGCCATGGTTTTCCAATTTACTAATTAAAACGTTATGGTTGACGGAATCAAAGGCCTTAGATAAATCAAAAAATAATGTACTGACCTTCTCATTATTTTCTAGATTCTCAATTATTTCATGTATGGACTGAATAATAGTTAAAATGGTGGATCTCCCTTTTCGAAATCCATGTTGAAAGTTATGTAATATATTAAATTTACTCAAGTAGTTATCTAATCTTAACAACAAAATCCTTTCGAACAATTTGGCTATTTCAGATGTTAAACCTATAGGTCTATAATTATCAATACTTAATTCATTTCCCTTTTTAAATATCGGCCTAATTATTCCTAATTTCAACATTTCTGGAAACTGTCCCTGTTCTATTGAGAAATTAATTAAATGAGTTAATGGTTTCGCAAATATACATTTACATCTTTTTAGTAAAAATGAGCTAATTTCATCCCACCCACTACTCTTTTTATTTGGTAAGTTACTGATTATCTTAATGATTTCATCTTCTGTGACTGGTTTGAGAAAGAAGGAGGAACTGCTTGTAGTGTTTACATTTACAGAATTTCCCCCACTAGCCGGGTGCGTGGGAATATTTATGAAGTAGTCGTTAAACTTTTGGCTTATAGTAAGAGGATCATTAACCACATCCCCATTTAGGTTTAATTTTATATTTTCATGTAAACCAGTATATCTTCTAGCTTCATTTATTACACCCCAAGCTGTTTTGCTGACATTTTTTGACTTTCGTATCTTCTCTCTGTATGCATCAATTTTAACAGCTCTTAAATTCTTGAGAAACTCACATCTAACTGCTTATACTTATTTTTGTAATATTCAAGTGATGAACTTTTATACAAAATATACATATCTTTCATTTTTTCTTTCAGTTTCATCGTTATTGTCGTACCATACATACCATACCATACATACATACCATACCATACCGTACATACCATATCATACATACCATACCATTCCATACATGCCATACCATACATACCATACATACCATACCATACATACCATACCATGCATACCATACCATACATAACATACCATACATAACATACCATACATAACATACCATACTTACCATACCTAACATACCATACCATACAAAACATACCATACATACCATACCATACATAACATACCATACATACCATACATACCATACCATACATACATACATACCATACATAACATACATACCATACCATACATACATACATACCATACATACCATACATACATACACACCATACATACCATACATACCATACCATACATACATACCATACATACCATACCATACATACATAACATACATACCATACCATACATAACATACCATACATACCATACCTAACATACCATACCATACAAAACATACCATACATACCATACCATACATACATACCATACATACCATACATAACATACATACCATACATAACATACATACCATACCATACATACATACCATACATAACATACATACCATACCATACATACATACCATACATACTATACATACCATACATACCATACATACACACCATACATACATACCATACATACATACATACCATACATACATACATACCATACATACCATAGATAACATACATACCATACATAACATACATACCATACATACCATACCATACATATATACATACCATACCATGCATAACATACATACCATACATACATACCATACATACCATACCATACATACCATACATAACATACATACCATACATACATACCATGCATACCATACCATACATACCATACCATACATACCATACATAACATACATACCATACCATACATACATACCATACATACCATACCATACATACATACCATACCATACATACATAACATACATACCATACCATACATACCATACATACATACCATACATAACATACATACCATACATACATACCATACATACCATACCATACCGCACATACATACATACATACCATACATGCCATACATACCATACCATACCATACATACCATACCATACATACCATACCATACCTACCTACCTGCCAACCTGCCTACCTACCTACATACCTACATACATATATTTGTTACCAAGGTGACGGGGCATGCAGATAATAATAAATAAATAAAAAAAATTAAATACACACACGCACGCACGCGCACAGGCACGCACACACAGCATACATAACATACATACATAACATACATACCATACATACATGAATACATACAGACACAACACACATAACACAAAAATTAAAATTAAATTATTTTGTTATTTAACGACGCTGTCAATTGCCAGGATCACATCAGCGTCGCCGGTGTGCCGGAATTTGGTCCCGCAGGAGTTCTTTTACATGCCAGTAAATCTACTGACATGGAGCTGTCGTTTTTAAGCACACTTAAAAACCATCGGCCTAGGCCGGGTTTGAACCCGCGACCTTGGGATTAGTAAGCCAGCGTCTAACCAACTGAGCCACCCAGACCGACACACACACACATAACACACATACCATACATACCACACATGGCATGCATACCATACATACCATACATACCACACTTTCATCAGTAATAAAAACTTCAGAAACCAAAATTGCTTTATTTGCTGACGATGTAGTCATTTGAACTCCAGGCTCTCCAAAAAAAACCTGAATTAATTAAAGACGGAATAGAAACAGCCCTAAACAAAGTACATGAATGGAGCTCCAAAAACCTCATAACTATCAATGAGGAAAAAACAAATTATGAATTATTTACACTAAAATACAAACCAGTTAATATTAACATAAATTATAATGATAAACCACTCAAAGCAGTTAATGATGCCAAATACTTAGGCATCACTTTCGATAGAAAGCTAAGTTGGAAAAAACATATTACAAACATCTCAGAAAAGGTTGAAAAGAAACTGCAAATACTGAAAAGGTTAGCTGGAGCTATGGGGTTGCTGAAGGAGAGCCCTTAACATAACATACAAGATGTATGTTAAACCAAACCTCTTGTAATGTTCTGAAGCTTTAATAACAGCAGCAAATGCTAACATCAATAAACTTGAACAAATACAAAATCAGGCTCTTCGCCTAATCACTGGAGCAGTTAACCCTTTCAGTTCCGGTGTCCATGATAATGGACATAGGCTTTTTTTCCTATTTGTACTAGTTTTAGCTGTTTTTATGCTATATTCTTGTTATACTGTCTGTCATCAATTAAACATACGTATTTGAGACGTATTTCAATTGTAAAATATTATTTTTTTACAATTTATATTGTAGTGTTTTTTTTAAGAAAAGATGCAAAATCCATGCAACCGCAGTCAAATAATACCCCGTCATCTACCACGCGTGCCATCACACCGATTATTCTACATGGGCCCTCCCCGTCCTTTACCACAGGCACATTTGACTGCGGTTGCCGAGACTTGAACTCATTACAGGCTTTGAGTACGTGGCCAGTGCACTACGTGTTGCCTCAACGATCATGGCTAATCAAGCCAGCAGTTTGAAGGTGTCCCGTTCTCTTTGCACACTAAATATATAAAAAATGAACTACAATGTTTCATTGCACGAAAGTTACAAGTTTTCTGAAACTGATACACAAAACATGGAATATCTCCGAAATGGTACACTCTACAAAAAAAATTATTGGTACATAAATTGTGTATTTTAGGAAGATCTACAAGGTGCTGTTCTGAGATCAAACTCTTTAACATATATATTAATGACCTTCCATCAATAATAAAAACTTCAGAATCCAAAATTGCTTTATTTGCTGACGATGTAGTCATTTGGACTCCAGGCTCTCCAAAAAAACCTGAATTAATTAAAGACAGAATAGAAACAGCCCTAAACAAAGTACATGAATAGAGCTCCAAAGACCTCATGACTATCAATGTGGAAAAAACAAATTATGAATTATTTACACTAAAATACATACCAGTGAATATTAACATAAATTAAAATGATAAACCACTCAAAGCAGTTAATGATGCCAAATACTTAAGCATCACTTTCGACAGAAAGCTAAGTTGGAAAAAAATATATAACAAACATCTCAGAAAAGGTTGAAATGAAACTGCAAATCCTATAAAGGTTAGCTGGTACTAAATGGGGCTACTCAAGGAGAGTGCTTCACACAACATACAAAATGTATGTTAAACCAAACCTCTTGTAATGTTCTGAAGCTTTAATAACAGCAGCAAATGCTAACATCAATAAACTTGAACAAATACAAAATCAGGCTCTTCGCCCTAATCACTGGAACAGTTAACCCTTTCAGTCTCGGTGTCCATGATCATGGACATAGGCATTTTTTCCTATTCGTACTAGTTTAAGCTGTTTTATGCTATATTCTTGTTATACTGTCTGTCACTAATTAAACATACGTATTTGAGACGTACTTGAACTGTGAAGAATTATTTTTTTTACAGTTTATCTTGTAGTGTTTTTTTTAAGAAAAGATGCAAAATCCATGCAACCGTAGTCAAATGATACCCCGTCATCATCCACGCGTGCCATCACACCGATTATTTTACGTGGGCCCTCCCCGTCCTTTACCACAGTACATTTGACTGCGGTTGCCGAGACTCGAACTCGTAACCTCAGGCTTTGAGTGCGTGGCCAGTGCACTACGTGGTGCCTCAACGATCATGGCTATTCAAGCCAGCAGGCTGAAGGTGTCCCAGACCGCCTAATCTAAATCCACACCTGTTGATCACATGCTTGCCTTAACAGGTACCCCATCATTAACAACAAAAATAGAAGAACAAGCATTGCTCCAACACGAGAAAATGTTACGACTGCCAAGCTCTAAGTGGACAGTAGTAGTTTCCTAGAAAAGGTAACACAGATTAAATTCAAATTGAACATTCCTAACACCAGAGAAAATCTACTTATAAGAGAAAATCCATTGGAATTACTGCAACCTACCTCAGTTTGGAATTAATAGAGGAAATAAGTAAATCAGACACACCAAAAGAAATACAAAAACTTCTAGCACTGGAAACAATCAATACTCGATATCCCACAGAAGAATGGCTGCACATATATACTGATGGATCCTCCACGGAAAACCTTACTGGAGCTGGAGTTAAGTGTTCACATTTTTCCTTTTATCATTCTGTTGGCAGAGACACAACAAATTATGTTGGAGAAATAGAGGCTATACACATTGCTCTCCGATAATATTAAATCTTCCCTTAAATAAATTTAACAAGGCGGTAATTCTTTCGGATTCTAAAGCTGCAATTCAGGGAATATGTTCAAATACTACAAAGAAGTCAGTCGCCTCCGTAGCGCAGCTAGCAGCGCGCTTGCCTGTGGCGCGGAGGACCCGGGTTCAATCCCCGGTACCAGCAGGGGGATTTTATCCCCTCTGGGAGGTCTGGCACGGGGTGCACTCAGCCTCGTTAGGTCCCGGGGGACCAATTGAGGAGCTACTTGATGGAGAAGTAGCGGCCCCAGGTCGAGAAGACCGCATAACTGGCCGGGAGGGCTCGGGGCGCTGACCACGTCCCACCCTCCAGTACTGCACCTCACCAATGACGCCTGTAGTGGGCAGAGGTGGGGGACGCAGCGGCTGGGCGGTAGGCCTTGGCCCTTCGTGGGCTGTCGCGCGGGGTTTACATTACAAAGAAGTCAACAAGAATTAGAGAAGGCTACAAAATGTTAACACAACTCCAAAAAGTTAATAAGACTGTTCATCTCCAATGGGTTCCAGCACACTGTGGAGTCATGGGGAATGAATGAAACTGCAGACTCACTTGCAAAGAAAGTCACAACAATAAAACAAAGGTCTAAATTCAATTTCTCATATTCCTCAATAAAACGCTTGATCATTAAAAAATTTTCTCTTTCATACCTACAAGAAATAGAAACAAATGCCAAAGATAAAAACTGGATTACACTACTTTCCAATCCAGATATAATCCCCCAGAGACCAAGGAAAACAGCTGTTGCAGCCTTCCGACTATTGACAAATCACGACTGCTTAGCAAGTCATCTCTACAGAATAGGTATCTCAGCTTCGCCAATATGTGTCCTGTGTAACGATCCAGCAGAAATGAACGAAGACCACTTGAAGACCTGTGAAGCATTAAGATCAGAAGAAACTACAGTTCAAAAGTATTGGAAAGCAGGAATGCTAATAGCTTCATTGCCAGATGCAAGGCACTAGAAAACAACAACATTTCTTGTAGAGTAAGTATTTGTCTATCTCTTACGGTTTACGAGTTATTCAAAACTCATCCTGACTAAATAGGACTACATAGGATATAGCCAGAAAATTCAAGATATAAATTTCATTTGTCATAAAAATATCTCAAACATATGACATTTTAATAAAAATCATTAGAGCCATTTTCAAGAAAATCAAAATTTTCAAAAAATTTTCCATGTAAAGGGTAGTTTAGGGTGGGGCTATTTTCTTCAAAATCTTCGTGTCACATCCTTAAAACATATTAAACTTAAATACCCACTTTGGTTTTTAACCAACTTTTCGTTTTTTAGTTATGCTGTCCACAGACTGATACACACACAGACACACATACGGACCTTTTTCCAAAAATGCTTTTTTTTTTTTTTTTTTTGATTCAGGGGGCCTCGAAACATATATTTCCAGTGAAATTTTGACATAGAACTTTTGGGTGGAATACAATAGTTCCCCTACTTACTAGTAGAGAAAGTAAAAACGGGTGCTAATAATGTAATACAGATGTCCTCACAAAAAGTGCTTCATCGTCCTTTTACATAGTAGTGCTACCGTTTACATGAAAACCCCCCTCCCTCTGTTCAACAAATGAATAGCTCGGTTGATTAAACTGTAGGAAACCATCACACAAACACTTGACAATACACGCCAACATCATTCTGTACATCTGTGGTATTTGATTCTGTTAATTGATTGACTAGGAAAATTACGGGCTCGTTCAGAGAAATCTGGCGCTAATCCGACACTTCCAGAAATTGCCTGTCTTTATACTATAGAAGGTCAACAGTTAGTATTGCAAATGGATGGCAAAAATCCAATGTACGGTCTTAGAAAGCGCCTGACGTCTGTCGTGTTGTCATGTTTGAGAAGGTAGGATTTATTTCAAACCTAATGGAACACCGGCGTTGCCCGTGGTTTGACGACTCATCCCTACCAGTGGCGTATATTGTGGGCTATCAAAGCCCATGTCTAAAGCAGTGGCGGCTCGTGGCTGGGAAATTAAGTGAACAGTTAGTGGGAAAGAAAAGTATAGCTATATTTATAAAGATTATTTTAATAATTGTATTAACCTATTTCTTGTACAACAAATCAATCCTTCGGTACTTTAAGGTCAAAAACTTGTCGGCGATGTCTTCATAGAATGGCTGCGTTTTTATTAATTGCATAGAAGTTCCTTCTGAATCGAAATATTCGCTAAAGAAGAAAGCCTCTCTTCTGACATTGCATTCTTCATGTATTTTTATACGCTTTAGACAAGAAAAGCTTCGTTCCACAGATGCTGTAGTAGAAGAGATTGACAGAATAAGGGAAAGCAGTTTATAAGTATCCGTGAAGATGTCCATATCTACATTAAGCATTTCTAAGATCTTTCCGGTGGGAATATTTCTGTACTTCTTGTCAGCATACACAATAGAAAGTTCATTTCTTAAACATTGTGTCTTGGGAAATACAGGCCCAAAGAAATTTTGCAAATTTTCAAGTGCACTTGAAAGAAAACGTGCGTGGTATTCTTCAAATGTTGTAGTATAGGCCAGGCAAACAAATTGAATTTTTACACAATCACAAAATCTCTCATTCGTTTCCATCAAAACGTGATCCAGAATTTTGTAATACAAGGCTCGATACGTTCGAACAGGCTCATCCTGAGAAAGGGAATTGTAGTCTCGTGAAAGGCGCATATCCGCCATTTTGCTGACTTTTTCAAACATAATTGAAAGATACTGTTCATTCCTCTTGTTTCTTAGCATTTCACAAGTGGTCCTTATTTTTGATACGCAATAGTTTACATCCAGTGACCTCTTCTGCAAAACATCGAACAATATATCTATCAAATAAAATGCCATGAAACACTACTGCCAGAAATGCAAATTAAAAATTTTTCATGTCGTTCAGAAAGTCTCTGGCAATCAGAATGGAATTATCATCAGACTGTTCACAGGAAACTATGGCTTCGAAAATCTCTTTCAACTTTTCCCTGTTATCCACAATTACACACAACAATTTGGAGTTGGAGCTCCAGCGGACAGGACTTACAGTTGGAATGCGTGCTCCTGATATAGAAGCAATTGCATAGGTTCTCTTTGCTGAGTGATGGAAAAAAGTAGGAATTCAAGTAATCGTAGAAAATATATACGACATTGTCGTACTTTTTTGCAATTTTGTTGCAAGACTAGATTTAGACGATGTGCAAAACAGTGTGCAAATACTACAAAAGGAGCTTCTTCCTTAATTTTTTCTGGGGTCCATTTAAATGGCCAGACATCACGCTTGCACCATAATAACACTGCCCTACTATTTCTGCTTGTATTCAAATAGTTCCAAGTTGTTTTCCAATAAAATAAACAGAGTTTCTAATGTTCTGTCGGCACTTACATCGCAGAAACTTAAGAAATGCTCCACAACAGATCCTTCAGCATTAACGTGCTTGAATATTACAGAACACTGAGACACTGTGTCATTTCTGTAGTATCATCTACCTGGACATAAAAAAAATCAAGTTTCCAATTCAGTTTTTGCAAAAGCATTGATAAAGTCCGAAATGCAATCGAGCAGTTCATTTTGTATACGTTTTGATTCGTCACTAAACGCACTTTTTATCTTGGAATATTGGCTCTATTTCTATAGGACTCCTAGACACCAGCAACGCCAGCAGTTCCTTAAAATTTCTACGATTAATTGAGCCTGTTGTTTTATCGTGACCGCGGAATGCTAATTCTTGTTTGGTTAAATAGAGTACTGCATCAATCGTTAACTACAGCAAAAGCCTGTTCAGACGTACATTTTCATTGAACTGCGCGGTATACAGTAGGTATAGCATTTTCCTTCAGTACATCTGAAATGGTATTTCGATTTCTTTCAATAGTTTTCAAATTAACCTGGCATTTTAAATGCTCTGCCGAATCCGAGTGTTTGTGTAATGAACGTGTTATATTCAACAAAGCAGAAAATCCTTCTCTATTCCAAACGTTGCTTATATTGCTAAAACGCAAGCATGGCCAACAAAACAATTTCTGCAGAGTTGGGAAGGAGTAAAGCCGTGAAAATTCCACAAACCACGATTGTTTGAAACTAAGATTGAAGCATTTTCCTGAATGTTCCACTTCATTCGTACCACATATTTGTAGAGATTCAATAGGGTGCCCACAATTTAAATCTTCCTTCTTATCTTAGTCTTTCCACCATGATAAAGGGGTTTCTGATAAAATACACACTATATCTTAAGCAGGATTCATATTTAACACATTACTGCACTGAACGCAAACAATAGATGAATAGACTACTCCACGTGTTTTACAGCAGGAAGCAGCGACCAGAAAGAACTCCGGATACCTCACTTAATGCCCCCCGAGGCTGACGTGAATATCAGGCTCTGGCCCGGGCCGATCAGCTGATAGCCGGGAACCGGGTATGCTAACAAACATGGCTACCAGTGTGGAATGTTATGGGCCAACACGTGTTAGTTTTGTTTAATTGAAAGTGAATTAGTGGCGATATATGTTGTTTCAGTGATTGTGTTTATTTGTAAATATTGTAAATTAATCAAAATAAATTTTTCAGTAGTTTTCTTGTTGTAGTACGAGAATTATAACAGATGTTCTTCGCTGCAATTTTTAACGGTTTCTTTTGAGGAACTGAACAGTTTTTTGCCTGGTTTTCATAAGTTCTACTTGTTATAGTTTAACTATTAAACTAAAATGATTATTTTCATTTATAGTGTGTAATTTTAAGTGATTTAAGAAATGGTTAATTCTTCAGTGAAGTTATTCAAGAATCCATAACCTATTATGTAACATGGTGATACCGGTACTGAAAGGTATGTAATTCTACTTTTGTTTTAGATGTAGAATTGAACAATATGGGTCGACGTTGTAGTGTGTATCGATGTAAAACTAGTTAGGACAGTTTATATATATAAATGAAACACTTTGAAAGGACAAATCTACACCCAAAAACTGTTGAACTAAAGATGGTATGGGTTGGTTTTTGTTAAACCATTCTGGCAACAGTTAAATGCAATGAATGTTAACAAAACATTTACCAAGTTAATCAATAAATTTAGAAAACAGGCAGTAGCTAGGTCATTTACATTTTTCCCACCTTCATCAAAAAGGGAAAACTATTATACTTGGGTCAAATTTTGTCCTCTGTCTTTACTCACACATGATGGAATTATGTAGGCAACGACACCTAGGTTAATGTGTACCTATATGAACAGGATGACAGAGTCCTGTGTTATCAAAATTTAGCCTGTGTTATCAGAGGCAGCATCCACACCTGCCATCAATAATAATATGCAACCCTAACCTAACTTTATAACATCATATCTCAACTCATTCTCCACTTTTACAAATTCACACAGGTATCACAGCTTAGCCTATTGTTGATAATTGCTATTTATGTGCAAATTTGCCAAACCAGCATGGTAAATGTTGATAGACTGAGTTTAATTAGTATTTTGTTTCAATTTCTGGGATGCCTATCTAAAGGACAAATCCACACCCAAAAACTTCTTGGTATGGTCACCGTATGGGTTTTGTTAAACCCAAAAACAGTAAACTTTGTAAATATTTATAATTGTAAGTTAATGTTAATTGTAGCCTGTAAGCCAGGTCCTTTGTACAGGCACCAGGCCAAACTTTCAATAAACAAAACTGAAACTCAGAAAACTATATATGCCCCGCTGATACTAAGTTAACATTTATAGATTCCATCATTAATAAATATTATGTAAGGTAAGTGGATACATTGGTAAGTACTTTATGCAAGTGATATTGAAAAATAAGTCTTCCAGCTTCTCCGGGGTAGGCAACATATCAATATTACCATTATTTTGATATGATTGACTAGTTATAATAATATATCGATTAGTCACAATGGGCCATTAAGAATCAAAATATTGAGGATGGAATATTTCCATTTACATGTATATATTCAGTTTCAATGGAATTAAGTTTGGCAATAACCACGTGCCTCATGTTTAAAATTTGATGATAGTAATAGTAGCTATTGAGATAGGTAGTTAATCTTTATTATATTGATATGTGATTTATTATTTATGTAACGTATTATAATATTGTGCAGGTATTTTTGTTACGTGTTTTTATTTTCAATAATGAGTGACAATTCAATGGATATCACTTCCTTACGCTGTTCCTCCAAACGGGGAAGTCATAATCACGTTCGGCTTCGGTCGGTTCCCTTCGATCAGCTGTTCCAAAGATGACGCAATCGGGCCGTAGCCTGTATTTCGCGCGAGCCTCGATGCCCCCTCCACAAACAAACTTAAGCGGGTAACGTCACGGTTGCTATAGCAACAATGCAGTAAGCGCCACCTCTCTGCAGTTGAACCAGGAGAAAGCGATTTGCACTTCGCTTCGAGTTCGCGGTAAGAATGCGCGCTTACGTCTACAGCAGAGCATCGCGCAGTACAAAAATAGGGAAATAGGTAGTAAAAACCCACATACCTGTGAACATAAATACGTTTTAAAAACAAATGTGGCAAACTACAAATATTGGTGAAGTGCCACTTCAAATACTTCACCTGAATAACCGCCCCTGGTATAAAGAAAACTAAAAATTAATAAGTAATAATTATAATTGCACCACTAGTCAGTTTCCCTGATGAAGAATTACCCCGTGGGATGGATTGTCTCATTCTCTACCACTGAGCAGAGCGGGAACATAGTGTTGCCAACTATAATTCAATAAAACAAGCTAAACCGGCGTGCCAAAAAGGCTAGAAAAGGCTAGATTATATTTTAATACCCTATATAAACATTAGAAAACTACATTATTAAAAAAATACGCATGGATCACCTAGCAAAAATAAACGTGGTCTTCGTCATCCCCCTCTGCCTCATTTCTACTGCTGCAGCTGGGATTTCCCTTAGGCTCTTGCATGTATGCAGGATTTGTACCAACAACTTCAATATTTCGTCTGGAACTTCGCATGAAAAATCCGATGTATTGAGGTCACATTACTTTCTCTACTCTTGTGCTAACCATTCCTACAAACTGTTATTCCTATATCTTCTTCGTGTTAGTTGAGATAAACATTTGTACAAATTATCTTATTGATTATTTCCTTGTAGGTGGAAGGAGAATATTAGAATACAGTAGGCTTTGAGCGATTGTCAAATCTTTTAAAGCTTCCGTTCTCTTTGCAGGGTTAATATAACAAATTGAATAACGATGTTCCATTTGACAGAAATACAAATAACAAGGCATATCTCCGAAATAGTACACTCTATAAAAAATTATTCAGACATAAATTGTGTATTTTAGGAAGATCTACAGTTTTTCATAGTAAGATTTGGTCTATCTCTAAAGGTTTACCAGTTATGCAAAAGTCGTCCAGAGTAAATAGGAGTACAGAGGTTATAGCCAGAAAATTCAAAATATACATTTCATTTGTGACCACTTGAAGACCTGTGAAGCATTAAGATCAGAAGAAGCTACAGTTCAAAAGTATTGGAAAGCACGAATGCTAATGGCTTCATTTCCAGATGCAAGGCACTAGAAAGCAACAACAACAACAACAACAACATTTCATTTGTCATAAAGATATTTCAAACCTATGGCATTTTAATCAAAGTCTTCTTTTTATTTTGATGTTTAACGACGCTGTCAATTGCTAGGATCACATCAGCGTCGTCGGTGTGCCGGAATTTTGTCCCTCAGGAGTTCTTTTCTTTTACATGCCAGTAAATCTACTGACATGGAGCTGTCGTTTTTAAGCACACTTAAAAACCATCGGTCTGGGCCGCATCTGAACCCACGACCTTGGGATCGGTAGGCCAGCGTCTAACCAACTGAGCCACCCAGACCGACGTCAAAATCATTAGAGCCATTTTCAAGAAAATCGAAATTTTCCATGTAAAGTGTAGTTTAGGGTGGAACAATTTTCTTCAAAATCTTCGTGTCGCATCCTTGAAAGACATTAAACTTAAATACCAACTTTGATTTCTAACCAACTTTTCGTTTTTGAGTTATGTTGTCCACAGGCTCGAAATACACACACAGACCTTTTTCTAAAACGTGTCAAAGAATCTAACAACTTGATGGAATCCACACTCCCAGATTCAAAAGATTCGGGAATTCACCAAAAGGATTGTTTCATTACGTGCAATAGCTGCAGTAGTGAGATTAAATTATGTATTATTTTAAAGGTACCGGTAGATGAGTAAAAAATGAAAAAGGCTAGAAAAAGCTAATGAAGCTTAGAAAAAAGGCCAGGAAAGCTACTTGTAGCTTTTTGGAAAATTTATAGCTAGATAGCTTCTCAAAAAGGCCAGATCTAGCCATAAAAAGGCTAAATTGGCAACACTGGGAACAAGGCTTCGGATGCTTGCTGCCGCAGCCTTCAGTATGATAAAGGTAAGCAGAGGTGCAGCGGGGGAATGCGGGAATAAGCGCCGCCAAGGTTTCGAAATCCCATGTCACTATATAAACACAAGTGTCTCCGAAATGTCGCGTGTGAACACGACTGGCTTGAAGTTAGCAAGAACGCTGTTTTTAATTTTCTGCAACTGTTAAATCCTCAATAGCTGTATTAGTAGCTCTAGTATTATATATTTCATAGTGTATAGTGCACCAAGACAGTTGATAGTACGAATTCTTCCAAATGGATTAACAATGTGTAATAAAAATTAGCAAAACGGCGATATTCGAAGTTGAAAGACAAGGATATGTTAATGATAGTAAAACAGCGAAGACCTACTACATTCTCCTACCTACCGACCCGACAGACCGAACAACCACGCCGACCGACCGACCGGACCGACCAGACCGACGAAAACGACCGACCGACAACACGGACCGACCAGACCGACCGACCCACTGACCAATCAGACCGACCGACCAGACCTACCGACAGAACAACCCACCGACCAATCAGACCGACCGACCAGACCGACCGACCAACCAGACCGACCGACCCACCGACCAACCAGACCGACCGACCAGACCGACCAACCAGACCGACCGACCGACCAGAGCGACCGACCAGACCGACCGACCAGATCGACCGACCGACCAGACCGACCGACCCACCGACCAACCAGACCGACCGAACAGAGCGACCGACCAGACCGACCGACCAGACCGACCGACCAGACCGACCGACTAGAGCGACCGAACAGACCGACCCACCGACCAACCAGACCGACCAGACCGACCGACTAGAGCGACCGAACAGACCGACCCACCGACCAACCAGACCGACCAGACCGACCCACCGACCAACCAGACCGAACAGACCGACCCACCGACCGACCAGACCGACCCACCGACCAACCAGACCGACCGAACAGAGCGACCGACCAGACCGACCGACCAAACCGACCGACCAGACCGACCGGCAAACCGACCGACCAGACCGACCGACCAGAGCGACCGACCAAACCGACCGACCAGACAGACCGACCAGACCGACCAGACAGACCGACCAGACCGACCGACCAGACCGACCGACCAAACCGACCGACCAGACCGACCGACCAAACCGACCGACCAGACCGACCGACTAGTGCGACCGAACAGACCGACCCACCGACCAACCAGACCGACCAGACCGACCCACCGACCAACCAGACCGAACAGACCGACCCACCGACCGACCAGACCGACCCACCGACCAACCAGACCGACCGAACAGAGCGACCGACCAGACCGACCGACCAGACCGACCGACTAGAGCGACCGACCAGACCGACCCACCGACCAACCAGACCGACCGACCAGAGCGACTGACCAGACCGACCGACCACACCGACCGACCAGAGCGACCGACCAGAGCGACCGACCGACCAAACCGACCGACCAGACAGACCGACCAGACCGACCAGACAGACCGACCAGACCGACCGACCAAACCGACCGACCAGACCGACCGACCGACCAAACCGACCGACCAGACAGACCGACCAGACCGACCGACCAGACAGACCGACCAGACCGACCGACCAGTCCGACCGACCAAACCGACCGACCAGACAGACCGACCAGACCGACCAGACAGACCGACCAGACCGACCAACCAGACCGACCGACCAAACCGACCGACCAGACAGACCGACCAAACCGACCGACCAGACCGACCGACCAGACCGACCGACCAAACCGACCAACCAGACCGACCGACCAAACCGACCGACCAGACCGACCGATCAAACCGACCGACCAGACCGACCGACCAGAGCGACCGACCAGACCGACCGACCAAACCGACCGAACAGACAGACCGACCAGACCGACCAGACCGACCGACCAGACCGACCAAATCGACCGACCAGACCGACCGACCAAACCGACCGACCAGACCGACCGACCAGACCAACCGACCAGACAGACCGACCAGACAGACCGACCAGACCGACCGACCAGACCGACCGACCAAACCGACCGACCAGACCGACCGACCAAACCGACCGACCAGAGCGACCGACCAAACCGACCGACCAGACAGACCGACCAGACCGACCGACCAGACCGACAGACCGACCAGACCGACCGACCAGACCGACCGACCAGACCGACCGACCAGACCGACCGACCAAACCGACCGACCAGACCGACCGACCAGACCGACCAGAGCGACCGACCAAACCGGCCGACCAGACCGACCGACCAAACCGACGGACCAGACCGACCGACCGACCAGACCTACCGACCCACCGACCAACCAGACCGACCGAACAGAGTGACCGACTAGAGCGACCGACCAGAGCGACCGACCAGAGCGACCGACCAGACCGACCGACCAGAGCGACCAACCAGACTGACTGAACAGAGCGACCGAACAGACCGACCGACCAGAGCGACCGATCAGACCGACCGACCAGACCGACTGAACAGAGCGACTGACCCACCGACCAACCAGACCGACCGACCAGGGCGACCGACCAGAGCGACCGACTATAGCGACCGACCAGACCGACCGACCAGACATACCGACCCACCGACCAACCAGACCGACCGACCAGAGCGACCGACCGACCAACCAGAGTGACCGACCAGACCTACCGACCCACCGACCAACCAGACCGACCGACCAGGGCGACCGAACAGAGCGACTGACGCACCGACCAACCAGACCGACCAACCAGACCGACTGACCAGAGCGACCGACCATAGCGACCGACCAGACCGACCGACCAGACTTACCGACCCACCGACCAACCAGACCGACGGACCAGAGCGACCTACCGACCAACCAGAGCGACCGACCAGACCTACCGACCCACCGGCCAACCAGACCGACCGACCAGGGCGACCGACCAGACCTACCGACCAGAGCGACCGACCCACCGACCAACCAGAGCGACCGACCAGACCTACCGACCCACCGACCAACCAGACCGACCGACCAGACGTACCGACTGACCGACCAACCGGAGCGACCGACCAGTGCGACCGACCAGACCGACCGACCAGACCTACCGACCCACCGACCAACCAGACCCACCGACCAGAGCGACCGGCCAGACCGACCGACCAGACCGACCGACCAGACCGACCGACCAGAGCGACCGACCGGACCGACCAACCAGCCCGACCGACCCACCGACCAACCAGACCGACCGACCAGAGCGACCGACCGACCGACCCACCGACCAACCAGACCGACCGACTAGAGCGACCGACCGGACCGACCGACCAGACCGACCGACCCACCGACCAACCAGACCGACCTAACAGAGCGACCGACCGACCGCCCGACCAGACCGACCGACCCACCGACCAACCAGACCGACCGACCAGACCGACCGACCAGAGCGACCGACCGGACCGACCGACCAGTGCGACCGACCCACCGACCAACCAGACCGACCGACCAGACCGACCGACCAGACCGACCGACACACCGACCAACCAGACCGACCGACCAGAGCGACCGACCAGACCGACCGACCAGACCGACCGACCAGAGCGACCGACCAGACCGACCGACCAGACCGACCGACCAGAGCGACCGACCGGACCGACCAACCAGACCGACCGACCCACCGACCAACCAGACCGACCGACCAGAGCGACCGACCGACCGACCCACCGACCAACCAGACCGACCGACTAGAGCGACCGACCGGACCGACCGACCAGACCGACCGACCCACCGACCAACCAGACCGACCTAACAGAGCGACCGACCGACCGCCCGACCAGACCGATCGACCCACCGACCAACCAGACCGACCGACCAGACCGACCGACCAGAGCGACCGACCGGACCGACCGACCAGTCCGACCGACCCACCGACCAACCAGTCCGACCGACCAGACCGACCGACCAGACCGACCGACCCACTGACCAACCAGACCGACCGAATAGAGCGACCGACCAGACTCACCGACCAGACCGACCGACCAGAGCGACCGACAGACCGACCGACCAGACCTACCGACCCACCGACCAACCAGACCGACCAGAGCGACCGACCAGACCGACCGACCAGAGCGACCGACCAGACCGACCGACCAGACCGACCGACTAGAGCGACTGACCAGACCGACCGACCAGAGCGACCGACCAGACCGACCGACCAGAGCGACCGACCGGAGTGACCAACCAGACCGACCGACCCACCGACCAACCAGACCGACCGACCAGAGCGACCGACCGACCCACCGACCAACCAGACCGACCGACTAGAGCGACCGACCGGACCGACCGACCAGACCGACCGACCCACCGACCAACCAGACCGACCTAACAGAGCGACCGACCGACCGACCAGACCGACCGACCCACCGACCAACCAGACCGACCGACCAGACCGACCGACCAGAGCGACCGACCGTACCGACCGACCAGTCCTACCGACCCACCGACCAACCAGACCGACCGACCGACCAGACCGACCGACTTGACCGACCGACCAGACAAACCGAGCGCTCAGGCCGCCGACCAGACTGACCAACTAGACCGACCGACTTGACCGACCGACCAGACAAACCGAGCGCTCAGACCGACCGACCAGACTGACCAAACAGACCGACCGACTTGACCGACCGACCAGACAAACCGAGCGCTCAGACCGACCGACCAGACTGACCAACCAGACCGACCGACTTGACCGACCGACCAGACAAACCGAGCGCTCAGACCGACCGACCAGACTGACCAACCAGACCGACCGACTTGACCGACCGACCAGACAAACCGAGCGCTCAGACCGACCGACCAGACTGACCAACCAGACCGACCGACTTGACCGACCGACCAGACAAACCGAGCGCTCAGACCGACCGACCAGACTGACCAACCAGACCGACCGACGGACCAGACCCACCAACCGACCAGTCCGATCGACCGACTGGACCGACTGACCGACCAACAGACCAGACCGACCCACCGACCAGACCGACCAGAGCGACCGACCAGACCGACCAGACCGGCCGACCAGACCGACAAGACCAACCGACCAGACCGGCCGACCAGACCGGCCGACCAGACCGACCAGACCGAACGGCCACACCGACCACACCGACCAGACCGACTGACCGGACACACCAACCGACCACACCGACCGCCCGACCCGACCGACCAGACCGACTGATCGATCACACTAACCGACCGAACCGACCGACCGACTGAACTGACCGACCGAACCGAGCAGACCGACCGACAGACCAGCCATGTCAGTAGATTTACTGGCATGTAAAAGAACTCCTGCGGGACAAAATTCCGGCACACCAGCGACGCTGATGTGATCCTGGCAATTGACAGCGTCAAACAACAAAATAAATTTTTCGTGTTTAAGTTTTCCGAAACTGACACAAAGAATAACTCTGAAATGGTTCACCCTACCAAAAAAATTATTTAGATATAAATTGTGTGTTTTAGTGAGATCTTCTTCTTTTTTTTTTTTTTTTTTTTTTTTTTTTTTTCTTTTTGTATATTAAGAATTTGTCTATCTCATACGGTTTAGAATTTGTCTATCTCATACGGTTTACGAGTTATTCAAAAGTCATCCAGAATAAACAGGACTACATGGGCTATAGCCAGAAAATTCAAAATATACATTTCATTTGTCATACAAATATCTCAAACATGACATTTTAATCAAAATCGTGACAGACTGACACACCGACACACACACAAGGACCTTTTTCTAGAAAAGCTGTTTTGGATTCAGAGGGTCTCAAAACATATTTTCGGTGAAATCTCGACATCGAATTCTTGGGTGGAATACAATACATTCTTGTTGTTGTTGTTGTAGTGTTTAACGCCCGCTTTTACTACTACGGCACCACAGGCGGTGACACTGATGATACATGGAATGAAGATGGAGCACCGGTGGAATGAGATGGCGGGGGAAACCGGAGCACCCGGAGAAAACCCGCCCTGACGCCGCTTCGTCCACCACGAATACCACATGCGGGTCCCTGGGATCGAACCCGGGCCGCCTAGGTGATAGGCGAGCGCGCTAACCGCTCGGCCACGGCGCCGCCATATATACATTCTTCTACTTACCAGTAGAGAAGGTAAAGAACTGTTTCAACGAGGTAAATATGTCTAAATAATTTTTGCACTTACATGCAAAGAGAACGGAATTTGAACGCTTAAGATTTGACTATCGCTCAAAGCCTACAGTATTCCCATATTCCCCTTGTACCTACAAGGAAATAAGCAATAAGATACTTTCTGCAAATGTTTATCTTAACTAACACGGAGATATAGGAATAAGAGATTGTAAGAATGGCTAGTACAAGAGTAGAGAAAGTCATCACATCAACAAATCAGATTTTTACTTTCTCTACTGGTAAGTAGAAGTATTGTATTCCACCCAAAAATTCGATGTCGAGATTTCACCGGAAATACACGTTTTGAGACCCCCTGAATCCAAAAAAAAATGAATTTTGGAAAAAGGTCCGTGTGTGTGTCTGTGAGCCTGGACAGCATAACTCAAAAACGAAAAGTCGGTTAAAAAACAAAGTTGGTATTTAAGTTTAATGTCTTTCAAGGATCTGACACGAAGATTTGGAAAAATATAGTCCCACCCTGAACTACGCTTTACATGGAAAATTTTTCGAAATCTTTTTTCTTGAAAATGGCTAACGATTTTGATTAAAATGCCTAATTCGAAACCGGTTTAGATTAGGCGGTCTGGGACACCTTCAGCCTGCTGGCTTGAATAGCCATGATCGTTAAGGCAACACGTAGTGCACTCAAAGCCTGAGGTCGTGAGTTCGAGTCTCGGTAACCGCAGTCAAATGTGCCTGTGGTAAAGGACGGGGAGGGCCCACGTAAAATAATCGGTGTGATGGCACGCGTGGATGATGACGGGGTATCATTTGACTGCGGTTGCATGGATTTTGCTTCTTTTCTTATAAAAAACCACTATAATGTAAATTGCAAAAAAAAATAATTTCAGAACATCTCAAATACATATGTTTAATTGGTGACATTCAATGAGACAGTATCAGGAAGGAGAATTGAATGATTAATATAGTTGCTGTGCCAACAACGACTGCTAGGGTTGTTCGTGAAGCGTTACGTGTTTTGTGGCCTATTAAGGAAAATGAAGGAAAAGCTCTTGGTGATCGTTACAGATGCAGCAGCATACATGATTAAGGGACACTGGGAGTGAAATTTTGGTCAAAATTGTCAAAACGTCGAAAATTGTTTTTTTACCTTAAAATGTTCCTGGAACACCTGTGCATTTGGATCAACTAACATTTTTCATATCCCCAACTCCATGTGTTCATTACGGCCCTTTCAAATAGTGCTCTTCCGTTAACGTACACAGGATGCTCCTATATAAAAGCCTGTTTTTCTCAAAACTACATTTCTGCACATTCCAAAAGAAGGTCGCGCCTGAGTTTTGCTTCAAATTCAATGAAAATTTCCAAAAGTATTCATAAATAGCAGCTAAACAAAACTATGATTCAATATTGATGTTATCATTAACATGAATTCCAAAAACTTTTTTTTGTATAAAAAAATCAATAATTTTTAAGATTAAATTTTCTTTGTCATTTAAAAAATATGTACAGCATAATGAGCAAACGTATTTGAAATATCTCTTCATACAATTGTTACCCATGTTTTAGAGTATCAGTTCTGGCAATATAAATGAATTTTGAAAAGTCAATAGACGGGAGCTCTATTTTGAAAATGTGCCTATTAAATTCATAAAATAATTTATATATCATAAACGAATTATCCAATTTTAATGAAATTTGGTGTACCTCCTATTACTATATAAATACAAACACAGTAAAACTTTCAGAAAAATCTATCAAGAAATGTGGGACTTTCAAATTTCACTCCCGGTGTCCCTTAAGGCTGCTTAAGCTTTGCAGGTATTTTATCCTAGGGCAGTTCATATTACTTGTTTAGCGTATGCTCTTCACCGGTTAGCACAGGAAATTCGAGCGAATTTACCAGGAGTAAATGCCTTTATTTCCTCTGCGAAAAAAGTGTTTGTTAAAGCGCTATCAAGAGTGAAGTTACTGACTAGTATGATGCAAGGTATTCGTTTACCTCCAGAGCCAACCCTCACGAGATGGGGTACATAGACTGAGGCAGCTCTATATTACAGTGACCATCGAGAAGAGGTGAAAAAGATTCTCGACGTGAAGCAGCAAGTATCCCTGCTGCAGTTAGTGCCTGCAATGAGAAGAGTCTCCAGAGCAAATTAGGGTTTATTAAGGCCTATTTTTACTGAACTCCCAGCCACAATCAAACGTTTGGAAGAAAAAGGGATGCCTCTATCTTCCACACTGCAGAGAAATAGGAAAGTCTCTTGGTATCTTCTTCTTTCCCTGATTACCCTCCCCTTATGTAGGACTTACACCCCCTAGGACTTACAAGCCAGTGCCCAGGGTCAGACGCCTGTCGGGGAGCAGCGGGACCTCTGGACCAGACAGAGTGAAGACCTGGAAGCGGGCGATCAGCCAAGTACCAGGTATGATAGTGAGGAAGAGGATGATAAGAAATGCAGGCGAAATGGATGATTGGAAGGGTTATAATGGAGCAATTGGTGGAATGAATTGCGGGGGAAACCGGAGAACCCTGATAAAACCCGCCCAGGCGCCGCTTCGTCCACCACGAATGCTGGTCCCGCCTAGGTGGTAGGCGAGCGGTCTAACCACTCAGCCATGGGGCCGCCATTATACTTCCAGACTCAAGGAAGGATGAGGAATAATCCTGACTGGAGTAAAATTCCTACCCCCCTGCCGGGAATCGAACCCGGGACCCCTTGCACAGCAGGCAGGTTTTTTTTTTTTTTTTTTTTTTTTAAGATTCTTTATTGTTCTACATGTTCCATTACAATATGTAATACTACATGTTGGGTTTGCTTACAAAGTAAACTGATAATCATATATTAATTTAACATGAGTAATTATATAGATTTATACAGTTCAATTATTTTTTGTCTGATCAATTGCATTGGCATACTGAGCATATTCTTTAAAATAACTTTTAGCAATTTCGACTTTAGTTGGTGGCCATTTTCCTCTTCTTTGAATTATTTTCCTTCTGAATGTTCTTCTTTTTTCTTCTAGATTTCTGCAGTCATAAATTATATGGTCTGTTGTTTGCTCTTCTCCATTACAGGAACAACTTGGGTCATCTGTGATGTGGAACCTATAGTAGTATGCTTTAAGTCTTCCGTGTCCTGTCAGTAGTGTTGTAAGGTTTGCCGTTAGATTTATCCTTAACTTCAGTCTGTCTGCTACAGTAGGAAAGTATTGCTTTGTTTCCTGACCTTTGGTTGTTTCTTGCCATTGACTTTCCCAATGTTTTAGACTTTCTTGTCTTAGCGTTCTTCTAACAAAACTCTTTGGAAGTCTATTATAGCTGCATTCCTCTTCGTTTGTAATTGCTCTCTTTGCTAGTCGGTCTGCAATTTCATTGCCTTGTATCCCTATGTGTGCTTTGACCCACCCAATTTCTATATTCCAGTTTTGTTTTTCTAAAATTTTTAACATTGTTCTAATTGCTTCTGTTAGGTAACTGTGAATTTTGTAGTTATGCAATGATTGTAAATTGACTCTACTGTCCGTGTATATCGCTGTAGTTTTGTTATCTTCTTCAGTTAAGTAAATATTTTCAACAGTTTCTAATGCTTTCAACACTGCAAATTGTTCAGCTTGGTTATTGGAGCACTGTTTATCTAACTTATATTGTAGCTGATATTTCAGTTTGTTCTGATGATAAATTGCTACTCCAGAACCAACTCCTTCTTCTGTTTTACTGCCATCTGTATAAATTTCCAGTGCATACGTTTTATCTGATTTATTTCTTTTATTATTGGTATGTCGGCTGGATGACACCATTTCCTATATTCTACAGGTTTGTCTAATTTGTTCTCAGAGTTTTGTTTCAATATTGTATATTCATTGGCGATTTCCTGAAGTTTAATTGTAATAGGTGTAAGTCCCGTTATAATGGATAGTGCTTCAGTAGATGTGGTCCTGAATGCTTTAGCAATTTTGATATTTATTTGTCTTTGCACTCTTGTAAACTTATTTGCATTATATTTTCTGTCAATGGCTTCTATCCATACTGTAGCTGCATAAGATAGTAATGGTAGAATTGCACCGTTGTACATAGTCTTTAAAGCCTGGTGTTTCAGTCCCCAATCTAGTTTTGCTGATTTAGATAAAATGTGTATCAATTTATTGGCTTTCTCTGTTACATACTGAATGTGATCATTAAAGGTGAAATTTTTATCAATGATTATTCCCAAATATTTGACGTTTTCTACTTGTTTTATTTGTCTGTTATTGATAAAGATGCTTATATCCCTTTTCACTCTACGTTTGCGTGTTATTAGTATTGTTTTCGACTTTTGCTCATTAAAAATAATTTTATTATTCTTAGCCCACGTTTCAATCTTTTTCAGGTCTACATTATTGTAATTTTCGGCTTCCAAGTTGGTTTTACCTCTAGTTATTATTAATAAATCATCCGCAAATGCCACTACCTTTGTATGGCTCGAGTATTCAATATTCAAGAGCGAATTGTATTGCAAATTCCAAAAGCCTGGTACAGCAGGCAGGTGCTCTACCAACTACGGAGCCAGATAATTGAAGCAACGAATCCAGGTTTAATGTTTCTCCGGGATGTGAATATGCTACAAGGAGAATTTGAAAATCAACTTAATGCTTATTCTGAAAGTGACATAGCCTCTTTTCGGTGCTGTCCACTGACTTCGTGTAAAGTGGAGAGATCTTTCTCTTCAGAAAAAAAAAAAAAAAGCATTTTAAGTGACAGAAGGAAGTAGCTTTTTACAGAAAACTGTGAAAAAAATTGTTTATTGCAATAAAAACAGTGAATGCTAAAATACACCGTGAGAGAGACAGTAAAAATTATTAATTTTGTTAAGGTCTGAGATAAAGAATAAATTTACCGTTTCATTATTTCATCAAAATTAATATCTGAAAGTTGAAATATTTAAGTACTTAATTTTATGCCAAAATAGAGTGAGAGAGTGAAGTAATAAATAATACAAAATTTTAATGACTTGGTTTAAGAATAAACTTACAATTTGATTAATTCATCACGATTAATAAACGTGAAAAAGTTAAAATACTGTATTTTATTCTTTGTGCATATTTTGAAGTGTTTAGAGCATATTTAGCAGATGTTTGGTGTACAGATCCATACTTGGCTGGCCCCACAGCGCAGTTGGTAGAGTACCTGCTGTGCTAGGGGTCCCGGGTTCGATTGCCGGCAGGGAGGTAGGATTTTTTCTCTAGCCAGGATTATTCCTCATCCTTCCCTGAGTCTGGATAGTGCATATAAATCCAGGCTCTACCGATGACACATACACACGTGTACATTCACTCACTATTTTGAGCATACCAAGAAGCCTTCTTGTTTAAAGAAAAATTGTCTGAACCCAGACAGGAATCAAACCACGGGGGCACAAAGGCAGTCTGTTTTACTTCTTTTTGGAATATTTACATTTAGCATTGATTCGTCATTTAACAAACCAACCTAAAAATAATATTGGTTGGGACAAGAACAAATTACAAAAAATGTGATGTATTGTACTCACATGAATCTACACAATCTTCTTATGAAAACTTCTTTTTTTGTCCAATTCTTGTTAATATTTGTAACATGAGTAACCAAGGTTGCACATTTTGTTGTAGGTAAAGAAGAATAGGGCAAGCTAAAGGAACAGTCAAATCTATTTAAAGCTGGCTTTGAATTTCTGTTCTCTTTGCAGGAACAGGAAAACGAAAGGAGAAACAAAACAAGAACAGTGATTTGTAGTTGAAAAAAGTATAGAGTACTTGAAAATACAAATATACAACAAATAATACCTCAGAAATGGTCAAAGTCACAAAAAATGTATTTTCCTGACTACCCTGCCCTTATGTAGGACTTACAAGCCAGCGCCAAGGTCAGACGCCTGTCGGGGAGCAGAGGAATTTATGGATCGGACAGAGTGAAGACCTGGAAGCGGGCGGTCAGGCAAACACCAGGTGTGATAGTGAGGAAGAGGATGATATGAAATGCAGGCGAAATCGATGATTGGAAAGGTGATAATGGATCAATTGGTGGAATGAGTTGCTGGGGAAACCGGAGAACCCGGAGAAAATCCGCTCCGACAAAATTGTGCCCTTTAACATCTTCATTTTTTGTACAGTAAGATTGTTTATCTCTTACAGTTTACAAAAGTCATTCAGAGTGAAGAGGACTTCAAAAGCTACTCCTAAAAACTCAAAATACATTTCATGTGTCATGAAAATAACCTCATATAGTATTTTAGTTAAAATCGTTAGAGCCATTTTTGACAAAATCAAGAATAATAAAAACATTGTCCATGGTGCAGGTTAGTTTGAAGTGTATTTTCTTCAAAATCTTACTGTTGCATCCTTGAAAATTCGTGAATATTTTCGTTTGTGAGTTGTTGCTCACAGACGCCCAGACGGATGGAAACACACCTTTCTCTAAAAATGCTTGCTTTGGGATCAGAAAGCCTTAAACATGCATTGCTGGTGAAATCTTTGCATCAAATTTTTGGATGGAATACAATATATCCTCTCTTACTTTAAGTACATAGTAGAAAAATTTAAAACAGATTACTTGTTGCTTTATTTTCCAATTAAATTATTCTATATAATAACTTAAGCAGCATCATAATTTGTTCTTGGGTGTCGTTCTGGAACACTTCCCTATCAACATCAATGGCAGCATTAGAACTGTTTCCTTAAATAACCTTACGTAACCTATCTAGACTCCTTCCAAAATAAACACACTTAAGGTAAACAAAGGCGTGGAATGTCGGAATCCACTAATGCTAAACGCAAGTCTGTGTTCACCATTGCTCCTAATGAGTTGCCGGTTTAACTTAAATCTATTAACGTACTGCACCATGTAATATTTTTCTTCGCAGAAACACTCTTTTCACACACGAAACAAAATAACACACTACCATCTTCACTGAAAATTTTTTTCCGAACTGGAATACTGACCGAGAGTTTTTTGTAGATGGCATTCCGTAACTGCAGCAGCGACTAAACAAACGAACGTTGCACAACACAGCTTGCAGCTAGGGGAATCACCACCCTTATCGATGACGTCATTGCGATAACTTCCCATGAGGCGTATCGGAAATAACGTGATACTGTCGAGTCGTTTACACGAGGACGTAATTTAAAGCTGATCTGATTTTGATTTGAAATATGGTTAACGTTTTGTGATATTATTAACGGCAGCGAAGCGAAAATAAATCTGGAAGAATATTCTTGTATTTGTAAAACTCGCAAGATTTTAGAAATGTCCTAGAGCGTATGGGCAGCAAGAGAAAATGAATCTACTGTCAAAAGGTCGTTGATAAGTATGATGCATGTATTAAATACGTAAATGTTAAATACCCTGACATAACCTGAATTGTAATGTATCTGCATTACTTATTTTCAATATAGAACTGTGTTGGTATGGAATTGACTAATATTACTTTTTGCAAATCAGCTGTAGTTCGAATCTACTCTGCTTAAAATGATAACATTAATAATAAGTAACATAGTAACTTGATAGTTCATGAACTATGAGTCAGCAAGAAAAGTCCATTCGGAAACCTGTTTAGGCATGTAGTTGTTAGAAGACTGGAATTGAAAGTCTTTGCTTTCCCATTTCAATATTAAATTCACTTTTGCATTCTTTGAATTTCAGAAATGTGCATATTACAAAATGAACTACTGCAGTGCTCGACATCTCCAGAAATGCATCTTCAGGACTATGGCACAGATTTCCTTCATTTATCACTTGAAGTAAGTTATATTTAATACATTTTCCACTTTACTGCAATAACTCAATGGCAGACTCATTGCTACATCCTTATTTTAATTATATTTTCTCTAATTTTGTTACTGTGAGAGATTAGTGCATACAATCTGAATATTGTGGGTACAGCATCATGACATGGCCTAGGATAACATGCTAAGATAAAGTTCTTTGTAAAATAATATTGCCATTTTATCAAGGAAATCATTTAAATTTCAAACTTCAGTAAAGAAAGATGTGGTAAAATGTCTGGTATTCATACTTCATAAGTTGTAGCAACGTTTCAGTCTGCACTATCTTAATATTATTGTGATGTTACTGGTACATAGCTCATGGTATCATTTCTTTGAAGAACCATTGATATGAGATTAAAGCGGGGGTCCCACGGTCCAAACTTTTTGTATCCAATGGAATTGTACACAAAAGAAACAGTGTCTGTCACACTGATGAATTTTGGTCCAACACAAATGACAGTTCACGTAGCAAGTGTGAAAAATAAACATGGCAGAAGCAAATATTAATTTGGCGATTACTATATTAAGCATAGGTTTGGGATATATTTCCACAAGTCTATGTGGGAAGGAAATATGTATTAGAAGTAAAAGATGGTGGGTACGGTTATGAGAACAGGACACAGGTCTGGGTATATTGGGTCTGCTACAGAACGAATTGAGGTTAGAGGAATTGGAAAATTATGGCAGTTTTCTACAAATTGGCGAAGCTTTATTTCTCAACCTTTTACATCCTGTAGAAGGTAATATTACACACCAGAACACAAATATGAGACAAACTATTACTGTGCGAAAGAGATAAGGTACAATTGTAATAGTTTTAATCTTAGTATACATGGACAGGAGATTTGAACTCATTTCATAATGTAAAATTTGAACATACTGTTAACTGGGTTTCTTATTATTTATGAAATTTAGCTATGTAATGGCCACCTTAGTAATATATGTTAATGGCCATGAAAAATTGTTTTTGAATCTTCCATAAAAAGTTTAAAACATTTTATTAAAACACCCATCACATTAAAAGAACCATGAGCCATACATATAAAACAGCTGACTACATGTTGCTTGCGCACTCTGCCATATTGCTTTGTTAGTGACGCTGATTTGACTATTTTCAAGTTTGATGAAAAAATTAGATGCAACTATATCACATTGTATGCAAACAGATTGGATACAAAAAATAGGATAGAAATTGTATGCAACAAAATTGTATCCAACTCTCGATGTCCTACAGTGCTCTGTAGTTGTATACAATGCTTTGGACCAAAATGTTAGAACGTGGACATCCGCATAAGTAAAAATATTGAAATAAAGAAACAAGTTTATGGCAAAATAAGTGATACTACAATGTTGCATTTACAAAATTAGAGAAGTTTTGATCTGTGTTGCTGAGTAATGAACATACAATAGTTGCTGAGAATGAAGAGAGAATGTGTTAAAAGTGTCAGGATATTTTATAGTTAGTGATGGACCAGCTAAATTATAGTATCCTGTAAAAAAATGTCATTTGGTTTAGCCATTCATATAAACATGTTAAAATATAATTGGACCAATGAAAGCAGTTTTCTTTGCAATATTCATGGCGCGGTTATTACAATTGTATTTGGTTCTGTGTTGCATTAAAATTATATTTGCAGCACAGGTGTAAACAGAGTTTTCACATGGCCCAGAAACAGAATTTTAGCCACAAAACTGTAATTAATGATGTTAGATATACTCTTGCTCAGTCATTAATTGCTCAATTTATTCAGAATGTTTGTCATTGTGTTAGGTTATGTTCATTTAAATGTAAATATACCTTTTGGCATTGCACTAGGTGAAGTATAATAGCTGTTTGACAGTTTGTTGTTGGTCGAGATCATTTAATAATTTGGGTATAATTACAACAATGCTATTCTTGTGTTAGAGATATATACAAGAAAAAATTAGTTTTTTTATGGATGCACTTTAACTAATATAGTTCTCAGCATCCCATACTATGTTGAGAATGACAGATTGCTTAATTTTGCTCAGAGGCCTCCTTAATTAGGTTTGAGCTCTTTTTTGTGCTGCATATCTACAACACAGGATACTTCCCTTCTGAAGGAAGGCTAGAAAATTTTATGCCAGAAAAAAGGATAGCAAAGGATATAAAATGGTCAGTAGTACTATAGAATACACACTAAGAGTAGGAAATTGTACCAAACTAAATTTTGATTAAGATGGGATTTGATATCGTTTTGAAATGAACTATATGAAACACTGATGAATTATTTGCACTGTTTCCTGTTGTTTGTTTCAGGAGAGCATAATTGGATTTGGCAGCACCTACCTTGGATAGTGTTATATGTATTGTGTATATTTTGCATAGTGCTTGGTTGCTGACATTGTCTCATGTACTAATTTTAAACATTTAAATAAGCTATGAATGCCATATGAGACAATCTCAAATTTCAGGTCTTTCTCTTAATACATTCTTTTGTAAACTTGTGCTGAAAATAATGTGTATATTAAAGTGTAATTGCTTTTCAAAATCTCATTAAACATAGGCATTAATATGACTTCTTTGTTTTCTTTTTGAAATAGTGCTGGTTTTTTTGTACATAGTTGTTGGTGTATTTTCATTTAGAATCTATTTAGTTGTTTATTTCTTGGTCACTAAGGTTATCTTTCAGAAGTTTGTTTTAACATTATTACTAATTTACTGTGTACAAAAAAAATTGCATTACACATAACTTTGTGATATCCATTCCTGTTTTCCTCCTCCATTAACTCAATGTGTAGTTATAATTGCTGTAAGCTTTGAAATTCTTGACAGAAAGAAAATAAAAATATTAAGAGGTAGAACTGGAACTTAAAAATTCAATGCCACAACTGGGATTTGAACCACAGACCTTCCGCTTGCCGGGCGGACGCTCTAACCACTGAGCTATTGTGACAAACTGCCAGAATGGCATTAAATTCTCAAGCCAGTTCGTATTTCTCCTGGTAAACCACAAAGGCAGTCTCACATCAGAGACAAATTACCCCAATGGTGACTTACTATTGCAAGTACTTTATATCCCAGGATTAAATAACCTTCACATGGTAATTATTATTTATTTATGCCAACAAACATAACCCAGCGCTGCAAGGCTTGCCGACGAATGTATAAAAGAGCTTGGTAGATACCAAAAAGCTCAGCGGTAAAAATCGAGCACTGCGCTAAAAGTCTAAAACTAAAACTTTGGCGACCATGTATAAAGGCACATCCTACTCCCCTATCGTCCTTCGAGCCATCCGTGTAGATGAAAGAGCTGTGAGCAAACTGTGTCTGAATTTCTAAAAAGGCTGAACGGAGAACCGAAACTGGTGTCGTGGACTTCCGCATGGACGTTAACCCCAGATCGACGGGGGTTGCTGGTCGGAGCCATGGCGGGAACTGTGTTTCGCCTTTGGGAAACGCCGCCGGTAAAGTGATGTCCAATGTACGAAGGAGAGAGCGAAAACGAACACCAGGAGGGAGTAAGGCTAGGGAGCTCGTTGAGTATTGGCAGTCCAAGGAGTCATTAAAGAAAGGACTAAAAGACAGATGACGCGGCAAACCAGAGAGTCTGCAGGCGTAGCTGCACAGAAGTACGTCCCGCCGATGAGACAGCGGGGGTTCAGCGGCTTCCGCACAGATGCTGGTAACGGGGCTTGTTGGAAAAGCGCCAATACTCAAACGGATACCACGGTGATGAATGGGGTCAAGTCGTTTTAAAATCGACGGTCGGGCCGACGAATACACCATAGAACCGTAGTCAAGCTTAGATCGGACAAGAGAGCGATATAGGCTTAAAAGAACAGTCCGATCGGCTCCCCAGGATGTGCTACATAAAACGCGTAAAACACCAAGAGAACGTTCACACCTTGCTTTTAAATAGGAGATATGGGGCGACCAACTAAGTTTTCTGTCAAAAATCAATCCCAGGAATTTCGTCTCGTCGGCGTAAGGAGGTACTTCGGCACCGAGATGCACAGAAGGTGGATGGAAGGCCTTCCGGCGCCAAAAGTTAACGCAGACAGTTTTCTCGGCGGAGAACTTAAAGCCGTTTTCGATACTCCAAGTGAAGAGGCGGTCAAGGAAAAGTTGGAGGCGCCGTTCTAAGAGATGCGTCCGCCGAGAACTAGAGTAAACGGCGAAGTCATCGACGAACAAGGAAGATAAAACGCCAGCGGGAACGCACTCCACAATGGGATTGATTGCAATAGCAAATAGTGTGACGCTGAGTACCGAGCCCTGCGGTACCCCGTTCTCTTGGGTAAAAACACGGGACAAAACCGAGCCCACCCGTACTCGAAGGACCCTATCCCGCATAAAATCGTGAATAAAAAGGGGCAGTCGACCACGCATGCCCCACTGATGGAGAGTACGAAGAATTCCATACCTCCAGCAAGTGATATACGCCTTCTCCAAGTCAAAAAACACAGCAACCGTTTGGCTCTTCCGTAGAAAACCGTCCATGATATGCGTCGACAACGATACCAAGTGGTCGGCCGTGGAACGGAAACGACGAAAACCGCACTGGACGTTTGACAGCAGATTGTTAGATTCAAGCCACCACGTCAATCGCCCGTTAATCATGCGCTCCATCACCTTGCAGAGGACACTAGTGAGGGAGATAGGACGATAGCTGGAAGGTAGATGGCGGTCCTAACCAGGTTTTAAGATTGGGACGATGGTAGCTTCGCGCCAAGCGGACGGAAAACTGCAGCTACGCCAGATGAAGTTATAAACTTCTAAAAGAAACTGTTTACCAGTCAAGGGCAGGTGCTGTAGCATGGAAATGTGAATACCATCTGGTCCAGGTGCAGTGGGCCTGGAGAAGTCCAGGGCTCGTTCCAGTTCCGGCATGGTGAGAAGGGCGTTATAACACTCGCTGTTAGAGGAACAAAAGGAAACTCCACGAGACTCGACCCGGTGCTTGATAGCAGAAAATTCCGGGTGGTATTGTGAGGAGCTAGAAAACCTAGCAAAAGCCTCACCCAGGGCGTCAGCAACCTCCTTAGGGCTAACTAAGGTGTCATTGTTAACCCTAAGACCGGATAAGGTAGAACGTGTAACTTTGCCCGCCATACGACGGAGCTTCTCCCAAACGACCGACGACGGTGTGAAATGATTAAACGATTCCACAAAGTTGTGCCAGGATGTCCTCTTACTCGCCTGAATTATGCGACGAGCCTTGGCACGTAAGCGCTTGAAGGTGATCAGATTATCTAGAGTAGGGTGCCGACGAAATACCCGCAGCGCAGCCCTCCGTGCACGAACCGCCGCCCGGCATTCGTCGGACCACCAAGGAACGGGCAATCGCCGCGGTTGGACAGACGAGCGAGGGACAGCATGTTCGGCTGCGGAAACGATCACAGCCGTAAGGTGAGTCACCATCTCGTCAACATTGGGGAATAGTCGGTCGTCAAAGTTCACCAAACTGGAAAAAAGGGGCCAGTTTGCCTTGTGGATTTGCCAGGTAGGTACACGTGACGATGGCACATAGTTGGATAGCAGGCTGATCAGGCAGGGAAAATGGTCGCTAGAGAAGGTGTCAGAGACCACGTTCCACGCAAAACGATGAGCAAGCTGCGCTGAACACACAGATAGGTCTAAGTGAGAAAGGGTGCCGGTGGAAAGGGAAACAAAAGTTGGTTGATCAGTGTTCAGAACAAAAGGATTATTGCGAGCGAAAAACTCAGCAAGGTGCGTCCCCCTTACGCAAGCCCGAGGCGATCCCCAAAGGGGGTGATGGGCATTAAAATCTCCCAGCAACAGGTAGGGCACTGGGAGTTGGGACACGAGATTCGACAGGTCCGCAATAGCGAAGGGGGAAGAAGGAGGTAGATACACGGAACAGAGAGTGAAACAGAAACCGGGTAAACTCAAAGTAACAGCAACAGCTTGCAGAGTAGTATTGAGCGTGAGAAGCTGGTAAAAAACGTCGTCACGTATGAGTAGCATGACACCCCCATGAGCAGGAGTACCAGGCTCCGGTGCGAGGTCAAAGCGCACCGGAATGAAGCCAGGGAAAGTAAAGGAGTCCTGCTGGCGATGCTTAGTCTCCTGTAAGCAGAGGATACTGGGGCACAGCGAAGTTATAAGTAACTGTAGATCAGCCCTATGAGCGCGTACGCCGCGTACATTCCATTGAACGATTGACATCCGGAGGCAATGGGAGAAGCTGTTTACAAAGTTCACTTAAGCGAAGGCTGCCGTTTCAATTTGCCCTTCTGGTTCCTCGTAGGGCTTTTAGGAAGAGGTTCTTGTTCCATGGGCTCCTCGGATTGAAGAGGGTCAGGGTCAGTGGAGACTGGAGTGAGAACCTCAAACCGGTTGCCTGTGGGCATGGGAGGTGACGAACTCCTCTGGACACGACTGCGCCCCCGCCCATCCTGAGAGCGTGCTCTGCGAGGTGGCGAGGGTGAAGAGGCTGAAGGAGTACCCTGGCGGTGAACAGGGGCCGGAGGGTCCTTCAGGAAATCAGTGCGCTGAGGCTGGATCTTAAATTTACGTGTCTCAGTACTTATTGTTATGATCTTCTTGGGGCTAGCGGAGTCAGAAGGACGGCCTGGAGTGTGGGTAGGAGTGACTGTGGTGACCGTTAAAGGGCACGTCTGGGTGCCCATATCGCGCTGTGGCACTTGTCTAGAGACTATGGAGCTGAAGGTGCCGAATTTTAGGACAGATGGCTGACAAGCAAGATGACGTTTGCGTGCCCCCGTAAACGATATACGTTCTTTGACACGTAGCTCTTGTATTGCTTTTTCGTCCTGAAAACGCGGACAATCGCGAGAAGATGATGGATGGGACCTACGACAGTTCACACAGGAAGGCACGGATGGACAAGGCCCTTCGTGAGCATCCTTCCCACACTGAATACAAACAGCGGTGGTAGCCTTACAGGACAACTTAGTGTGGCCAAAACGTTGACACTGAAAGCAACGCATTGGCCGAGGGATATATGGTCGAACATTTATTACTTCATAGCCAGCCTTAAGTTTGGTAGGAAGATCCAGACGGTCAAAGGTGATGAAGAGGGTGCGGGTAGCCACCTGAGCACCATCCCTCATTGCGCGCACACGATAGACTTCCGTCACGCCCTGATCTGCAAGGTAGCCCTTGATCTCCTCCTCCGTCATATCATCTAACAAGTTCGTGGTGTTGACGCCCTTGGAATAGTTGAGACTACGGTGTTTCTCCACACGGATGGGGTACCCGTGGAGAAGTTTCGCCTTCAAGATCTTCTCGAGCTGCGTAGCCGTGAAGGTCTCAACCAGCAAAGAACCATTGCACAGTCGATTGCAGGACTTAACCGGACCAGCTATTTTGTCAAGACCCGCCTGGATGACAAAGGGGTTGACTTTAATAAACGACTGACCCTCTTCTGCTCGATGAATCACTAGGTAACGAGCCGTTGAAACTACGTTAACCTCTCTTTCCTCTGGTACTTGACGTCTTCGTTTGACGGTGTTTGAAGCCATAAAATAGCGATAGAAATTTCATCCCCCAGTGCTCCCCACCCACCACGGAGCCCAACGAGGGGTCATCCCACTGGGATGACAGGGCTACACAGGGGATATAGCGGGCTCGCCGTCCCACTCACCCTGGAGTTCAGTGCAATACCTAATCCTGGCCGATTCACTAGGGGTGGCTTAGTCCCTAGCCTCCCGTTTAGGTGAAGCAGAAACTAAAGCAGTGTATCGGAAATGCGCACCCTCCCTGGATTCAGAAAAGAAACTGTCCCGGGCTCAGATACGCACCCCTCAACCACCAGGATAATCCTTTCCACCGACACGGGTCTCCATGCATGGCCTACACGTGGGTGGGCGATTTGACTGACTCCCTCGCCACGAAGAGGAGCCCACACCGAGGGAGTCAGTTGGCTCGGGGCCCCGGGCGCGCCAAACCCGGATCTACCGTAGTAGGTCCCCCTGGGGGGATCATTTAGTGACCAGCTCATAAAACATTGGGCTATTCCTGAAGCCTGCTCTATTCTTCTACATATTCCCACTGTACGTATAAGGAAATATGTAAAAAAAATAATTTTTACAAATGTTTATCTCAATTAACATGAAGTAGACAAAGGAACAAGCATTTGTAAAAATAGTTTGTACAAGAGTGAATAGAAAAAGTCATGTGAGTGCACAAATTAGATTTCTGAAAATAAATTCTGGGTGTGTTTGTCTCTGTGAATAGTATAACTTGATAGCAATGCACACATAGGAACAAAAGCGTCAATTTTGGAATACCCATTATTTTTAAAAAATCATGTAGTATAAACCAAGCATCAGAAACCAAAATCCTTACAATGGGTTGTTTTAGTATAATTAAAGAAGCACTGTGCAAAATTTTAAGTAATTATCTTTAAAGGTTACTTTTAAAAAGTACATAGTTCTTTCTAATTTTAAAACAAATACCTATGTAGTTTTTTAAAAAACATTTGTTCAATTTTTTTGAAATTTATGACATACATGTACCATATAAAGGAGTAAAATATATCCAATTTTCACAAAGTGGTGACTAAAATCAAGGTAGTTATGATTATTTATGTAATATCCTGCATTTAATTGAAATCTCCCCTATAACACTTACAGCATCAACACGTAAAGACATGCAACAAAAATTGTCTAATCGTCTCATAATTAAGAGATTACAATGTATGTAAACTCTGTGTAAATGCACTTTGGACATACATGTGGGGGGAGGGGGGGGGCTTCAGAAACAAAATTGAATCTTAAAGAGTGTGATTTTTTAATGTTAAAACAACTACAGTTCTGAAATCAGCACACACTTTCAATAATTTGTCAAGAAGGCTTTGAGGCCTGTCAAATACCACATGTTTGTCTAAATTTGTGACTAAGTTTTATGGCAACAGGTACAAAACTTACTGTTTAGTAAAGCTAGCTTGCTTCCCACATTATGCCCTCAAAAGTGTTGGAATATTCAATAGAATGCTCAATTCATTCCAAATTTCAAAGGTAAATAACAATAAAATAGTGTTTTATGTAATATTAAAAGCCTCCTTCTCAGACAAACTGACATTTAATAGAGAAAAGTGACTTTTTACGTAATAAATGTCAATACAGTTAAATGAAAAACAGACAGCGTGTGATTTAGGAAATGCAGTTATATGGAATCATGTTCACAACCCTAATGCCAAACCTCTTTGACCACAAACACCATAATAATTTTACTAAAATGTTATACTCCAAAGACATGTGAAAATTTGGAATGTTTATTAAATACGGTATATCACTTGACTGCTTTTACCATTAATTTGTATATTTCTGTCCAAATGTTCTCCCTGGTGTAATTTTGCAACTATCAAGCTCGAGATGGGGTTTTGCCCCACTAAGGCAGTTAAGAAACAAAATGTATAAAAAAATAGACTGTCTTCTGCACTGGTGAATGGCATTTTCCCATACACACGCCAGCACTTAGTATTCATATATTCAAATTTTGGAGAGGATACGTGGATGACATTTTTGATATAATCCCCCAGAAACTAAAAGACGACTCTCTAAAATTACTGAATCTACAGGACAGCCATATAAAATTTACAATTGAAATAGAAGACAACAACACATTACCTTTCCTGGACCTCAAAATTACTAGAAATATAGATGGTATAAAATTTGGTATACATAGAAAACCCACACATGTAGACAATTACATCAAGAAAAACTATTGCAACCCAATTTCACACCAACTGGCAGCATTTCGAAGCTTGATACATCGTTTATATAATGTCCCGTTAAGTAAAGAGGAACTTCTGAAAGAACAACAACACATATAAGAAATTGCAATATTAAATGGATTCGACCCAGCCACAGTTAGAAACATGTCAAAAAATGCAGAAAAGCTCAAGATAATTTTGCAAACCACAACATTAACACCACTAACAAACAACTGGAAATTTAGGAAATTCACGTACCATCCCTGGGCCTTCAAGAAATTTGAAAAAATCTTCAAGAAACTAAACATAAAACTAGCACTGCAAAACCAATACAGTTTAAAAAACCTGCTTAATAAGCCACTAAACAATACCATCCCATACAATAAAAAATCGGGGATTTACCAGATCAACTGTAATAGTTGTGACAAAAGCTACATAGGGAAAACAAAGAGAAATTTGAATACAAGATTTAAGGAACACCAAAGAAACAAAATTAAAGCAAATTGAAAAGTCTGCTGTGGCACATCATTTTTGGACTGAAAACCACAACATCAGCCTTAATATAAAACTGTTAAAATCTATTAATTCACCAATAGAACTGAATATTTGGGAAAAATATACATCATCAAAAACAGTAATAAAGTTATTAATTTCGAAATACCAGCATGGAATGAAGTGTTAAAGCTCTGTGCCCCTAACACCAGATGGCAGCAGAATAGAGACAGCAGAGAAAAGGAACAAGAGGATAACGTCACTCACCCAACGGCTGATGATGGGATCGAATGGTCCTGAAAACGTTTCCACTTTAAAAAAGCAGTTTAGTAGTGAAGGTAAGTGTAAATAAGTGACTCAAAATAACCTCAAATTCATACTGCTACTTGGACCAGTTATATCAGAACATGGCGCCTGGTAGTGGTGTGTGTATGAAAACTCTTTTTGCATGCTCCAGATATCGCAACTCAATGCCATGCCAATACCACACTGCTAGTGAATCATAGAGTTTGCTTTGTTAATCATAAGTGGGGAAGCATGCAATCTTGTTACACTAAATATTGAGGATTAATTGTAATAAGTATTGATATTTTGCCATATGATCTTGCATGCTATTTTCTCCTTGCAGATCAAGCTCAGACATGTGTATGTGAATGGGATGACAGGGTCCTGTGTTATCAGAGAGGCAACAACACTTACCAGGTATTTATAATAACAATCTCAACTTTCTCCACTATTACATACTGATGCAGGTTAATAGCTTAGCCAAAATATATTTATTGAAGCTAAGGAAAGCTTGTATAATTTGGAAGCCTAATTGCAGCTACATGGCAATTATTAATTGCACAGGTACACTAATTAATTTGCATAGTTTTTCTGATGGATGTTAATGGCTTTGAGTTCAAGTATGTAGACATCATATCCCTCTCTCCAGCTCGTCTTCAGCATCTAGATGCATGTCGTCAACTTCTAAAAGCAGACCTGCCCTCCTAGAACAACTCTAGTCTGTCCTCCTTGAATGGTTCCTCCTGCATCAAGATCTTCTTAAATACTTAAATATACCTACTCACTAACCAAATTAAGCACCAGTTATCTACACAACCAAATATCTTCTTCTAATTATCTTCCCTGATGGAGGACTGGCACCTCATAGTTCTCAGAGGCCTGTTGGGAAACAGACGAACTTATGGACTGGACTGAGTGGATACATGGAAGTGGGTGGTCAGTCCAGCACTAAGTATGAGAGCAAGGAAAAGGGTGATGTGAAATGTAGCTGAAAGGATGATTGGAAAGGTGGTGATGGAGCATTTGGTGGAATGAGTGGCTGGGAAATTGGAGAACTCAGAGAAAATCTGACCAGATGCCACTGTACCCACCACGAATACCACATATGGTCCCTGGGGTCGAACTAAGGCTGCCTTGGTGGCAGGTGAACAGTCTAACAGTCATCTCTCTCCGCCCTCCTGATAAAAGCGGGAGTGCTGCAAGGTGGTATTTTAGGGTAGAACATCTTTAATATACTGTGGATTCTAGATGCAATAATATTAACCGGGCTTGTGGGCCGTGGTCTATTGGGTTCCTTCTTCTTCCCAAACGTTTCGTCTGCGACTACGGCAGACATCTTCAGTGGCAGCGAGGTCGAAGTTTCCTAGTGGAGATCTCAGCACCGAGAAACTTCGACCTCGCCGCCACTGAAGATGTCTGCCGTAGTCGCAGACGAAACGTTTGGGAAGAAGAAGGAACCCAATAGACCACGGCCCACAAGCCCGGTTAATATTATTGCATCTAGTATTGACACCGGCCGTGAAAGCCTTAGAACTTTGATACTGTGGATTCACCAGCTCATGGTCTTAGGGGACTGAGGGGAGAGGAGGGACATCCCACAATAGTGTAACCCAAGTTTTATAAACTTCATAGATACTGTTGTGGCTGGTTAGTTTGTCAACTGACCTCCAATGTTATTCCCACTATGCTTGCTCGCTAATATGCTAATATCTTCTAATTTCAGTTAAAAATTGGATGAGTCCTAGTGTTATCTGGGAAAGAGGAGTGTAGAAGTACATAAAGCCCTGCCTAGGAGTGGTGTGCAATCTGCTATGATATTGTGGTTGCAGAGCAGAAGGTTTCCGAATGACAGTTTCATGTGTAAAACAGTTTTTTACGGGATGATTGAAGCAAACAAACCTAAAGAGGTTTGTAAAGCAAATGCATTTTGGGTTTCATTGGATCACTGTCATTTGTTTGCCCCCATACAATTGTGATCTCAATCCCACAGAACTAGCTTGGGCCAAGGTAAAATGAATAATATATGTACTTTGGCTTTCACAGTGTCTTGACTATTAGAAATGTTTAGTTCTTCCGGGCTTGTAGGCCATGGTCTAGAAGGCATGGTAGATACCAACATTTTGCCAAGTACTGCACTTGGCATCATCAGGGTAAACATGATCCGCTGTCTGCATTGGTCAGAGTTTGAACGTGGAAGCAGAGAAACAGTGGAACTAAAGACCGTTAACGTCCATTACATTTATTCATATGGGTGGGGTGGGCAGGGCATTGTTGCGCTGGCTACGGTAGTGATTGGCTAGTTGTAGGTGGGTTTTATTATACCTGTTGTGTGTTTCTGAAAGTTTATCTAAGACTGGTATCCATGCTTTATGTACACGAAGTATTTCTTCCTTGCGATTAAAGTTGTCTTTGTGTTTGTAGATTTCTATGGCTTCCCTTTGTAGTCGGGCATAGTAGTTAACTGTAGAAGACAGGACTTGGGTTTCTTTAAGGTTGACATCATGGCCAAATAATAAGGCGTGCTCTGCCACAGACGATTTATCTGTTTGTCCCAATCTGGTGTGACGTTCATGTTCTTTTAATCTGGTGGCCACACTGCACATGATAGTGCCTACATATACTTTGCCACAACTGCAGGGAACTTTATATACACCTGCAGATGTGTGTGGGTGGCGTTTGTCTTTGCCCAATCTCAGTACGTCTTTGATCTTGTTTGTCAGTCTGTAGACAGTATCGACTCCATGTGAGCACAGAAGCTTGCCTATCCGGTCGGAGACGTACCTGATGTAGGGGAGAAAGACTGTTGCTATTTTGCCGTGTTCTTCCTTTTTTGTTGTTGGTCGCCTGGGATGAATTGCGCGCCGGGTTTCTTTTTGTGTGTATCCATTGGACTGAAATGCTGAATTTAGATGATTGAGTTCTTCCTTTAAGTATTTCTTGTTGCAGAGCCGGGATGCTCGTTCTTCTGGCCTACGAGCCCGGAAGAACTAAACATTTCTAATAGTAAAATGAATTTAATTTAAAAGGTGAGTTAACTGAATGCAGTGATTGTAATGAAATATACATAGGAAAAACCAAAAGAAATTCAGAAATCAGATCCAAGGAACACGTTAGAAACATTAAGAGTAAACAATTAGAAAAATCAGCAGTTGCATTTCACTTTTGGACAAAAAATCATGACATAAAGCTAGAACAGAAACTTCTCAAACACATAGCCGGAAAACAAGAACTGTCCACATGGGAACAAATCTTTATTTTAAAAAATAGAAACCGAGTATTTAATTTCAACATTCCTCAGAGTGAAATTTTCATTAAGTTCATTGAACCATTACCAGAAGAAGCATCACCATCCGCACCATCAAACACCATGGAAACCCAGTTATTGTCCGGTTGATAATGGAGGAAAGTTAACCTTTGAAACGCGTCCCGGAAAAATATTTTGTAAGTGTTGTTCAGTGTTATTAATTAACTCACCTTTTAAATTAAACTAATTACAACAACATTGTTTTCAAACTTCTATGAAAGGAAGATAGTAAAATGAATACTTAGAGAAATGTAACTAGTGACTTATACTTACAGGAATTGTATGATGTAATGCTCAAGGATATAACGCTTGAGACCAAAACAGGCTGGCAGGGTTTTTGAAAACATCTCGAAAACAGAAAATAATCAATGGGAGAAAGACAGAATAGTTGAAAATATTATTTGTTTTATAAGCTAAGTATACTGATTGAATTAAAAATAACATTTAAGTTTCCCTATTTTGAGTGACTTCTTTGCTTTGATCTAGCATGAATACATTTTCTAAGGTTGCTGCTACTATCGCAAGTGCAACCAGAAGCACAAGATAGCACTATTTACCTGAAATTGTTTACTGACTTGCTACATTCCTCCCAGGGACCATGAGCTGGTGAACAAACTGTTACAATGAATGACATTCTGAAAACAGAAAACACGAGTGTACCCATTTATGCAAGTGACATGGCAATTGTGACAACCAGAAAAAACAATTTATACACAGGAGACTAAATAACGTCCTCAGTGACCTACAGGAGTGGTTCACAAAATGGTGAATCAAACTGAATGCAAAGGAAACACAAAGGCCTATATTCACTAGGAAAATTACCCATAGAATCCTGAAACATCAACTTCCCCCACTCACCATATTCGGAAAAAAATGCTCAATTAGGCAACCTGTAGCTGTTTATAAACTTGGATTCATAGTTAAACCTTAACATAGGACATATGTTATACAACACCAATTCAACCAATATTTAAATACACTGTTCTGGTTTGGGATTATGCTGCCAAAAGGCACATCAAAGGACAATTACTGCAAAACAAATAATGCATGATTGCAAAAGTGCCTTGCACAGGTTTGGTAGACCTCTTGCATGATGAATTCAAAATGTACACTGTAGAAGTATTCATTAAGAAGCTATCACATGACACTTAAAAAACCTCACACAATCACTACAATCCACTACTTGTTAATTTGGGAAAATCAATGGAATAATATGGAAATTAAAATGAATAAACAATCCCTAATGCTTTTAGATAGAACATTTTCATGAAATAACACTGAAGCACAGGAGCTCCACTTGTATGTGACTGACACAAATTCCCTACACCCATGTATTTTAACTTTTCAGATTGCAGCCTGCTACAGAACTCTAGCCAATCAAGGACCTCCCACCAGTGTCCTACATGCATGGTGATAGTGGGCTACTGCACAGTGGAGTTGGACACTTCGACAACTGAACCACGAAGTCAACTAATGGCTATGCCTGAGCAAAGCATCAGCTGGCACATCACTGGTCTAAGATACAAAGTAGAACTGTAATTGAGAAGGCTAGAATACCTAGCACATAGCATTTAAGCAAATAATCATAATAAAAATTAACATTAAACATAAGCATGTAAGCTTACGACTGGCAGGTCAGTACCTGTGCAACATTAGAGATAAGCAATGCATGAATCTTGCTTGGTCCTGTCCAGGTTTCATGGACTCTAACAAAAAGTAACACATGCAATGCATGCCAGCTTAGTAGCATTCACATACTAACTAGGGTGCTATGTGGGACCCGACAAGAACATGAAACTTGCATGCAAAACACAAAATTGCACATATTACATGAAGGGTATTTTAACCCTTGGTTACTCGCGTGGGTGCATTTATAAAGTCAAAGAGAAAAACTTCAAAGGGTTGAGGAGGGCAAATTTCATTTCTAACATTTCATGGGAGCTGATAAAGCCATAATTGAATGCAGGTCTAAAATCCCACAAATTGCTGCAAAGACTTGATGACGTGCTCAAGAATTGCTTGATATTGAAGAACCATCTGTGGAAGACTGTGCACAAAGAAAGCAATCCGGAGGATGGTGTTGTGAATATGGAAGTTCAAAAGATAAGTAAACTGGGAAATGGTATAAAAAGTGTTGCAAATGGGTTTGCTCTAGCCATTTGAAGGATGTGTGTGTGAATGGCCTCTAAATGACCATATTGTATATAACGAATGCCAAAAGAAATGAGTTGCAAGTTAATGAAATATGAGTGGAATTGGAATAACAATAGGTGATACCTGGGAGGGTATCCTCAGATATGTTTCTAAAGGAAGTGCTGCTAATGTGAACATCTTTTAATTCAGTTTCAAACAGAATATGTGGGATGTACTTAATTTTATGAATAAATATGTATGTATTATGATAAGTCTCTAATTTTTTATTATGTATGTGTTTTCCACACATTTTGTTTTTGTATACATGTAAAATATGGTTTACTATGGTCCACAGAACCATGTTGATTAACAAAATACTGAAAATTGATGTTTAAAACAAGCATATAAAATGGGTCACACCTGTCCCCCACACGAGTAAACACGTTACTGTTATTCATGCGAGTAACTAACGATTAAGTGGGCACATCATGCCCTCCATAGGTCCTCCATAGCCGAGTGGTTAGACCATGTGCTTCTCACCAAAGTGGCCCTGGTTTGATCCCAGGCAGCCGCACGTGGGAATCATGGTAGACGAAGCAGCGCCAGGGCGGATTTACTCCAGGTTCTCCGGCTTCCCCCACCATCTCATTTCACTGGTGCTCCATCTTCATTCCATGTATCATCAGTGTCACCACCCGCAGTGCCATAGTAGTAAAAGCGGGTGTTAAACACTACAAAAAAGAAAGCCCTCCAAGATGCAAGGACCTCCACACTGTGGACCTCCACTGGTTTTTCCGCTCCACAGTAAAATAAAAAAGGAAACTTCTTTGGGAACATCTCCTTTAACCAGCATTTACATATTTTATAGTGCCTGAACCATTTAATGCCTTGATATCCAAAGTTTATAAATCAACAAATACTAATCCCGCAATAAAACTAAATAATATAGAACTGAAATTAAAGGATCAAACTGAATTATTAGGGGGTGTGGGTTCAAAATAATTTAAAATAGGAAACTCTTGTAAATAATCTTGTCAAAACATTAAATAAAAATATAATAAGAACTTTGCCATGTTATACTGATGAAGAAACCTTAACAACCATATATTTTGCAAACATTCACTCCTTGATAAGATATTGTGTTATTTTCTGGGGTAACTCACCAGCAGCAGAAAGAATATTTATTTTTCAAAAATGAATTCGTAAGAGTACTGACAGGGAGTAAAGTAAGAGATTCTTTTCTTTAATGTTTCTTTTATGCCACCTTTAACATTGAGGCAGTTTTTTATAAGGCAACATGGGATGAGCTTTTTACCTCAGGATCGTATTCAGTGGGTAGCAGATAAAGATGGTGAGGGCTGATATTCAAATGAAACCAGAATGTAATACATATTTATAACAACTAAATCACTAAACAATTTCAAGGTATTCATTTACAGAATAAAAATATGTCTATTAGAAATTTGTTTTAACTAAGTTTGATAATTTCTTTAAGGATTGGGGAAGTTTATTATACAATTTAATACAATTTAATACCATTATAGTAAGTGCTTCTTTTTCACACAGGTTGCTTTTATACCCTGTAATGTGAAGATTTGATTTGCGTATGAATTTCAGAACTTGTGATATAGCTATTAAACAGCTTATGAGTGAACATAAAGATACACAGATGGAACTGTCAAAATATTTAAGGATATGACATAAGGTGTACAGCATGTATTGTAGCATTAAACATATTGCCCTCTTTTGTATTTTGAAGACCCCGTTGCTATAGCTCGACTTTCCCCAGAATATTATGTCATAGGATAACTGGGAGTGATAGTATACCTACATCAAGATTAACTGATGATGTTAGAGCACATAATGCAAAACAAATTTGGCATAATTTTTTGATAAAGCACCAATATGAATACCCCATCAAGATTTCTATGAACCCAGACTCCCAGAAACTTAATTTTATCTGAAATTCTGTATGCAAATGTTAGGGAAAGTTATATTTTTGTTAACTTTATGATGAAAGTGTACCACAACACTTTTACTCTTATTAATAATAAGTCTATTGTCATTAAACCAATTTACAACATAGTCTGATACCTCATCAATATTCACTTTAAGCTCTTGTTTAGTATTCCCAGAAATTAAAACACTTGTAACATCACCAAAAAGAGTAAATTTAGTAATAATATATCATGGTCAACTAGATCAAAAGCCTTTGATTGATTAAGAAATATTCTAATGCACTGATTCCCACTGTAGAAATTATAAGATGAAACATCTTCCATGCTGTTTTGCTGTGGTCTGCTGGAGATTGGTGTTCCAAATGTTTCGTGTGCAGCTGCAGTAGACATCCTCAGTGGCACTGTTGAAGTCTCCTTGGAGAAGGTATCTCTGCATCTGATCTGTTAACTTTTTTTTTTTTTTCCCTCTTTTTTGAGTGGAGGAAAAATCCATTTATGGAGTCCCACTGTGCTGGGAGGCACAGTGGGGACTGTAGGCTTCACCCAAAGGTACTACCCACTAAAAAACCTCCGCTAGAGAAAATTCAGGAGAGGAAGTCCGGTAGTACCGCGTACTGCATCTGCAGATTCATGGAGAAGATGTGTTGGCTGGCCATGTGGCCTAAGCCAGGTGTAATTGGGTGGCAGGACGTAAACATGACTGAAGCCCTGATCACGCACTAGCAAACTCTTTGGTGGAGGATTAGTGTCACTTCCAGCTGGAAACATACTCTTAGTCTAATGGTTGCATCCTCAAAGATAGTGAGGACATACTCATATTGATATAAGTAATTTGTGGCAATTTATACCTAGTTTTATCAGCTACTGGTCTGTCCTCCTTCCATAAGGGAGGATGTCATACTAAATTGTAGAAGTGTGCATACATGAGTGCGTTAGTCTATGTTATCTCTAAGTTAATAGTAATTTGTTTTTATTTTTGCAAATAGTTGGATTAGTCAATGGTATCTCTAAGTCTAAATTTAGTTGGTAGTGGTGTGCGCTATAGCTGTCTGATTTGCTTAGTACGTAAGTTAAATTTTAATTAAATTTAATTTGAGCTTAAATGTAATCCAATTTGTTTTGAGAATCATGTCCATTAATTCATGTGTGGATGTCTAATAAGTGTGGGGGTTTAGCATCCCCCCTGGGCTGCCTTGACTAGGAGCAAGGTCTTCGTAGGCTACCAATTGTCAAGTTGTGCTACAAAGTCATGGGTAATATTGTTACTTCTATGGAAGTCTTACTAGTGTCTGGAGGTATTCTTGTACATTTATTTCCAGGTCCTCCAGGCCAGAGGACCTGTCGAACAAGGGCAGTGGTCTTTTGTGTTTGTCGCGTTCAGTTTCATATGTGCCCAATCGATGTATTAGGGCATTACCATTTTTGTCTTTTTGCTTATATAGGTTAAAGCTTTTTATGAATTTCTCAGTTGAGTTTAGCTTTAGCTCTTTGTGTAAGAGATTGACTGGTGCTATCGCTGGTTGATTTGCTATTCTTATTATTCAGTTTTGTAGTGTTTGTAATCTGTGTGAGTTTTTGTGGCATATCCCCTTACCGGAGCTGTGTTGGTCATTATTGGTCTTAGTAGTGTCTTATATAGAGTAAGGCCAGGTTGGCTGTTTATATTAAAGATCAGGTAAAGTTTGTTTAACTGAGCATTGGCCTTGGCTCTGATCTTGGAAATGTGTTTACTCCAAGTTAGGCCTTGGTCCATTACTAGACCTAAGCAGGTCACTTGGTCCTTACAGTTGATACCTTCGGCTTGGTATGTTAGTGGCTGAAAGACACATTTATTTTTCCTGTTCAGAAGTCTTTTAGTGAAGATTATTTCTTGATATTTTCTTGCATTTACTTTGATTCTCCACTTGGAGAATGAAGGTTCAAGAGTATTTAAGGCATTTTGGAGCCATTGATGGATAATTTGTGGTTGAGTGGACTGTGTTACTATTACAGTGTCGTCTGCATATATGTATTTGTCCAATCTTATTAGGTTGGGCATGTCATTTATGTATATGTTAAATAATGTCAGCCTCAACAGACTTCCTGGTGGCAGGCTGGCTTTAATTTGCTTTATGCTCGAGACTGTGTGCTCTACTGTGGTACAAAAGTGCCGATTGGAGAGGTAATCCCTAATTACGGCTATAGCAGAATCTGTGAAAGTGTATTATTTTAGTTTTCTGATTAGTCCTGCATGCCAGACTTTATCGAAGGTGCGTTCAATGTCCAAATATAGGGCATGTTGATTTATTTGTGTTACATCCATTAGTGATCTCCTCAGTCATTCGCAAAAGTTGTAGTATGGTATAGTGTTGTGCTCTGAACCTGAACTGTTCGGGCATCAGTAGGTTATGTTTGTGAATGTGTTTATTGATTCTTTTTAGTATCAATTTTTCTAACACTTTGCTTATGGTGTTGAGGAGGCTGATTGGCCTATAATTGATTGGTAGTGCTAGGTTTTTGTTGACTTTAGGAAACAGTAGTATGTTGGCTTCTTTCCAACTTGGGGGAAACCTGCCATTTTCTAGTGTGTAATTGAAAATGTCCGCTAAGAGCTTGAGAGCTCTGTGGGAGATTCTTTAGTACCACATTTGGTATTTTGTCTGGCGCAGGCACTTTTCTGGTAGGCAGGTGTCTAATGATCCAGCCTATTTTGCCTGGGTTAGTCTTTCACATTTTGTTGTGTGTTTTAGATATTATATATTTATTAGTCATTAGGTGATACATTATTACAATAGACTTTGTCAAGCTTAATTTCTAAAGGTAATTTACATAGCAATATTTACAACTTATACATTTACAAAAAAGGATAACAACATGGTTATAGAAATAGTTTTACACTAAAGAGCCCTAAAATTACTGGAGACTAGAATTCTTTATGACAGAGTCACACTGGAATCTTATGTAACACGATTCAAGTTAAGAACTCTTTCACATCATAAGAAACTTTGGAAATAAGCCACTTTTTAGTACTACTTTAAGTTTGTTAGTAGAAACCTCTTTGGCAGAAATAGGCAACTTGTTAAAGAATTTAAACTGCTTATATAAATGACTTTCAGTACATTTATTTAATCGGAATGAAGGTAGATCTAATTTACAATGGTTTCCGGTTCTGTAATCATGTATATCTGAGTGTTGTGAGTAGTGCGCTAGGTATTTTTTTTACCTCTACTAAGTTAGTATAAATATAAAGACTTGGTACAGTAAATTTCAAAACAGTTCCTTGCAACCATCTCTTTGTTTCGCCCCTGCTAAAATTCTTATGGCTTTCTTTTGATACATAAATACCTTTATTGCACCTGAACTGATTCCCCATAGCCTGATACCATATAAGATGTGCAGATGGAAAAATGAAAAGTATGCTGTTCTTAGTAAGTTATGACCAACTGCTGATTTTAATTTCCAAAGTAAAAAGAGTACTCTGGACAGTTTAGCTGTTAGATTTGTTATTTGTGAGTCCCATGATAATTTACAATCTAAGAACAGTCCTAAGAGCCTCACTTATTTATTTTCAGGTAATTTTACAGAATGTTTAAGACTAAATACAATATTTTCTCTTTTTTCTTCCTTTACTTTTAACTTATTAATTTTAAACCAGAATTCTGCTTTATTAAGTAAATTATTTACTTTTATTTGCGCATTTTGTAAACCAAGGTCAAAGATTAGGATGCTATCGAATAGGAACAAACACAACAGATCACTTTCTATCTTAGAAAACTAAGTGACAGACCAATTGATGACAAAGTACAAGAATTTCTAGACAGCCTTGTACAAGACTAACATGACAGACGGTAGGAAACGCATTACTTTCACCTATTCACCTGACCTCTTACTGTTACAGGCAATCCAGTCCCTTCAGATCCTTTGAAGGGCTTGTGCTATCCAGCCAAGGCAGACCTGGGGGATTGAGGCCTTCCCTTGTGACACACAAGTGTAGCTGGCTGCTTATCTGTGTGAACACAATGACAAATGGCATGTACGTGGACTCATATCTGATGAGCAAGTAATTCTTACAACAATTCAGATAACAGTGACATCCAGGGAATCTTCACCTGGCAAACTCGCCTTTATGACATCCCTATCATCCAGGGATAAGCACTAAGCAGGTATGTTAGTATTCCCAGGTTAAAGCATTCCCAAAGGAGCTCTAATGTAGATCCATGTCACAAAACACATAGTGGACAATTGCACTAAAAGTTGCAAGAACCTTTAGGTGACTAACCACCTGGAATTGCTCAGGGCGTTTGTCATGTGTAATCCAGGGTAAGCAACATTTGATGCACTCGCATGCAATGTATACCAGGTTCTCATGTTTTGTAGACTAACTGGGTGCTATGCAGGACCCGACAAACAAATGCATGTGAATCAATAACAATATCTCAGTGGCAAGTGGAGGGGTTTTTATGGGGTATGGCCGCCAGAAGGTGAATCTCACACTCTCAGCTGGGTTGGGGTTAGTGCGTAAGAAGCACTCCCCTCTCCACGCCTCAAAAAAATTATCTAATAAAGTTACTAATTCATCTTCTAAAAGAACATCAGGAAAACTTACATTCTTTTTAACTTTGTGATGAAATCCAACAACACTTTAGTTTTTGTTTGTTGTAAGTAAACCAACTTATGTAATCTGTTGCCACATCAACGTTAGCTTTAAGTATGGGAAGGTGGGGCAAGATGGGAAAGGTACCTTTAACCCATTACAAAGGGGTAAGAGTAAACAAATAAAAGGTTTGATTATAATTTGTTAATTCAACTATTAAACTATAATAACATATGCAAAAAGGCTTGTAAATGTGTTGAATTTAGTTATATATAACCTGATTTGGAAAAAAAGTGCATTTTCCCTGTCTTACCCCACCACCAACAAAACCATTTTAGAGCTAAGATAAATGAAGATTTCTCGAATAATCAGTAATAAAACAATTAAAAGGTTAATAACCATGAGTTTGTAAGTTTTACCATAAATTTTTTTACACCTCATTTAGGATCTTATCCTACTTAGCACTTTTGCATAACACACAAATGTGAATTGCCTCGTCATCACTTTCTGTTCCTGCACAGGAGTTGTGGGCCCAATGCCCACATGCAATACACCTTATCCAACTTTTTTGGGAGAAGTCATAACAATATTAACATTGTTCACCTTCTTTGCTACCACCCGAACTAATATTATGGTCTTTAGAGCATGAAGGCTGGTTTGAGACATCAGTAGAGCATTTCACTTTTTGCTTGGCACTAAGGTGCTTCTTCTGTTTCTTTGTTTGATTAGTTCCCTTTGTGAATAATTTTCGTTTTGGTACAGATGCTTTGGGTAATTCTTTTCTTTTAATTTCTTAAACAATTCATTTTTGTAAGGAGTTTTGGTTAAAATAGCTGTTTTTCCACATCTACTGGAGGGTTTCCTTTTGTGTTGTTTATCTAATTTAGGAATAGGCAAAATTATTTCAGGACTAGCAACTTCAAAGTTAGAAGCACCCACTTGTTCTTTAGCTAGCAACTTTCTAGGTATTTTACAGTTTATAACAGTTGTTCTACCCTCAAGGTATGGTTCTACTGAAGTCTTTGTTTTTTTATCTTTTGGCATCTGTTCTTCTGTTGGCTCAGCTGCATCTTCTGCTGCGGAAGTTTGCTGGATATCTGTAGTTGAAGAAGGGAGGGAATCACTTTCTTCAAATACTTTTTGTGTACAGGCCAAATTCCTGTTTTTCTAAATCTGCTCACCATTGTGCTCATGGTGGCTGAATGGATAAAAGTGCTCCCAAACAAATTTGAGATCTGATGCAAAGTAACAACTTTTCCAGGATTGGCATAAAGCCATTTTCTTCCCTCGTCTTCATAAAACTTACAGCGACTTCACAAATGCCACATCCAAAGGTTGAAGGTAGTGTGAGCAGTGTGATGGCAAACAAAGCAGGACAACCCCTTTATCACCTGCCAAATCGATCCATTCCAAGTTCCTGGTGTGCATTTTGTAGCCATCAAATGTAAGAACTATTGGTCTTTCCTTTGAAGCACCAGTAAATTGAACGTATCTTTTAATACAAATCAAAAAGAGCTCTTTTGTCGTCCAACCAGTTTCTTGAACTTCTACCCAGGTACCAGGAGGGAGTCCAGTCTGAAACTCTTGTTGCATTCTTTTTCAAGGATAGATCAACATCGGTGGGATGTAGCACCCTGAAGCTGAAACACAGATGTCTGCAGTCACTGTCTGGCCTTTTTCTGCTGAGGTAACTGTTCCTACTTGCCAGCAACCTTTCAAAGCAACAGCATTCGTATGTCCTTTGGGATTGATGGTTAAACCAGTCTCATTGCAATTGAAGATTCTATCCTCAGTGAACTTAAATTTGTCTACCTGATTTTCCAATAGATAAACAAAATTGCCTACAGCAACTTGATTAAAACCCGTGGCACGTGTGAATGAAGTGGCCTCTGGTTTTCTTATTGCTAAGGTAGGATTTTGAGCAAGAAAGCCTTTTGCCCAAACTCCTCCAGCCGAACTAGCTGCATTAAATAGATGTGTGTTGTTGTTCTTTTCAGCAAGTTGAAAAGCAATTTCACAAAGTTCTTTAACAGTTAAGCCGAAAAACTGTCCTTTCAGATGTGTTAGATAGTCTCATAGTTCTGCCTCTTGTTCCGCAGTAAACACACAGGTGAATGGTCCTAATTTTTTCCCAACAGCATAAGCAGGATTAGCACATTTCTTGGTCACATATTATTCAGTTGTAGTTTGCGGCACATTGAATTGTCAAGCAGCCTTTAAAGAACCCATCTGGCCTTCTAAAACAGCATTTACAACTCCTTCCATGAACTGCAATAACCATTCTTGCCTCATGGTTTTCCGTTGATACTTGTTAACCATCTGAAACTAAACACATGTATTCTAGTATGCATGCAGATAACACCTAATAATCTGTATTATATGATATACATAACATATATATTTAATAAGCAGTTTTTAAAGATTGTTGGGATAGGTATATTAATTTTGGAAATGTTACTTTTGTAGTTACCATAACAATACATAGCAAAGGCTGGAAAATTCTAAGTAATGCATTTATACTTGAAATAGGATGTGACATGCAGTAAATAAAGACCAGAGTATGATAAAAACCAATGAAATAAGTACACAGTGAACTGTGGCATTGGTGCACACTTTTAGGCTACATTAGGGCTAGATGAAAACTGTTAAGTGAAAACCAAATTGATACACACCCATTTGCTGCCAATAAGACATACCATTCAGGAGTATATATAATATTTCAACACTTGTCAACGTACACCACATATTAGCACCTTACAAATAGCAAAATATTGCAACTCAGTGTAAAAATTGTACATACGTTAGAGATGTCACAGGATTGGACATGGAAATGATGTCAGCGATGTTGAAAATATCACCTCTGTCTACTGATGAAGTTGGCGTGGTTTCCCGAGGATGTCAGCACTAACTATGAAACATAGCCCTTCTCGGCCTTGTCCTTTCTTCCCCTACTTGTTTATCTTTAGCAGAAATTAAAATACGTATATCATAAGCCAAAAGAGTAAATTTAGATTTATGTGCTCACTGTTTTCAGTCAGGTTTCTAATGTAAAGTAGAAATAATAAGGGAGCCAAAATCGAGCCCTGTAGAATACTATATTTAACATTTTCAACACTAGAGTGAGAAATTTTAGCTTCATTTAAGAGACTGTCCACAAATTCAACCTCAGTTAGATATGTTCTATTTCTAAGGTGTTACTTGAACCACTTCAGTGGAGTCCTCTTAAATAGTTATACAATTTGTGAATTAATACATCAAGTTCAAAAGCTTTTGATTTCAAAAAGCATTTTGACAACTGATTTCCGGTATCTACATTTTTGTGTACTTTTTTGGTGACATTCTGAAATGCCAAGCTATTAGACTTCCCTTGCTAAAACCCATACTGTACTTTGATATGTTATATTTATTGAGTCATGCCATAGATGCCAAACTGAGCTGTTGCAAGCAGGTTAAGCTCTTCTATGGGTATGCACATTGAAACATATTGAATAAGAATCAGAGGTTTTGGTAGACAGAAAATTAGAACTGGAGAGATAAAGGCAGCAATGGAAATAGTCACTACACTATAAATAGTTATAATATTTGTATTACAGTAGAATCCCGAAGTAACATGGTTCTTGGGGGACATGCCTAAGACCCATCTAATAATGCTTCTGCGGTAGATCGAAATGTGAGCTTAGAAGTGACAAAAATGGATTCTGCGGATGTGGTGGGAAACTTTGTGTAGTAATAAGTTACAGTACATTGTAAAGTATGTAATATACGGTAAAGTGCACCACTTTTAAATGCAATTACACACCAGTTGTGCTAGGGGTGTATTCCAGTCCTGCAGCTGATCTTAGTTTGTACAGTACATACAATTATACTGTACCCATTTTACACTATCCTAATTTTGCATTGTGTTAAAGAAATCAGTAAGTTTTGTTTGGCGACATAATTCACAAAATTTATCTTCTTCTCTGCGTATTGTTTGACTGTAGCAAAATGGAGATGGATACTGTTCAATTCATTTTGCTCCTCCATACACAGAATAATCTTGCTTATGGTGCTTATCACTTCACTAACATAGAGAATATCTTCTGTGTGCATGTCTCGTTACTTTGGGAAATCCATACCAATGCAGTGGCCTAGGTCAATGTTACGAATGCAGTGGCCAAGATCCACACTAGGGGTAACAAAAAGTATATTCTAGTGCTGCACTTTGAAGAAATTTTAAACTTGACTTTGAAAAACAAAATACAAATAAAATGTACAATATATTTTTGCAGGGCATACTTTCCCCCCCCATTAAATTTGAATCTGTGGTATTTCAGGCTATGCTATTTGTACTTCTACTGTATTAATAGGAGGACTGGAGCAGAACCCAGGGCCAGTGCAGATGGAACTAACAAGGATCTTCACCAGGCAAATTCTCCTTTATAATGTCCCTATCATCCAGGGACAAGCACTAAAATGGTATGTTTGCATTTGTAGGTTAAGGCATTCCCAAAGGAGTTTCTAATGTAGACGTATGTCACAAAACACATAGCGGACAATTGCACTAACAGTTGCAAGAACCTTTAGGTGACTAAACACCCGGAATTGCTCAGGGATTTTGTCGTGTGTAATCCAGGGTAAGCAACATTTGACTTGCTTGCATGCAACGCATGCCAGGTTCTCATCTTTTGTAGACTAAGTTTGTTATTTATGATTAAGTGCATTTTATTGCCTGATTTGTGAATTTTGGGTAGTCCTAATAGATTGGGAATTGATGGATTATTTGAATTCAAGTTAAAGATATATGACTTTATACTTTTGTTTATGATTTCATTTACTGCAATGTATGAACTGTGCAGGGATTTTGATTTATCTTATGTGTAATCATTAGTGTATACAATAGGTACTCTCAATGTTTTTTATGTGACCAGTTTAGGCTGACTGTGGGTTGTTGGAGGGGATTGTGGGGAGACGAAGATATGGGCATGGCTTCTTATACATTACTTAGGGGTTTATCAACCTGGCTACAGTTGTAGGGTTTGGTAACTTGGCGGTAGTTTGAATCATAGCTGCTGTTCTTTGTTGACCTGTGTTATTACTTCAAACTCGTGGGAGATTGTGTTTTAGTACTTTGTTATGTGTCTATCTCACTGTAACAATGTAAGCTTGCGTATCATGTTGTACTGTTCCAGTGTACTTTTAATATTCAGTATTAGAAGGTTAGTGACCAACTCTCATAATGAATGCAGTACAATATTGACAGGAGCATTTACTCAATGCAGTGCTGAAGTGAGTGTGAAGTGAAATGAATGTGAAGGTCCATGCCAAACATTAGTATGACTCAAAACAATTCAGATGAAAACTAGAACATTCAATAGAAAGCTACATTTCTGAAATGTATGAAAAGCGTGATTGGTTATGTGGCTGAGAAATTAGTAACACCTTGTATTGTTTTCTGTGTCTGCTCTTTGGCAGAGTTGAGAAGAGTTGTTGAGTCTGAGGCTTTGTCGTTTGATGGACTTCATTAGAGAAAACATTATATGCTATGTTCAGTTAATTTGTAAAACCGCTGTTAACTATGCTGATGTCTACCGCAGAAGTGTAATGCTGTTTCTCCTCTGATTGTAAGCACTGGCAATGCTTTTAATAGAGAGGGAATGTGCAATGAAGATTAGTGACTTAATTGCCAAAGTTATTGATACATTTTCAAGATCTAAGGGGGGGAGAGCTGAGATCCTGTATAAATAGGTAAGCACAATTACTCTACATTTTATTTTAATTTGTGCACCATCTAATTTTTAATTTACGAGCTACCACTGGGATTAATGTAATGTTGTGGAGCATAGAAGGTCTACAAAATAAGAAGAATGATGGAGAATTGTAACATTAAAAAACAAGATTGTTGGCATGGTGGAAGCATGGGTGTAGGAGAAGGATAAATCAGAGTTAGGCAGCTTTAAGTTTATAAGGAAGGACAGAAAGAAGACACAAAAGGGAAGGAAATTAGGTGGCATAAGATTTTAGTGAAAAGTAAATAGGGGCAAAAATTGATGAGGAGTAAGAGGTAAAAGCAGTAGTGTTTTATTATTGTTTTTAATTTTTTTATTAATGTCCTCCAACATAGTGTCATATCGGATGGTAAATGATTGAAATGAGTGAAATGATGCTCAAATGAGTCTGAGGACCATAGAGCTTAAAGGTACCCAACATTCATCTTCTCAGGATAAGGAAAAACCTCGGTAAAAGCCTTATCTGGATAACTCACCCTAAGTGAGATGCAAACTCACGACTTCTTGGACGTGAGGTAGACATGCTACCACCATGCTACAGAGGTGGGCTTGTGGTATTCTAAGGATTGTAATTAAGCAAATAGGGGAAATAAAAACTATAGTAGAAGGGAGGGGCTGTACAACCCACCAGATGCATCATCCTTTTATGATGGCAATGAATTAAAGGTTAAGAAGAGCCAAGAGGATATATATCAGAAGTAGGCGTTAGTGTGAATAGGAGACTTTAATGCCAGCATTAGGGAGGCAAAAGAAGGGGAGATGAAATGAAACGAGATCAAGGAAATGAGGAAGTAATAAGAAAAGAAAGAAAAGGTAGAAATGAGGTCATTAACAAAGATGGGGAGAAACTAATAGAATTTTGAGAGAAAAAGTCTTTTAATATGTAAGGAATACATGGAAGGGGATGAAGAGGGTGAGTTCACATTTATAAATTCCAATTGACAAAGTGTAATAGACTTCATGTTATGTAATGAAGAAGCAGCAGAATGTATCATCTCTAGCCTTAATGTATCACTTGTTTTAAAGTGCAAAATGACCTACTGATTAACAGTCAGTTTCCAATAATTTTAGAAATAAAACAGAGTAGAGAACAAAAGAAATAGAACTAATACAGACAATATAGATTAGATTAGATTAGATTGCGTTCAGTGAGTTCACAAGTAGCCAGGGAGGCTGGTGAACATTGAACATGTCAATTGTGATGTACAAAACATTGTCAATAAATATACAGAATGAGCACATAAAAAACTCATTATATACAGGAACAAAAAAGAAACAAACAAACAACAGCAAAGGGGATAATGGAAACACAATCAAAGCTTACCTGAATTTGTCAGATATATATAAACATACGAGGGCTGTTCAATAAAGAATAATCATAATTTTTTAAGGACATAATTTTTTGCACTAAAATTCAATCTTATTATATTCTGCTAGCTTAATGTGAAACAAATACGCCATAGCAGTTTCATTGTTGGTACTCCTGATTCCCGCCTGAGAGAACCAGGCAAGTTCAGACATGTTCAGTATCGCCTACCACTGCAATGGAGGTAACACGCGAGGAACAATTTGCGGCTTTGAAATTGGGCTTTCGTCTCAACAAATCTTCAGTTGAGGCCTATAAAATGTTACAGGAGGCCTATGGAGAGTCTGTTCTTCCCTATAGCACAGCTCGAAGGTGGTTTAAAATGTTTAAAGAGGGGAGACAATCAATTTCATAGGAAGGTGAACCCGGTGCTCCAGTTACTGCTCTTACAGAAGAAAACATCAACACTGCTGCTGCTATTGTGAGAGAGGATCGACGAATTACCTTAAGATCACTTTATGAAATACTCAACATTTCATTGGGTGCCACCCACACGTTGGTGACAGAAACATTACACATGAGACGTGTATGTGCGCGATGGGTTCCAAGACTGTTGATTCCCAAACAAGCAGACATTCGCATGCAGGTCTGCATGCAGTTGATGTTAGAGGAAGATTCAGAGTTTCTTTCAAACGTAATCACTGCTGATGAAACTTGGCTACATCGTTTTGATCCTGAGAACAAACAGCAAAGCTCAGTGTGGAAATCTCCTTCATCACCAACCCCCAAAAAAGCAAAAGTGGTTGCTTCTGCTGGGAAAGTTATGGTCATCTCATTCTTTGATATTCATGGAATGGTTTATCAGCATGTTGTACCTGCACACACGTCAGTAACTGGGCAATACTACAGGGATGTCCTGAAAACATTGCAGGTCCATATCAGGCGCAAAAGACCACATTTCCGTGAAGCAGACTGGATGCTGCACCACGATAATGTGTGGCCGCATATTGCCAATGTTATTGCTGAATATCTTGCAAAAATCAATGTGAAGTGCATCCCTCACCCTCCCTATAGTCCGGATTTAGCCCCATGTGACTTTTTTCTATTCCTTATCTTGAAGAAACGCCTTTGTGGGAGGCATCATCCATCATCAGAAGCAGTGGTGAAGGCTGCGGAGGCAATTTTGAAGGATCTCTCAAAAAATGGTTTTTAGATGTCTTTGAAGGCTGGCAGAAACACTGGAACAAGTGCATCACATTCATGGGAGACTATTTTGAGAAGGACCATCAAAATTATGAGGACGAGTAAAGGTACGTTGTCAAAAAAAAATTGTGATCATTCTTTATTGAACAGCCCTCGTACAAGTGGAGGAAAGACTGGAAGGAAAGTTAAAAAATGAACTAGAAACAAATTATAGAAAGGGGTATATTAATAATAATGGAGAGTAGTATAGGAAATGTGCTAGGGATGCTAGAAATATTAGTAATGAAAGCGGGGGGAGAAATGGAAAGAGGATAAAAGAGGAAAAATTAAGGGATGATTTGATGATAGTAGGGCTGCAAGAAGGATAGTGTATAAAGAAATGAACAGAGTGGAGGGGCTCAGAAAAAGAAGATAGAAAAAGCTAATAAGTGGAGATATAAATGTCTTTTGGAAGAGAAAGGAAAATAGTGGCAAAAAAGATGAAAAAGTTGATAGCAGAGGTAACAGAAAATGTTACTTAATCCATTGCTGTTGATCCACAATGAACTCCACACTTCTAATGATATAAATTCTGAACATTAGTTATTAGAGCTTCACATTTGCCTGTTTTGCTCCATTGTTTGGAATTGTAGACTTTGTATGTGTAAATACATTTCCTGTTTATTGGAATGTAATAGTTTTATAGCACATTAACTGTCTATTTTCATAGTGTGTGCCTTTCCGCACTATAAGGGCCTGTTATAGTTTATTCTTGTGATTAACTTTTATCAAGGATTTTGCCTATTGTAATTTCACTACTTTTGTTTATGGCAGTTATTTGTTACTGGGATTTGAACCATGGATCTTCTGCTCTACGGGCATCTGCACTTAACTACTGAACTACTAGGGCAACATGCCAGCACACTACATTCTCTAACTGATTTGGATTTACCTGGCAGACCACAAGGGAATCTGATATTCAAGACACATATCCCAATGGGAACTTACAATTGTAAGTACTTAAGTCCCAGGTTTTAGAATTATTCTATAGTTTCCATATTATTAGGTCAAAATTGATTGTTCTAACATACAGAAACTGTGTACCTACTTTGAAAAGTAGAATCAGAACTGAAAAGTTCAGTGCCACAGCTAGGATTTGAACATGGATCTTCCGCCCTACATGTAGCTGCTCTTAACCACTGAACTACCAGTGATAGTGAATCAGTTGGAGAATTCAAGGCCCTGCTGGCATGTTTCCATGATAGTTCAGTGGATAAGAGTAGCTGCATGTAGTGTGGAGGATCCATGGTTCGAATTCTGGCTATGGCAATGGATTTTTCAGTTCTGATTCCACCTTTCAAAGTTTACCTTTGCACAGTTTGTGTGTGTTAAAACAATCAAGTTCAGTTAATTGGCTTGATATTTGGATATGGCAGTTTGATATCTCTATACTACTTTTCTTATACTTTCTTTTCCAGGATGCCCTATTACAGTGGTAATATTACATGCATTATTTAATCTATTTACATGATAGATATACACAGTCACATCTTATATTGTATTGTTTTTATATACGCGGTGGAAGTGAAATAATCTGTCAGACTGATGGAGGTGAGAGAGTGCATGCAAATGAACAAAAAATTCTAATACATTTTTTAATTAAATGCATCGTTAACTAGATAATCATGTTTAATTCTGAGAGTATGTGACAACATTGCACAACTTATTTATCAAGAAATTTGCTTCTACTGGCAGCTCAATGAACTATTCTAACACTCCACAAAAGCCGTGAATCAAATTCAGGAATTTTGCCACTGGGCAAGAGACCGAGAAAATTCTGCAAAAATATAAGGTTATTGTTCATTGCATACAAACTGACTTCGAATTCCACATTTCTGCATAATTACAAGAATGTATTTAGAATGTTTAAATGCCAGAATTGTTTCCTGTTCTATTTGAGAGGCTTACATCATAATAAGGTAATGTACGCATGTTTTAATTAATTAAATGTGGTTGGTCTGTTCCTCACTTTAAGTTTGCAAACATTTTTTCTAACTTTTGATATCAGTTGCGGTATTGCTTCCTTTAGGAAATCACAAATATGATGGAAACATAAATACTAACTTCAAATGTGCTCTAAACAGTGAGAAAGATATAAATGTACTTCAAATAAAATGCATTCAAGGTATGTCTAAATCTACTTACTGCGTATGTGCCCAGTTGGTAGCAAAATTGCTGCCATACATTGCTCCTCCTTGATGATACCCAAGATGTGTTTGTTGTTAATGTTAAGAACGTCAATACACTGTAGTTAAATAAACTGGTGAAAGTTGCCCACAATCCCTACATAATATGCACATTGTTAATAAGTCTTCTTGTATAGGAACTGCATATGTTGATGCAAGATCAACATTATTAACAAATCAAATGCAACTTATACTTATGAAGTTTATTTACCGAATAACAGGGACCAAACAGGACATTTATTTTCACAATAAATAGTAAAGCTAGTTTGCTTCCAACACTGGCACTTGTGGTGAACACATATACAGTTTTAATATCGTCTGCCAGACGTATGTGTTACAACTATGACAGCATTCCAAAGGCTACGTTACTTATCTGTGAAACACCTCTTACATTATATTGTTAGCTAATGCTGGGTTTCTGACAATGAAGTCATTAATCCTCTTGCTCTCCAATATTTTTCACTTATGATATTGAAGAGAGCAATAGCAGTCTCTTACATTATTAATACCATTATTCTGTGTTGAATTTAACCATGTGGTACTAATAGTTGTTAAATCTTTGTAAAGCATAATTTATAGTATGAATTTACTCTCCACTGCAATATGCTTAAACAAAAAACAATTGCATGTGGTTAAGTAAACATTTGCATGATCTACGCTGATGCTGGAAGAAAGTAAATACATCTGATGTGATGTTGCCAGTTCTAACAGAATTAAAAGGGCAACAAATTGTAAATTTTTTAAATTTAATTTATACAAAAACTGTTGAATCTACTGAAGTATACCAAAGGAAAAGGTTATCATTTATTCAATTTTATATAAATATAGCCATAAATTAATAACCTTTAATCAATAACAATTCAGTGATGCTGTAATAATTTTTTTTAATAAAAGTATTTTTTCCTAGAAAACTATAAACTTTTTAGCCTTTTGGTGTAACGGTTTTTTGTTATTCACAATATGAGAAACTTGCTGTCAAAGTTAGGTGGATTATTTCAGTTCCACCTGTATTTCACAAACTGTTTTATATACTCATGTATAGTCTTAATGTGACACTGTCGGTCTGGGTGGCTCAGTTGGTTAGACGCTGGCCCTACTGATCCCAAGGTCGTGGATTCAAATCTGGCCCAGACGGATGGTTTTTAAGTGTGCTTAAAAATGACAGCTCCATGTCAGTAGATTTACTGGCATTAAAAGAACTCCTGCGAGACAAAATTATGGCACACTAGTGACGCTGATGTGATCCTGGCAGTTGATAACATTGTTAAACAACAAATACAAATACACATTTTAATTTGACACTGTCTACGTTCCTCCTTCTTGCTTAATTTCATTGTTCAAAACATTTCTTGCCTTTTGCTGCATCTCACAGTGATAGAGGAGAAGATCCACTGTCTGCGGTGCTTTCCAACATTGGCAGGTTGAGTAATTTACTATTCCAATACTATGGAGATGTGCTTTGTTTCTGCTGTATCCAGTTACTGTTGCTATAAACTCAGATATTGTAAGTTTTGTTTTACCTCTACCAGGAGGGAAGAATTTCTCACAGGTGGTTCTTTTTACTGTGTTGTTCCACTTATTCTGCTATTTTATTGTTCCATCTTCTTTTGTCTTAGTAATTATTCAGGATTTAGGTCTTCTTGTGTACACTTTGGTTCCACTGGTTTCTGTCACATCTCATCTGACCTAAAGAGTCAGTCTTAGTCTTGTCCAACAGCAACATGCTGTTCCAAAAGTTCTGGTCCACGGATGTACCCTTTAGCAAATGCAACTCATTTCTTACGGTTTGCTGCACTTACATAAGGCTTCTTCCTTGGTGTTTGGCCATGTTATCCATACTTTCATAACACACGACAAGTAGTTTGGTTAAACATCTTCTTTCCAGACACATTTTCTACTATGGTCGTAACTCAGGAACACTTAATTTTGGATTTTCTCAGATTCTGCTTATAATGAAACGTTCCCCTCATGCACTCAGTCTACTTTATTTAGGTTTTGTTCATAAATACTTAATAGAACCCTGTTCCTAATTTTGTTCACTATATACTGAATGGTGGAGTGCAATTTATTAACTATTTGTGTTATTTTTCTGAGTGAATTCCCTCTAAGTGCCAGGTTTATGATTACCTGCTTAAGGTTAGAACTAAGCTCTTTTTCCTTTCCCATTTTGCTACTGATAGAACATACATGCACAACTGTGGCCACAGCAATGTGTAGGAACCTTTGAAACACATGCCTGTTGGAGCTGTTTACAATGCAGTGGGCATTCTTAGCTGCTGTATGAATAGGAAAGTTGCACACAAGTTGGGGCTATTTTCTAACAGTTGTTATTTGATACAATGGTGTTGGTTTTGAAATGTATTTTATACATTTGAATTAGGTTCATCAAGCATGTATATATGGTTTATGGAGAAAACAAAAGTTTTTAAGCAAATATAGAATGGCTTTTCATTGCAAAGCTGTTGTATACAAATATGAATACTGTATATGGTAGCCATACCATGGTCTTATTTTTGTCGTTTTTGAATGAGCTAGATTCTGTGACAGCTTTTTTCCTTTCCATGTAGGTTTTCCATAAGTCCTTTGGAGTATCCATTTGTTGCCATAATGTGATGAAATCAATTTATTCTTCCTGTAGGTTCCCAGAGTCACAAATGCGAACTGCTCTGTTTACCAATGTATTAGCTACAGCTCGTTTGATAGCTGGCGGATGGTGTGATAAAGTATCTGAATATCTATCTGCATGCGTAGGCTTCCACTATACTGAGAACTTAGGTTTGTTACCATTCTTGCAATGTTCCACTAGGACATCCAGGAAAGGTAGTTTCCCTTCTTCCATTTCCATTATAAACTGAACATTAGGGTGTAAGCTGTTCAGATGGCACAAAAACTTGAGATTGTATTTCTACCATGTGGCCAAATTAGCATCATGTCATCTGCATAATTATCTTAACCATAGGGAGGGTCTTTTGTCTGCTGTGTCTAATGCAGTAGTTTTGAATGCTTCCAGAAAAAGGTTTGCTACTACCAGTGAGAGAGGACAGCCCATAGCCTTCTGTTTGTTCAAAAAAAGTTGCCTTTAAAGCTGAAGTAATTGCTTGTGAGACAGTGATATGTTAAATTTATCCAATTCTCTAGGAGCTGATGGATTTGGATTTTTTCTCAATTGACCTTGAGAACATCTTTGATGGGTATCTTCATGAAAAGAGATTGAATTTTGAAGCTGGCCAATAGGTGATGTGGTTCCATGTGAAACTTTTTCAGTATTTCTACCAGGTGACCAGAGTCATGTTCAAATGGGGTTTTTTGTGTTATTTCTGGAAGACCTTTAGATAAAAATCCTGCTAAGGTATGTATTGGTGACTGTTGGTCTCTGGGGGATTTCTTTTTTATGGATTTTTGGTAGACCATATTTAACTGGTGTGTGTTAGTCATGTGGTGCTAGTTTCTTGTGAAGTTCTCTGGGTATAGATGAACCCGTGATGACAGAAGTTGTGGTTGTTTCTACTCTTGCTTTGGGATTTTTCTTAATAGTTGTGTAGATGCCATCTTCTAATAGCTCTGATCAAGGACTCAATTGAGGAAATAAATATATCACTTATAACTTGCAGGATGAACAAACCAACAAACAATACTCAATCCTTATTATTTATTTATGCCAACAAACTTACTGCTGGTGTTTTTAAACACACAAGCCGTGTGTGGGCAATGTTTGAGAGGTAGAACTGGAACTTAAAAATTCAATGCCACAGCTGGGATTTGAACCACAGACTCCTTCACTTACTAGGCAGGTGCTCGAACCATTAAGCTAGAATGACATTTACTGGGAAAAATACGAGCTGGTTTGAGAATTCAATGTCATTCTGGCAGGTTGTCACAGTAGCTTAATGGTTAGAGCACCCGCCTAGTAAGTAGAGGGTCTGTGGTTCAAATTCCAGCTCTGGCATTGAATTTTTAAGCTCCAGTTCTACCTTTCAAATACTCAATGCTTATTTAGCATTTAACTATTATTTACATGACTTTTGTGGCAGCTATTCCTCACTCCGTGTGTGGATGTAATAATCACTGTACCTGTTTTGAAGTCCTCTGGATGATACTCTTTTGTCCAATGTTTCCTTTGGCATATCATTGATGTTTGCTGGCTATTGGTGGCGATGCTCAGCTGGAGTATGGACTCCGTCTATATTTTCTTTAATAGGCATTTGCTGATTTCAGGGCCTGGGGAAGTGGAGAATTTAGGAGTGAAGAAAGGCACTAATGCTAAATTTGAAACTAAATTTAATTCATATTTTAACACCGTTTCGGCACTCTGGTCAGGTATCTTTACATCTCAGCACTCCATACAATTTTTATGATGTTTTTTCACTTTATCCCAGAATTCATGGCTAGTACATTCTTTCGGCACTACACACAATCCGTGGCAATATTATAATCTGGGGGATGCAGTTCTCCCCTCTGTGTTCATTGAACTGACTGGACTTCGATCACAAATTTTGGAGTATTTATATGCTCTGCCCCACCTGCAGATTCAGCTTATTGTTCTTCATTGGCTGCTGTTTCATGCGTTCAGACACATCTTAAATGAACATGTGTTTTGCAGTTTCCAGTAATGCAAAAGATGGATCACACCCCCACAATTCTCTCTAAAACTATGCGTTTGTCTCTAAGCCCCTGAATTCTACTTGACCAGAGAGTGCATATCCAAATAACATATTACAGCATGAATAAATTGTTTACAGGTGCATGATTAACATTTCCTTGGACATACATTAAATTAACCCTCAATAAATAGTGTAAAAATTAGAATTTGTCCACACTCAGAGGCTTTATGCTGCCTCATTTTTTGCAAGCTCAGAAACATTAGGCTTCAAATTGACAATTTTAATCGTAATGTCGAAACCAAATGTTTCTGTGACAACCTACTACGGAGAGTCGATTTTGTAAACTTCATATGAGGAAAACTTTTTCACAAATACATGTTGAGCCTAAAGTAGCTACAATCTCTGTTGCAAATCTATATGGTTTTGCGGTATTTATTAATAGTGACATGTTCATACAATTCCTTGCCTTGGAGGAGAGAATATTAATCAACCAGCTCTGAGTTACACTGAAACTCCAATAATTATTACACAATTGTATATCAATATTAATAAATGCAAAGTGTTTAATAGAATGAATACGGATACATACCTTCCAAAACACATAATTTTGTATGTACTCCATAATTACCCCTAGTGTTGTATACACTAGAGCAGGAGAATTTTCTTTTGCAGAACACACAGTACATTACAACATCATTGAATGCCACAAAATATTTAAGGACCCAATCTTCCCAAAATGTCTGACCCACTTTTGTGGAAAGCATATTGTATAGAATGTTCCACCACTGCTTTGACAACTGCTCTTATCTGGTACACAGCAAATGAGAGGGGAGGGGCAGAGGGGAATGTGACATGCGGTGGCACATGTGGTCAAGAACACCCATACCGAACCTGGAACCACATCACCTATTGGTCAGCTTCGACATAGAATCTCTTTTCATGAAGATGGTCATCAAGACGCCCTTGAAGTGATTTGAGAAAATATCCAAATCCATCAGCTCCCAGAGGATTGGATAAATTTAATACATCACTGTCTCACAAGCTATTACTTCAGTTTTAAAGGAAACCTTTTTTGAACAAAGAGAAAATGGGCTCTCCACTCTCACTGGTAGTAGCAAACCTTTCCCAGGAAGCATTCGAAATTTCATTAGACACAGAAGACAAAAGACCATCCCAATGGTTAAGATATGTAGATGACATGCTGGAAATTTGGCCACATGGTAGAAACACAATCTGCGATTTTTTGCACCATTTGAACAGCTTGCACCCTAGTATCCAGTTTACAATGGAAATGGAAGAAGGGAAACTACCTTTTCTGGGTGTCATAGTAAAATGTTGCAAGAATGATAACAAACTTAAGCTCTCAGTATACTGGAAGCCTATACACACGGATATAGTCTCTCCGAGCTTAAAGTGGTGACACACATAAACATTGTGATTCTACATGGAAGGGATGTCCTAATAAAGTAATGCCTAACCCCTCTGAAGGAGTTCGTTGTAACTTAAGGTCTAGAGTTCAAGCCCCAGAACAGGGAAAAACTATTTCTATTAGTGAGTGAGCTATTAATTTTATAAGAACACATAGAATGCATATAAATAAATACAAGTAAAACTAAAAGTAGGAGTAAATTTGAACTTTCAATTGTTAGGTTTTACATGGGCGAAAAGGAAACTGTATTCAGAACCCTATGTGCTACAAAATGAACCACACACGATGAAAGGAATTATCTTTGCATGTCAAGAGACTCTTCTTGTAACTGGCAGTAAGTGGACAATAGGTATTGATGTACCCCTACATTATTATAGAATGACTGTTACACACATTGGGGACTTTTTTCAAATGTTAAAAGCACAGGAAGCGTCGGCCATGTAGATATTGATTGATTGAGTAGAAATTTTCAAAATTGAAGAAAATATTTGAGTTACTAAAGGCAGAAGTAGAAAACCTTCAGCAATACTAACCAACTTCCGGCACCAACCCACGGAAAGGCAAGGTTTAGTAAATGCTGGTGGATCTGTAGTGAAATTTCTATTTGGGACACCTGACAGATGGGATAAATCGTGTACATAGGCAAATTGCAAAATGGGAGGGTGTTGCTACAAAATTAGTTCATGTGAGTGAATATCAAATTACTTACATTAAAAACTTAGATGACAGGGTAACTTTGAATAGAGAGACTAAAAATCTTAACAAGTGCATTAGTAAATGATATTAAAAGTATACTCCAAAAAGACGAAGCATGCAAGAAAATATTGCAAGTCTTGAGAAATGGGTACTAAATGAATTTTGTGTTTCAACTGCAATTTGCAAAATTTCATTGTTTATTCTGAACCTACAGCAACAAGTCACTCAGTTGCATGAAGGGCTAGATGTCCTCTCCACTGGTAGACTTAGTGCAACCCTCATTCCTCCTAAAAATCTTTTGGAAATTCTAAAGAGAGGAGCCACACAATTGCTCATGGGAACTTCTCCTTTTGCAGGGACTGACAGGCAAGATGTGCACACGCACTATGAGATGTGCGATGTATATGTGTTCTCTATGAAAGGGACAATGCGAGTGATAATACAGGTTCCTCTAAAGGGTGTTGATATGACATTCGATATATACAGGCTGTTGCCTTTACCAGTACAAGTAACTGAAACAACAGATATATCAATATATACAGCAGTAAAGTATATAGCAGTTTCTAAAGACAGGCAAAAATATGCTTTGCTCACTGAGAACCTACTTTCCTGATGTAAACCTGTTCTCATTTCTATTTGTTGTGCAGAATTTGATCTTTACTCTACCTCTACACCTACCTGTTCATCCTCACTCTCCATTGGGCAAGTAAAGTATGTTTACAACCTATATAAAAGAGTGGTTGTAAGCCCAGACTTTGCACTTATATAGTACCATGTCAGGACCAAGAAGAAGACGTATTGGATTTACTAAGTTTCAAGTCCTTTGAAACCAACAAAAACTTGCCCTGCTCAAAAAATTGATCCCACAGCATTCCTGGTACTACATTTCACCGATCTCCTGGTAGATTACTTGGATTGTTACAACCATTCGGACCAGATGACACTTTTACCTATGGTCACTGGAAAAACTAATTGGAGCCTACAGGACGATACCATCATCGTTCCTGATATTTCTAGCCTGCTGACAACAGAGGAGTTGCAAAACTACATGAGGGCCATAACTCAGCCCCTCAACCTCAAGTGCTACAGGTGGCACAAGCTGAGGCTCGCGCAGACGACAAACCTCCACAACTCCCACTACAAAAATTCATCACTGATGTTCACGCAGCATGGGAAACCCTTGAACGCCAAGATTCCAAATCAGATAGAGGCACTGCACACATGGATCTCAGGTACAGTTTGTCCAGATTGTCATGACTCTCCCCCACTCCTGTAGCATACATGCTGAATAGAAGAGATATGCACACATGTATAATAGGAGAGGTGGGAATCAGTGTACCGCTCGCTCTCCCTGTGATAGCTACACAATAATTGTTTATAATACATCAACATACACCACTTGAGTATGTGACTGCCTGAGTTCTGACATCACTCGCTTGTTCCCCACCACTCCAGTCACTTCTCCTTAATTTCTCCTCTCTCGTGCATGTGGAGTGCCACCATGATCATGACAAACTAACATCTTCTCCACACCACAATGCCTTTCCAATCAATTAAGAAATTAATTTTCTTTCTTTTTGCAAACCGAAACCCAATGTATTTCAACGAAGTATGGAAAGTGGCTTTCCTAAAATTTGGAAGATCTGGATCCCTGTTCATTATCTATTATAGGATGCTCATTGTTTAAAAAGAAAGTATATATTTTAAAGCAAATAATACTATTAGCAGTCATCCACTTTACCTAAAACACGAAAGGGCCCTTCCTTTTTCTTTTTATGGCCTTTATAGTTCCTGTTTGTTTCATTTCCATTCTTACATTTGAAACAGTGTAAATAGAAATGCCATTTGCTTCAGACATGAATTTGGTTATGTCTTTCACAGCCAGAGTGTCAACGTTGGAAGAAAAAGTTAAACACATTCAATAAAATAGTCTTTTTTCCACTTCTTAGAGGCTTTCCACTTTTATGTTTCCATAACTACTCTGAATAACTGAACACTGCACCATACGGACTAACTGTACTAGTAATACAAGTGTCAGAGCATCAGTTCATTGTAGAAACAATGCAATCAAGGAGTTGCCGAATACCACGAGATAGTAAATGGAAATAAAAATATTTATACTCATATTTAAATGTTTTAGAAGTTGAGTTACAATTACATATTTATTCACCCCGTTCATTACTTCAGTGTATCAAATAAGCGATAATGTACCCAATTTAGTAAGGAACTATTTCCAATCGCACTACACTATTTCACTCGCTCTAAGAATTGTGCTGCAGTGTAATGTTGACATCTGTACACACTTTACAGTCAAATAGGGTATAGATATTTAGATGCTTCACCACACCAACTGCCAGCTATCGAACGAGTTGTAGCTAATACACTGGTAAACAGAGCAGTTTGCATTTGTGACCCTGAGAACCAACAAGAATAAATTAAATTAAGTTCAGCATATTCTGGCAACAAGTGATACTCAAAAAGACTTGTTAAAAATCTACACAGAAATTAAAAACCTGTCACAGAATCTAGCTCATTTGAAAAAGGCAAAATTAAGACCACAGTATGGCTACCATATATAAAAGGAACCACTGACAGAATAGCAAAAGTATTTCACAAGCATAACATTCAAACAAGATATAAGTTCACCAAGAAATTAAAAGAACTTTTATGCCCAGTTAAAGACAAACACAACCCTTAACAAAATGTTAAGTGGGTTGCTTTTCATTTTCTTGGAGAAATGCATGAAACGAGGGTGGAGCTCTTACATCTGAACGTAAAACGATAGTGTTTTTACGATATATGTGTGATCCACAGTTTCAGTCTGGTATAGCAGATGAGGTGGGTATTCACACAGACTGCTGTAAGTAAAACTGTTACCTATGTGTCCAAAAAAATTATTTACAAAGCTAGTACTTAAGATTAATTTTCCACTGGCACCTCAGTATATTGCTACAGCAAAAGCTGAATGGTTGGAAAAATATAAGTTTCTGTTTGTTATCAGTATCTCAGTATCTTGAACTGCAAACATGTGCGTATTCCTAAATGAGCAACCCACGGAGACGAATACATTAACAGAAATGTTATGCCAGCATCAATGTCCAAGCTACCATAATGCAAAGCAATGTTTCACTGGTATAGCAGCAGAATGGCTTGGTTCAGTTCAAGACTCCAGAATATAGAAGAACTCTAGTGTTCATACAGTGCTAAGTGAAATGCAAAATGTGCTTTCGGGTGATGATCCCTTATTACAATCCAGTAGAAGAAAGACACAAGAGTTTCAACAGTCTGATGTGAGACTGCCTTTGTGATTTACCAGGAGAAATACGAGCTGGTTTGAGAATTTAATGCCATTCTGGCAGTTTGTCACAAGAGCTCAGTGGTAGAGCAGCTGCCCGGTAAGCGAAAGGTCTGTGGCTCAAATCCCAGTTGTGGCATTGAATTTTTAAGTTCCAGTTCTACCTCTCAAAGTCTGTTTAAAGCTGAAAGAGTCATTATTGAATGTTGTTGTTGTTGTTGTTAGCTAATACTGGATTTCTGACAATTAAGTCATTAATCCTCTTGCTCTCCAATATTTTTCACAATTGATATTGAAGAGACCAATAGCAGTAATAGTAACCGCTTTTTAAAGAACACCATATTTTTATGTTTTGGCGGTCACATCGCTCTCTCACAACCCCCAGAATGTCTGGAGGGCCACATCTGTCGTTGGTTTACGGGTCTCACTGACCTGACCGGGAGAATTATCAAAATGAATTCACCGACCATATCCTCTGATTACCAATCAGAGGACGTATTACATGCCATGACAGGTCAGCATGTTAGGGGTTAATATTTTAGAGAAATGGAGAGGGTGGAAAAATAAAGACTCCCTAGCCCTCAGGAACCCTAATAGCATTGGGGTCGGAAGAGAACAAGAGATGACCAAGGTAAGGTCAGATAGAAAAGTTACAGTGAGGAGCAAAACACCAGTAAGTGGAAGTAATGTTCTGCTCAGCTTGGGTACCTTGTGGTCCCTATTCACATATCCCCTAGACAGAGACCCCTGAGGCTTTAAAAGTTACTTTAAGTATTTTTAGTGCAAGCACAGGATTACTTGCAACACCTCCCCCACCCCTTATTTTAGACTTTTGTCTCTTCTTGACATACAAGTACATTTCCATTAACTAGAAACATTTAGTGATACGCATAAGATACCTCTTATATGATTCCTTTGTGATAAGTTAAATGAAAAGCAAATGTCCTCTGAACGAAGTCTGTGCTTACCTTAACAATCAATTTCAGCTATTCAGATCAAAATTTGAAACAAAGCTATTTTCAGTTAAATTGTTGCTAAAACACAAGTGTTTTCTTTCATAAGTAGGAATAATGCAAATAAAACTCAAATGAACCCATTTTTAAGTACATGTTCAGGCATGTCAAATTTAATATCTTGAAGGGAACAGTTGATGAAAAAGAATAAGGGTAGGTTAGTCATTGTTATACAGTGCGATATCAACAAACATTTTAAATGGCAACGTTATTGTTCCATTTTCCCCCTGTATCTTATTTAGCTACACAAAGAATTTCATTTGTTCCATACAAAATGTTTGGAAACAGTTTAACTGTAAATGGGGAACATCTTGAACCTCTTATAAAAATTAGAATTTCATTTGTTACACAGTTGTGTTAATTGTGGAGAAGATTGTAAACAAGCTGACAATTCTCTAAATGTACTATCTCTTAACCCCATATTCTTTAAAGAAATGGTATTAATAATTCAGCATTCTCTATGCTAAATCAGCACAGAAATCTATAATTCCTTCCTAACAAAAGTAGATGCGATCAATTCGAAAGGATGTAAACTGCCTATCCTCCCTTTTTAAGACGCCTTCTTATATAGAAAAATTTCTAAATCTCAACAAAGTGCTTCATTTTGTTACAACTGTGCATGCACAGAGAGAAGTGTAAACACATAAGAAGTAGTGAAATCCATGAAAATAGCAATTTTTTTTAGTTCTTCCCTATTCATATACATACACTAACTTAGACATATTTTGATACCATATATCCTCATCCTGTTCATATACACATTAATCTAGGCATCATAGCCTTATTCTGGCTGCACGTATTTTGATACCACAGGACCTTCTGAACGTTGCTTTAGACAACTAAAAAGATTTCCAATTCTACAATATGTTTACAGAGTTGTTATTTCAAATGTTTCAACCATCATTATCTGCTGCACAGTGTTGCACAATATAGCAAAATATCTGCAGGATGATGATTTTAGTACAGTAGACATTGATCACCATGGTGATCTGCGAATCTACAAATATTACATGAACTCTAGAATTCATTACATGTTTGTTCATTTTATTTGTTTCTTCATGTAACATCATGAACTAATTACACCATTATTTGTTGGACACTGCAAAAAGTGGCTGAAGTGTAACTGTTTAAACAAAAATGCCATTATATTAAATTGATAAAAATCAAGTGTTAAAACAGTGGAGCACATTGATAAATTGAAAAATAGGTTGATATTTCTAAACTTATTCTGCTCCAACTTGTAATTATGTTAACCACAGGACTAGTTTTGGAGAAAGTTCTCTACATCATTCACCTGTTGATTGACTGGTTGAACATCAGCCATGAAATTGTACACATTCCAATGGTGTATAAAAAGATAAAAGAAAGATAAACCAAACCACTGTAGTGGTTTCAGTAAAAGAATTTTTCGTGATGTAAACAGAAGCACGTGTACAAATAGAGTTAAAGTGTATGTTTATTGACTGATGTTGCATATTACAAGGTACATCGGCTACAAAGTAGTTTGCTCAATAGTAACAAAAACTACTGGATCTTCTCTGTACTGTGTAACAATGGTATGTTTAATGTGTTATGGTATCATGTAGAACTGCAACAACATTAATCTAAAGTAATTAATTGAACTGAAGCAGAAACTGTGTGAAGAACATGTGCAGACTGTCTTCTGCTGCTCAGCTTTGGGAGCGGGAAGGTGAGAGTGTTAGTGAACCATCATGGCCAAACAAATGCAGTTTGTAAAACATTGCAGAGGGAAGCTTCTGAGTGGTGAAAAAGTTATAATTCTTAATGTGTTCCACAAACTATGTGAGAAATATTCCACTTTAGCTATGAAAGCTATAATTAACTTTACAGTAGAGTTTACAGGTGTATCTGCATTAAGCATAAATTCCTTGCACAGTAAAAGTTTAAAAACAGGGAAGGTAACCATGCCTGGAAAATCAAGGAAATGCTGTGTGGAACAAGACTTTCAAACTTGCTGATGTGAGAATATTGTTAATGGATGGCTTGCAGTTGATAACAGCTGATGTGTGGCAGGGTTTCATACATCATGTGGAGAGGGAAGAGAAGAAATTCTGGGAGGCAGATTCTCTTCATGATGTAATTGTTGACCATCTCATTATCAACCCAGGAGAATCAGATGGCAATACGGAGGAAGATGATTCAGATAAAGGGTGAGGAGAGGAGGACTCCAATCTAGATGGAATGCAACCTCTTTCAGATTCAGATTAGACATGTTAAAGCTTTCTTTTCTGTAGTGATTTTAAATCTATGTTTACTATTATATTTTTAGTTCAGAGTGTTACATGCAATTGTTATCTAATCAGTAGTGTGTTTTAAACTACCACATGAAGGATTGGTGGTTTGAAGGAGGCAATGATAGTTGCAAGCTCCATGTGGTTTTCTCTCATAGCAATACATGGTTATAAAAGTAGTGCATTACTGCTCCAGTCATTGTGAGAAAGTGGAAGGATACATTTTTAGGCATTGTTTACATCACGACCAAGTCTTTCGCTGAAACCAGTATAGGAATGGTGGATATTTCAGCTAGTAACAATGAAATGCAAGGCTATTGGGCAAGTGCAACTTAAGTCTAAACGATGTAGGGATAAACAATTAAGCCACTGGCAACAGCAGGTGTTTCAGCTAGTAATAAAGAAACACAAGGCCATTGGGCAAGTGCATTATACGACTAAAAGGTGTAGGGATAAACCATTGAATCAGGTGTAAGAACCAACTCGCAGTGGTTCACTTGGTGTTGAGTAACCTAACTCAGTATGTCAACCCTTCAAGGGCATGTCGTGAGGTCTATATTCCCACATGGCTGCGGGTGCAAGAACCAATTCACAGTGGTCCTCTTGGTGTTGAGTTACCTAGCAGAGAGTATCAGGCTTGGGGCTTCTCCACCCTCCTGGGGAATATGCACAAGAAGTGTATGAAACTGATGAGGCTTATGAGAAGGAGTTGCAAGCAGTTGCATATGAGGAACCAGAACCTCAAGTATATTATATTGCCGCCGTAATAGCAAGGTGACGTAGGCTACAGCAGGTGGCTTGTGCAGCTCACAGACCACAACAAGCACCTTGTGGAACTGGCCAGTATGCTGTCCCATACATATGTACATACATACTTAGATTCATTCATTACATGCATATAACACATGTTTAAAACTTCTTTAACTCCATCGGTGGCATCTCCTGTGGAACATATTGCATATCAGCAATGGTGTTAACTCACCTAGCATTTTTTTTTGAGTGGAGGAATAATCCATTTATGGACTCCCACTGTGTTGGAGGGCACAGTGGGGTGTGTCAGCTTTGCCACTCTGGCACTACTCAGCTAAAAAACCTCCACCGGATGGGAATGTCAGATTTTTGAGAGGATTAGGATAAGGTTTGTGTGGTCACGTGTAAGCTCCCATGTTAGTCTGTGTATAAGTTTAGATAGCTGCCACCCGGTGGGCTGGAGCAGGCATAAGGTAAGGTCCTAGGCTGCAGCCATGACAAAATGCCCTGAATGCACAGTGTTCAAGGGTGATGATGGTAAGGATAGGTAAGGGAGAATTAGGGGTTGCTCCTTCGTCGTCCTTCCTTGAGCACAACACACTGGTCGAGAAAGTGTCACTGCTCTGGAGGCACCGTGAAGGGCTGTAGCTGACGTGATCGTTGTAGCTGACGTGATCGTTGTGGCATTGACTGAGCTTCCTCTACCTGTAAGCGGGTGGCGATGCTGTCATCGTGTGCTGGCAGTTCGACGATAGCACTCTCCTAACAGAGGTGTTCTGCATTGATATCCACTTGCAGGTCCTGAAGTTTGTCAATGATGGTTGAAGTGATCTCTTCTAGGGCAGCTAAGCTTGGGTCTTGAGGGGTTTTATGCATTAAACTCACACACACACACACACACACACACACACACACACACACACACATACACATTCACACTCTCATTCATACTTACAGACTCTGGGGAAGATAAAGAATAATCTCAGTTAAAAAGGGAAACATTCCCACCTCTCAGCTGGGAATAGATCCTGGGATTCCTTGCACAACAGGCAAGCACTCTATTGACTGAGCTACAGTGCCAATCTTAGACTGACATTTTAAGACTCATCTGAATAAAGCATCAGATTACTGCAGTGCTGAAGACAAGATGGACATTATGAAGGTCAAAAAATGAATTTTTACTTTCTCTACTGGTAAGTAGGGGAAGTATTGTATTCCACCCAAAACTTCGATGTCGAGATTTAACTGGAAATATATGTTTTGAAGCCCCCTGAATCCAAAAAGAAGCATTTTTAGAAAAAGGTCCGTGTGTGTGTCTGTGTGTCAGTCTGTGGACAGCATAGCTCAAAAATAAAAAGTCGGTTAAAAACCAAAGTTGGTATTTAAGTTTATTGTCATTCAAGGATGCGACACAAAGATTTTGAAGAAAATAGCCCCACCCTAAACTACCCTTTACATGGAAAATTTTTCGAAAATTTTGATTTTCTTGAAAATGGCATATGATTAAAATGTCATATGTTTGAGATATTTTTATGACAAATGTAATATATATCTTGAATTTTCTGGCTATAGCCCATCTAGTCGTATTTACTCTGGACGAATTTTGCATAACTGGTAAACCATTGGAGATAGACCAAATCATACTATACAAAAAAATATAGATATTGCTAAAATACACAATTTATGTCTCAATAAATCTTCTTGTAGGGTGAACCATTTCGGAGATATTCCTTGTTATGTGTGTGAGTTTCAGAAAACTTAGAACTTTAGCGAAATGCAACAACGTTGTTCATTTTTTCATATGTTAATCATGCAAACAGAACGTAATGTCAAAGGTCAAAAAGATTTGGCTGTTGCACAAAGCCTACTGTATTCTAATATCTCCCTTGCACCTACAAGGAAATAAGCAATAAGATAATTTGTATGAATGTTTATTTTAACTAACATGGAGATATAGGAATAAGAGTTTGTTAGAATGGTTAGTACAAGAGTAGAGAAAGTCATGTGAGTGCAACACATCAGACTTTTTTTATTTGTTTCAAAATAAAGAGCATAGTTTCTTGAATAATTATGTTCTTTGATCAGCTGATTTTGAAAAGTTGAATGGTTTTTGTTCCAAATTGGATGCACTATTTCACAAGAACGTACTAGGGTAATGGTTTGTTACATATAAGATGGATAGAGTAACATATTTCTGACATAGTTTTGGTAGTAGTTATGAGACATCACCCAGGGTTACGAAATAATTAACCACTTAGAAGAATTACAGGAATATTCTGGGCAGCTTTTTCTGACGTGGAGTAACTGTGCAACATTGTGAGAGATTGGTCAGGGATCTGAGCCGTTTTCTGAATGTACACACATTGGTCGCCTGAAACATGACACAGAGTGGAAAATGCTTTGGGAGATGATGAGTGCAACTGGCATTCTGATTGGCCTACACGATAAACATGGAAGGATATGGCATCGAATTTGATTATGTTCATGAGACACAGTGCTGCGGTGTTTATGTGCTGACCTAGTGAAAGTGATACCCAGACAATCTGCAGGGTTGCCAGCTTGTCTGTCTCTTGTTTTCCACAAAACTAAAATATCTCTGTAGGAAATGGTTAGAGATAAAGATGTAAGATACAAAATGTGTTCCAAATACCGAGATCTATCACTGGTTCAAATTAATGTAACGACTCCTGTTCCACGCTGTATGTACATTCATTACATACATATAACACATGTTTGAAACTTCCTTTAACTCTAAAGGTCATATTGGCGGCCTCTCCTGTGGAACATATTCCCTATCAGCAATGGTGTTAACTCAGCATTGGGACTTGGGTCTTGAGGGTTTTTATACATTACATTCACACACACACATTCACACTCTGGAAAGGAAGTAATTACATTAATTTAAACCAGTGATAGATCTCGGTATTTGGAACACATTTTAAGTCTTATGTTTTTGTCTCTGACCATTTCCTACAGAGATATTTTAGTTTTGTCAAAAACAAGCTGGCAACACTGCAGATTGTATGGGTGTCACTTTCCCTAGCTCAATACATAAACAAGCACAGCAGCATGGTGTCTCGTGAACGTAAAGAAATACCATGTCGTGTCCTTCCATGTTTACTGTGCAACTGACATGTTTACATCCAGGAGCTGCTTCAATTCCCTGACCAACCTCAACCAAGTTACTTCATACCTGAAAAAGCTGCTTGGAGTATTCCTTTAATTCTTTTAACTGATTAATTATTTCAAAACCCTCTGTGATGTCACATAATTACTGCCGAAGCTATGTCAGAAATATGTTACTCTATGCATCTTAAAAATAAACTATTATCTTCATACATTGTTGTGGAATTATGCATCCAATTTGGAACAAAAGTCATTTATTTTTTTGAAATTGGCTGATCAAATAGAACAAAATACCATTGGACTTCTTTGCTTGTAATGCTTCTATGAAACACACATTAGAAGGAGTTTTTTTTTTTTTTTTTTATACACTTGCAAAATTATAATCTGTTCAATAGTTGAACAATAAGTAACAATGATAACATTAATTTTTCAAACTATGGCCCATTGGCCACAAATTTGCTTATAATTTGGGTGCAAATCTGTACTGCAATTCCAAGACTTGGTTTCTCTGTAGTCGGCTTGTTGTACTGCTGCTGTTGTCAAGTAGATTTATTGCCAGTGTATTGGGATGACTGTAGAGACGCTTTTGGTAGGACAGGCTGTATGCTGCGATTTCCTGTTTGATTGTTGGGAGTTTAAAATCATTGTAGATGTACTTATTACTGATGTACCAGGGGATCTTACCAATTGTTCGCAAAGTTTTGGTTTGAAAACGTTCTAGTATTTCGATGTTTGAGTTGCTTGCTGTACCCCATAGTTGAATTCCATATGTCCAAATTGGTTTCAGTATAGTTTTGTAGATGATTAGTTTGCTTGTCACTGAGAGTTGTGATTTAGGTCCAAGAAGCCAGTGCATTTTGGAATATTTTAAATTTAACTGTTTGCGTTTGGTGCATATGTGTTTTTCCCAGGTGAGTCGTCTGTCAATGTACATCCCTAGATATTTCACGTCTTGTGCTTCTGGAATAATCTGATTGTTAAGAGTAACAGGTGGACATGAGCGTTTACGCAGTGTAAATGTTACATGGTGACTTTTAGGTTCATTAACTTTAACTCTCCACTTCTTAAGCCACATTTCTAAGTCAGAAAGATGGTCTTGTACAATTTGGGAAGCAGTAGTAGGATCTTCATGAGCTGACAGAATGGCTGTATCATCTGCAAAAGTTGCTATAGTTGTGTTTTTGTGTTTTCTTTTGTTGGTAGGTCAGCAGTATACAATATGTATAGAATTGGTCCTAGTACACTACCTTGTGGTATGCCTGACTTAATAGGATGAAGCTCTGTAAGGCTATCTTGGAATTTTACTTGAAAATATCTGTTTTCTATGTAAGATTTTAATAACACATAAAAAGGATGTGGCAAAGATTTCTTCAGCTTAAACTTTAGTCCAGTATGCCAAACTTTATCAAATGCCTGACTAACATCAAGAAATACTCCTGAGCAGTACTGTCGTCGTTCAAATGCGTGGTTAATCACTTCAGTTATTCGATGTATTTGTTCAATTGTGGAGTGTTGGGGTTGGAATCCAAACTGGAAGCTGGGAATCAGTGAAGACAAGTGAGGTTTCAGTTTAATGAGAAGTAACTTCTCAAATAATTTAGAAAGCACTGCGAGCAAACTAATTGGTCGGTAAGATTTTACTTCATGTGGTGGTTTTCCTGGCTTTAGAATGACTATAATCTGTACTATTTTCCAAGCTCCAGGGAAGTAACCAGTCCTTAATATAGCATTAAACATACAATTTATGAATATGACTGCTTTAAACGGTAGCTCCTGAAGCATTCGTCCAGTGATGAGATCATATCCTGGTGTCTTTTTTACATTTAACTGGCTTATGACTGTTCTTGTCTCTCTATATAATATAGGTGGAAAAGTCGTCCAGAGTAAATATGACTATAGGGGCTATAGCTAGAAAATTCAAGATATACATTTCATTTGTCATAAAAATATCTCAAACATATGACATTTTAATCAAAATCGTTAGAGCCATTTTCAAGAAAATCAAAATGTTCGAAAAATTTTCTATGTAAAGGATAGTTTAGGGTGGGGCTATTTTCTTCAAAATCTTCGTGTCACATCCTTGAATGACATTTAACTTAAATACCAACTTTGGTTTTTAACCGACTTTTCGTTTTTGAGTTATGCTGTCCACAGACTGACAGACTGACACACAGACTGACACAGAGACACACACATGGACCTTTTTCTAAAAATGCTTTTTTTGGATTCAGGGGGCCTCAAAACATATACTTCTGGTGAAATCTCGACATCGAATTTTTGGGTGGAATACAATACTTCCCCTACTTATCAGTAGAGAAATTAAAAATTAACAACTATGTTGCATTTCATGAACATTGTAAGTTTACTGAAACTGACACAAATAACAAGGAATATTTCTGAAATGGTTCACTCTATAAAAAACTTGATTTGCACATAAATTGTTTGTTTTAGCGAAATCTACATTTTGTGCATAGTAAGATATTGTCTATCCCTTACGGTTTACGAGTTATTCGAAAGTCATCCAGAGTAAACAGGACTACATAGGCTATAGCCAGAAAATTAAAACTATACATTTCATTTGTCATACAAATATCTTACACATATGACATTTTAATCCAAATTGTTGGAGCCATTTTCATGAAAATCAACATTTTCAAAAAATCTTCCATGTAAAGGGTAGTTTAGGGTGGGGCTATTGTCTTCAAAACCTTTGTGTCACATCCCTGAAAGACATTAAACTTAAATACTTATTTTGGTTATTAACTGACTTTTCGTTTTCGAGTTATGCTGTCCATAAACTGACAGAGAGACAGGCTTACTGGCAGACAGGCTTTATTTGGATTCGGGGCGTCTCAAAACATATTTTTGGTGAAATCTCGACATCAAGTTTTTGGGTGGAATACAATACTTCCCCTACTTACCAGTAGAGAAAGTGAAAAGGAGAGGGGGTAGGAATTTGGGAACATCCCAAATATTACATTTGTGTTGTTAGCTAATGCTGGATTTCTGACAATGAAGTCATTAATCCTCTTGCTCTCCAATATTTTTCACTGATGGATGGGGCACTAGATGTGGCCGGGCATATTTGAAGGTGGTCTCGATCCATTTCCTCTTGCAGATCACATAGAGGACAGAGTGGTGAAGAATATATCCCAATTCTGTTTAAATGTTTTGCCAGACAATCATGTCCTGCAATCAACCTGAAGGTTGCAACTGCTGTTTTTCAAGGATACTCAGGAATTACTGTTTGAATGTTTGGCAGTTCCCATCTTTTATTCTTTGATTTTTCATAGTAATATTTTGCAATAATTTTTTTGAATTCAGAGTTGACTAATCTTTTAGCTGCACAAAATGGTAGATTAACTATAGATTTCTGTACATTGCTGGCACCCTTTTTAGCAAGAAAATCAGCTTTCTCATTACCACTCAGTCCACAGTGAGCTGGTATCCATTGGAAGACTAGGTGTTTTTGAAGTGCTGTTAGATGGGTAAGGATTTTCCAACATTCTATAATTGTTTGGTTTTTTGGTGACAACTTGGAATTAATTGCTATAATTGCTGCCCTGGAATCTCAGAGAATAACTGCTTGCTGAAAATGTGAAATTCTGTACAAAAGATTTTGTAGGGCCATTCGAATTGCTTCAATTTCTCCATCAAAGTTAGTAGTTCCATAACTTAAATATTTGTAATAGGAAAAGAGGTGATACATGACTCCAGCACCTGCTCAATGTTGGTTTGATATCAGTGATCCATATTACATTTGTATATCCCGGCGTTTCTAGTAGATGGATTTAGTTCTTGAAAGGAGACATCAAATGTTTCTAGCACATGAATTTTGGACACCTGAGATAGCCTAAAAGCAGGTCTTCCAGGCATAAAATGCATTAATGTGAATAACCAGAGCTGTATAGAGCCTGTTTAGTCAGTGCATGTGCAGTTGGGTCACAAAGGAAATGTGCGCTACCCACAACTAATGACTGTCATAAATCCATCTCCATGCTTCAGAAAAGGCAAACTTCTATCCCTGTCCTTGAAGACCAATAGCAACCCTGATTTTAAGGGAGTGACAGTTACATGTTGACTCCACGTGGAGTCTCAATCGCCAAAATTCTGAATTCTTTTGTTTTTCATTAGTTACAAAGGTTCATGTTAAGATGTTGCAACTCTGCCTGAAAGGGCTTAAGAAGAAGGGATCCTGTTGTAAAACAATTATTAGGGTTCCTCAAAGAAGCGGCTGTACCACACACGTGCTGGCTAAACAGACTCTACTGCCATAGTGCTGTGCTATAGTGCTGGCTTCTAAACCTGAAGTACGGAGGTTCAAATACTAGTAGATGCTTGTGTTTTTCTTTCTTTCCGGATTCTATCTAAAATGGGAAAGCTTGTTTTTCAGATCTTCAATTTTTTACAACATTCCAAAGGTATAGAATACAATTGTTTAGTTAACTAAAACACTTTCATTTTACGGTTATAAACCAAATAATATTCATTTGCAATTGAATAGCTGATTATAACCAAATGTAAGCAAAACATTGCTTTCATGTGTATCCTATGCTTCATAGTATTTCCACTGATGCAAGCTTAGAAAGTTAAAATTGTTGCTATTAACCTGTTATGCTAGAATAGTATGATATTAAACTACTTAGATTACTACTACCATTAATGTAAGTTTTGGTCATTACATTTGTTTGTCAAGAGCAAAAAGCAAATATGACCATTATGTAATTTAATTTTATAGCTATTTAAACATAATTTATTTGTAATAATTGCTAGAAAAAAGCATTCCAATGGCAATTCTTTTCCTTAATTAAATTAGCAAATGTATTGTCTGACATAGGTATTTCAATTGCATAAATACTCTATGCTAAAGGTGCAGAGCTATTCCTTCCTTGATCCTCCCTCAGTTATTATTTATTTATGCCAATAAACTTACTGTTGGTGTTTTTAAACACACAAGCCGTGTGTGGGCAAAGTTTAAGAGGTAGAACTGGAACTTAAAAATTCAATGCCACAACTGGCTTGAGAATTTAATGTCATTCTGGCAGTTTGTCACAATAGCTCAGTGGTAGAGCGTCCGCCCGGCAAGCGGAAGGTCTGTGGTTCAAATCCCAGTTGTGGCATTGAATTTTTAAGTTCCAGTTCTACCTCTTAAACCTCCCTCAGTTGTTAAAAAACCGCTTGCTCACCTGCTGCTTAGGTGGACAAGGTCTTTGACCTCATGCAACCTTTGCTCCCTCCAGCTAGGGATGACCAAAGAGCGCATACGTGACTCTTTCTTTCGATACGTGACCCCAATTTCTTTTATCAGTGACTGTACAATGATTATTCCAAAAGTTCTGCAGATGGCGCATGCAATCACACTATGGGGGAATGTTTAATTTTAAATTAGAATCAGTTGTGAGTCATAGTTCAGGCTAGAAAGCTATACTGTGTGTCTGTTGGATAGCTTGACTCCATGCAAATAACTGAGCTTTAAAATGGAAAGGAAAACCAAGTCAGGTTGGATTTCATGTAATGACCAGCAACCCAACATCAAAATTGAAACGCAATTAAAATTTACAATGCTTTGACAGAGGTGAGTGAGAACAGTGTAATGGATCATAGCATAGTGTCATGGTGTTCTTAATTCCTGAAGATCGGTAAGCCTGAAGACAACCCAAAAACTGGAAGTTAGAAAACTTTAACTGACTGCACATCTGAAGCTATTGTTGATCACATTTTGCAAGTCACTCAATGGGAAACCACTGCAGTCAGCCTCCTGAATATTGGCAGGAAAACCATATTCTACTTATAGGGTCAGGAGGAAATGCCTGCCTATCTCCCTCGAACACCAGAGGGAGTCTACCTAGAGACCGAAAAGGCGGCCCCTCCACCAGACTGGGGTAACTGAGGGCTCATAACCTGCATTACCTCAAATTATTATATGAAAGAAACATACAAAGTAAAGCCGGCCTGATACGCTGTAGACAGCTATGAGCATGAAAAGCAAAATGAGAATTGGATCTTGAAATGTACGTTGGGAAAGAGTAGGAATGAAGTAAAGGCACTTGCTATCAACAGAGGTGGAGAAGCTTTGTATCAGCCCTATATTCCCTAGAGGAATAAAGACCAACAAAAAATTTGATGTGTTGCACTCATGACTTTCTCTACTCTTGTACTAACCATTCTTACAAACTCTTGTTCCCTATTCATATATCTTCTTCGTGTTAGATGAGATAAACATTTGCAGAAATTATCTTATTGTTTCCTTATAGGTGCAAGGGGAATATGGGAATACAGTAGACTTTGAGTAATAGTCAAATCTTTTAAAGCTTTCAAATTTTGTTCAATTGAAAACGAGGAGGAATTCAGAGACATTTTCTAGAAAATTCAAGATACTGGTTCTGTATCTTATGAAAATGTCTCAGACATGTGGTAATGTAGTCAAAATTGTTACAGCCATTTTAAGCAAATAGAACCTTCCTTTTTTTTTAACGTCCTCCAACGTAATGTCATATCGGACGGTGAGTGAATGAAATGGGTGAAATGATGCTCAAATGAGCCCGAGGTCCATGGAGCTTTATTTTCTCAGGATAAGGGAAAACCTTGGAAAAAACCTTACCCAGATTACTTACCCTAAGCGAGATTCGAACTTGCGACTTCTTGAACATGAGGCAGACACGCTAACCATCACGCTACCGAGGTGGGTTGAACGTTCCGAAACATTGTTCATGAAAAGGACAGTTTGGGTTGGGGAGACTTTTTTGAAACTTTTCGAGTTGTATCCTTGGTAAATGTGGAAGTTAAGACCGACTTTTGGTTTTTAAGTGATGCTGTTGATAGACAGGCAGGCACGTACATACCAACCTTTTCCAAAACATGTACTTCTGGTGAAATGTCTGTGTAGAATTCACTTCTTCTTCCTACATAAGTACATAGTGGAGAAGGTGAAAGGTCACCTATCAACTCGTACTAGCTTCTTGTTCATGTTGGATACATCTGATGTGCACCTCTAGGGGACTCGGTAAGTAAGATTTTCTTAAAAAGGACAAACTTACCATTTTCTACCTCTTCACATATAAACACAGGTAAGAGCACCGCACTGCATGCATGGCATTGTAGTTTAGGCATTCTACCACAGCTTTGCTACACATTTTGCTACATAGGTTAAAAAGAAATTTTCCCAGTTACATTTAAAAATGGACTCAGAGCTAAACTAGGTATCTAGTTCTAACTGGGTAGCCTAGAATGCCAAAAACTTATTTTTGGTTTTGAGACCATTTTGGTCTAAAATCTCAGTATGCTCTCCTTTGGCTATATGGCTCCTTTGAGTGCCGGGGAAATAAACATTCTGAAGGGTGCATTCATCTGAACTTCTTTACGCACTCCTGTACAAAATATTCTTGAAGGAGCTCGTTTTTCTAATTTATCTCAATCGAGATAAACTTTTAGAGATGTTTTTATTAAATGCTCCCTTATAGGTACAACAGGAATAGGAGAATATAGGAGAATAGGGCTTAGCTGATGGACTGTCCCTTTAAGAGCTGGTTGCTCTGTGATGTATTTGAATTTTCATTCTCTTTATATGGCCTCGGTATAAAAAGCGAATACTGAATTTCTGTTTGTGAAAACTAGAAGTATTGCAAAATTTAAACAAGAAAGAAAGAATGTTTGAGAGGTAGAATGGGAACTGAAAAATCCAATGCCACAGCTGGGATTTTTCAATTCCAATTCTACCTCTCAAACATTACCCACACACGTCTGGTGTATTTAAAAACACCAACAGTAAGTTTGTTGGCATAAATAAATAATAAGAGAGAAGGAATATTTTGAAAATGGTTCACTTCAGAAAAAAATAAACTGTACATATTTGATATCATTAATTTGCTTTGGCGAGATCTGCATTAAGAAAGGCAGGTGAATGTAATACAATGCATTTTCAAGATTAAAAAGGAATAAAAAAGCATTTCTTTATATGTGTCATATCTGCATGTTAGAATTATAATAATTGTATCTGTCTAATTTAATTACTGAAATAAACTCATCTGATACCGCTTGGGATACTCTATTTGTAATACACCTCCCACACCTTGACTCAACTATCCTCCGTAGTCTGTTTAAAATCAATTATTTAATTAATTAAATTTCACTTTTCAAGCTGGGTTGATAGTAAACTACACAACATACACCTATATTAATTTATTTGAAATTTAATGCAGTCACTGGGAATTATACAGATAACTAGGTACAATTAACACATATCAAAGTATATGATTATTAAAATATGACATATTTTAGAGAGACTTTTATAAAGTTACGTAACAAAGTATTGTGACACTAAATGTTTGAGTCACCAAATCCCAGATTTAATGATTTAAGACTGTTGCACATGTCCTTTTCAGCATTGTCATGCATACTATTATTATCAGTTTTGCATTTCATAATGGACTCTGTTTGTGTAGCCTTGTTTTTAACAAAGCTACATTCAGAAACACTCTGATTTCCAGTTTTCTGGGCTGTGTCTTTAGAACACGAAGGCATGTTATCATTTTCAAAAACTGGAGATGTGTTCCTAAAGGAACTGTAACTCTTAGAGTCCATGTCGTCAGATGGTTTGTCCCCTTGCTCATGTGTAAAGGACTTGCTGGGATGTCCAATGTTATCATGAGAGAACGAGCCCATGTGAGTAGGAAGGGCTTCATAGCAGTCATACTCTGCAGACGTGCTGGCCGTCGATAAGTCATGTAAGGGAGGTAACGATCTGTCTAAAACTTCGGATGCAGCAATACCGGAATCTCGGGTGTCTGTAGTTTTGGCACTGACGTCCAGAACAGGTTCTTCTTCCTCGGAGGAATACGATTCGCTGTTGACGAACACCTGAAGACTTCTCCGGCGCTTCATGCGTCTATTTTCCGCCATGTAGCGAGGATGCTTACTCTGCAATTTTGTGTGCGAATAACCTGCACATGCAGCATTTTCTCCTTGTGTATGTCCTGAAATATTCACAAAGTATACCATTAAAACAGAATTCTCTACTCCCCAAACAACGGCACTAGTACCTAACATTAACATAAGCAGAATTTCAATATCAGTGACTATAAATGGTTCCATTAAATTTATGCTTGGCACGTTTATATTCAAGTTTATTAAATCAGATCTCTTCATACCAAAAGTATATGTCCCCTGTAAGCCAAAATGAATGGAATTTTCGCATGAAAAAAGAAAATCACAACCTTAGCAATCAGAAGCATTTTAATAAATCAAACTTCAACGTTTATCGTTGTGCAATATTTTGAAATAGCACCAAAATTTTAATTCACGAAAATTATAAATCATAAGGTTGTCTCCGAAATGCGTTTATTTCTCGTTACGTTTTAATCACTAAGAACGCCTGAGAACACACCTCACCCACACCACAGCTACGACAGGGTGGTTGTCAGGCTTTCAGTTTTAGGAAGAAATTTCCAGCTCAAAATCGACTAAACCACTTTTGACATGCTTGATTCGTTACTGCATCTTTCTCGTAGATAGTACAAATTTTCTGCCGGCATTGTGAGCTGGTTTTGCCTTACGATAGTGAGACAGAATATTGACCAATGGAGGGTCGTTCATGTAAATATTTTTGTAAGAGTGTGTAAATTTCTAATTCTTTTAATTTGGGTGTATCAGGGACTTATTTTTCAATATTCAAGATAGCCAATGTTTTCTTGTCACTTCGTGTTCAACCAATGAGAACTGTTGCGCGGATGAATACAAAAGAATGGCGGTGTTGCGTCAGGAAGACGCCAAAGGACTAGTTTCATTAGCGTCTGTATGCTCAAGATGAAAGGATGTATATTTTTTGATAGCGTGTGAACATGTAACTTATACCCAAACTTTTAACCAGTGTAGATTCTATCGAATTTTGAAAGTTGTTGATTAATTAATATGGTGCTAAAAGTGTAAATTAACGAATAAATATGTTGTGATAAAGGAACGTTGAATTATGCATTCCATTCTGTAACCATCGACCCTGCACATAATCGCGTCTGCTATCACTTTCTATTTCTACATTCAGTAAGAACATTATCTCCGGTATGCTATGTAAAGAATCTTTTCCTGCTGCTACGTAAAGACATATTAATAAAAACTGCACCAATAGTAAAACAGCATAAGATGTCGGAAATGTTCCTTTCTGCTTTCCATAATTTGTAAACACAAGTTCAGGCTGTTCCATCCAACATCAGTCACAAGCACACTGGTGTATCCAACAGCGAGTCTGGTTGTAGGGGTGGTTAGGCAAATACGATAACTTGAGCGTACAGGGTTTTCGGGTGCTATAGCTGAAACTTACGAGCAAAGCTAACTCATGAGACAACCTTCTGTATACGCTTAAATATACTGATTCATGTATGCATTAATTGAGTGTAAGGCTCAGTTGATTTCAGGCAGTGAGAACTGCTAATTACTGAATAAGTTTTACCCTATAAAGTACAATTCAAATGTAACTTTATATTATACCAAATGTTACCAAGTGAGGCGGTTGATATATTTTTGAAGCTACTCGGTTTTAGAATCCGTCGCTTTAGGTAGCTCCCGGAAGCCAAGTTAGTTTGTTTGTCTCCAATACAATGCGGCAAAGTTCATACACTTTGCGGTCAATATGTGCTTGTTTACGGACTTCAAGTACTTAATACTTTCGGCTTAGAGGTCTACGGCTTTCTTTCTCTTTGAACTCTTTTCTAACTCCGCTTTCCTGAGATATTTAAAGCAGTTTTTGGAAGTTATATAGTAAACGACAGAAAAAAATTATTGCAAATTTAAAAATCTGATGTGTTGCACTCACATGACTTTCTCTGCTCTTGTACTAACCATTCTTACAAACTCTTGTTCCTAAACCCTCTTCATATCAATTGATATATATTTTCTTGTAGGTACAAGGGAAATATGGGAATACAGTAGGCTTTCAGGGATAGTAAAATGTTTTAACTTTGAGAGTCCGTTCTCTATACACAGCTAAGATATAAAGAAATGAATAACGATCTTCCATCTGACGAAAGTTTAAGTATTGCAAAACTCACACAAATAATAAGGAATATCTCCGAAATGGTTCACTAAAAAAATGTATTTAGACATAAATTGTGGATTTAGCAAAGTCTACATTTTCTGTCTAGTAAGATTTGGTCTACCCCATATCATGAGCGTCGGCAGACTTTTTTCCAGGGGGGGGGCACATGTTGGAAATTTGCAATCACATATTATTAATTCATTATTTTATTGTCAAAATTTATATTTGTTGCATATAACCGTATTGATTTATGCTAAATAACAATTGTTCTTAATTAAAATAATAGTTTAATAGTCAGTAATTGATTGCCCCCCGTTCGCGACGCCCATGCCCCATATGGTTTACAAGCTATGCAAAAGCTTTCCAGAGTAAACAGGACTACATAGGCTATAACAAGAAAATTCAAAATATACGTTTCATTTACCGTAAAATATACTGTTGTTGTTATTTTCTAGTGCCTTGCATCTGGCAATGAAGCCATTAGCATTCGTGCTTTCCAATACTTTTGAACTGTAGTTTCTTCTGACCTTAATGCTTCACAGGTCTTCAAGTGGTCTTCATTCATTTCTGCTGGATCGTTACACAGGACACATATTGGTGAGGCTGAGATACCTATTCTGTAGAGATGACTTGCTAAGCAGTCGTGATTTGTCAGTAGTCGGAAGGCTGCAACCGTAAAATATACTAAACATGTGGCATTTTAATAAAAATACTTAGTCATTTTCGAGATGATCTAAATTTTTGAAAACCTTTCCATGTAAAGGGTAGCTTAGGGTGGAGGAAGTTTCTCCATGGCGGCGCAGACCGTGGAGATTTGGTGTCTTTCTTCTTTGACCCCCGGATGGCAGGCTGACGCCGACGGTACTGGAAGGGGTTCCCTCACAATATGCATCCGCGCAAAACACCTCATTTGACTCATTTTTATATTTCTACTACGTATACTAAAGTAGAGGAAGTATTGCATTCCACCCAGAAATTCGATGTCGAGATTTCACCGGAAATATGTGTTTTGAAGCCCCCATTTTTAGAAAAAAGGTCCGTGTGTGTGTCTGTTGTTGTTGTAGTGTTTAACGCCCGCTTTTACTACTACGGCACCGCAGGCGGTGACACTGATGATACATGAAGATGGAGCACCGGTGGAATGAGATGGCGGGGGAAACCGGAGTACCCGGAGAAAACCCGCCCTGACGCCGCTTCGTCCACCACGAATACCACATGCGGGTCCCTGGGATCGAACCCGGGTCGCCTAGGTGGTAGGCGAGTGCGCTAACCGCTCGGCCACGGCGCCGCCCGTGTGTGTGTCTGTATGTCTGTCAGACTGTGGACAGCATAACTCAAAAAACGAAAAGTCAGTTTAAAATCAAAGTTGGTATTTAAGTTTAATGTCTTTGAAGGATACGACAGAAAGATTTTGAAGAAAATTCCTCCACCCTAAACTACCGCTTTACATGGAAAATTTTGATTTTCTTGTAAATGGCTCTAACGATTTTGATTAAAATGATATACTTTGAGATATTTTTATGGTAAATGCAATGTATATCTTGAATTTTTTTCTCTATAGCCCATGTAGTCCTATTTACTCTGGGTGACTTTTGCATAATTGGTAAACCGTAGGAGATAGACCAAATCTTACTCTAGAAAAAATGTAGCGCTTGATAAAATACAATTTATGTCTAAATAAATTTTTCTGTAGAGTGAGCCATTTCTGTGATATTCCCTGCAATTTGTGTGAGTTTTGGAGAACTTATGCTTTTGTCAAATGGAACATTGTTATTCATTTTTTATGTGTTAGCCATACAAAGCGAGCGGAATTTGAAAGCTTTAAAATATTTAAGACTATCACTCAAAGTGTACTGCAATGTTGCCAGGTTGTTTTCGACAACACTAATATACCTGCATTGGAAATTGTCAGAGATAAAACATAAGATACAAAATATGCTCCAAATACCGAGAGCTACCGCTGTTTCAAATTAATTTAGTGACTTCTCTTCCACCCGGTATGCGCTCTCTCTCTCTCTCTCTCACACACACACACACACACACACACACACACACACACACACACATCAGGTGAGCCACTCCAGCCGGTATTTGAGTGAGTAGATAGATATACAGGAATTAGTTTATTCCGTGGGAAATAAAGTGCTGTAAGTGAAGTGGAAAATATTCTAAGACTATTCTTGTCTATTATCACGCACAATACACACACTAGCCTGGCAACCCGCCAGCTTCTCTTACATGCAGAACAAAGTTCACGCACGCCACCGTCTTGATTTACCCCCTTGATCTCTGCAACTCTTAACGCACAAAGGGTTATTTACTTACCTCAATGCCGGCTGGAGTACAAACACAAACACACACATGCACTCAGAATCTCATGTTTCTAAACTTAAAGTGGAATTGGGAGCTCTACTGTCCGAAAAAAATTACCAGATTTGCAATCTCGGGAAGGTATAATTTATCTCCTTTTTAGATGCTCAACACAATGGTGCATTAGCGTTCTCGAATGTTTTGAAATTAAGTTACATGTTTTCAGTATTACCGTGTTGTGCACGATAGTTTATGGCAGGTACATGCACGATACTACCACGTGGAAGGGAAATCATCACATTAATTTTGTGACGGGAACTTCCAATGAAGCTGGACAAGGTTTGACTTTCCACGAGCACATCAGGGACCTCTGTGCAAGGGCGCAGGGGGCTATTGCCTCACTATACCCCGCGCTGAGGTCCAGGATGCTTGTTCGCCTAAAGCTACACCTTTTCCAAGCTCTTATAATCCCACTTATGTTATTTGCCTGCAAAGTCTGGGGAAGGGCCGCAAGTAGCTGTATCCTATGGCTCCAAAAGGGCACAGAACAGAGGACTCCGGTCCATCTTTTCTGTTTCTCTATCTTTTCCTGTCAGACTACTTCACGAAGCCGCAACTTTTCCATACGTGGAGGATGAAATTAGGCTCCGGGCAGCAAAATTCTACGCCAAATTGCCAACACGTCAAAGTGTCCTGATTAGATCTCTTGGCGACTATGATCCAAGAATACGCCGCTTTAGGGTATATCGGGTTCCCCGCATGCCTTACGTGTATACCACATAACCCAGGAGTAAATTCACCAGCAGCTAAACCTGAGATCCAACTCAAGAGCTGTTCGGTTCTCAAAATTTCTTCCCAACCAAAATTGAAAATTAAAAACAATTTTTACAAATCATTATTAATAATTAATCGTTACGAAAAGTGCAACGATTGTGATAGTGTTTAAGGAAGTGGTAGTAACCGGGGTGCTAAACAATGAAATGATACAAGGTCTAACTAACTGAAATCCGTCCAGGTTTCGCAGCGATATAAGGAAACTGTAATAACGTGTGAAGGTAGTGTCGTGTTGTCATCATACCGTGCACCTGAGAAATACCTAACCCTAAACTCATGCCTACCACATACCATGTAGCATAACCCTAGTTAAGATCAACGGAGAAAGTGACCTGAGAGTACCAGCTGCGATCCCAGGCAGCTATGTTCGACGTACAGTCGGCTACCAGCTGAGCTGCCGTGGCAACGGAGTGGAGGGTACCAGTTACAACTTAAACTAGTAAGAGATCTCATTATTTGGAAAATATTTTGTATATGTGCTTTTTTGGCATTTTCTGCTGAGAAATTTTAGGTTTCTAGAGAACAACATGCGGACAACGTTGCTTGAGACTACCATCAGTAGCTTGGTGCTTGATTGGCACTATTCCTTTATAAACCAGAGGTACGTCACAGTGTTCTTTATCTACACTCGTTTAGATAATCTTCTACTAATTGCATTTGCCTCTTCCAGTGACACATTTGGTAACCTAAATTCAAAATACACGGATAATCAGCTCGTTCAGTATTAAACTGTAATACTGCAATTGATACTGCTAATGTAATGAATCAAAGCATTTTTGATTTGCAAACACACACACACACACACACACACACATACACACACACACACACATCTAAACACAGCGAACATATTGCTAGGGTTCTAAATGGTACCTACTTTTAACATGAATATCAGAAGAATGGATAATAAACCAATGATTCACGCGATTCACAATGACCACCATTTGCGCACCCGCAAATTTCATACGATAATAGCCAATTACATCGTACTCTAGCGAAGACACTTTCATTGTTGCGCACCTCCTCCGTGGCCAGATGAACACGTTGCCTCAAAGATTCGACTCCAATAATCGATGATATAAAATTGTTTCTTCTGCTACGACGGTAATTCTTCCTCGTCCTCCTTACTGTGCTATCTAGAACACAAACGTTCTTCGGTTTGCTACAATCTGGCAGCAACTGTAGCTTTCTGAGCAGTTTTCCCCAGACACAAACAACATATCAAGGTACTTATGCATTGAAAGAGTAGTATCTTGTAAAGTTTGTGCCGTACGTATGTTCACCTAAAGACCTCGGGTTCCCGTATCACTGATCCTGTGAGTTTGGACGCATACCCTATCGTCATGTTTATTTGGAACAAGTGTCGTGTGTAAAACAAAACCGCAGCTCCCCTACCTGCCAGGTCAGGTATGCTGCATTGTTACGTCCCTTAGCTGGTTCTCACACTGACCTGCCTCGATCTAGCACCGAGCGAGATAGCTCAGGCGGTAACGTCCGTAGCCCGCATTCGGGAGCTCTTGGGTTCGACTCCCGCGACCGACCTTCCTGACCGTGGCTCTCTCTAGGGTTTTCCCAGGTTCACTCAGGCGAATGCTTGCATAGATATTTACCTTGCACCACCCGTTTCATTTCACTCACTTTATTCTCTCTATCCGGTCTTTCCAGATTGTAAGAGTGAGCGCACTGTGGTGTTGCTTGCGCTCTGGAAATACGCTGCTCAGGTGAGGGGTGGCGCTGTGTTCGGCCGGCCACTATCCCAGGGGGACTGATTGATCAGCCACAACTGGTTGGTGGCGGACTCTCTATGGCGACCCTGGAACTCCGTCGGGCTGAAGTAGTTGTAGTTCCGCCTGTGATGATTTCTGACCGCCTGTAGGGTACTTTCATATCATCCTTCCTCCCAGGGTCTGACGCACAATAAGTCATTGGCTGATGCGTGGGAATCCCTACCGTGAGGGACAGACAGACAGACAGACCTTGATCTGGCAATATTTCAAAACCCTATACGACGTCACATACCGAAGCTAGGTCAGAAATAGGCTTACTCTATCCATCTTACAAGTAACAAGCCATCATCTTGACACAAGCGAACTATAAATTCTTTATTTGAAACGCTAATTGCTTAATCAAAAGTTTGTTCTACACGAAGCACTGCAAGACGAACTTCACCACATAAAACAAAGTTTTATTACATTGACTTGGTGAATTCTTAAAAAAGCTACGATAGAGATATTTTGATTCTTAACTTGTACTTCTACAACAATAATTTTAGCATTCCAAGAAAGAGATTTACACTTTGAGAATTCTTCATGCGTGTTTCAAATATTGATGCTCAACTTCGCCAGTTAACTTACAATTTTTGGAAGTTACAGTTAATTGTTTGAATCCATGCACTCTGACCTATGTCCTCCCGTAAATTGTATCACAGTGTTACGAATAGTATTCCACAGAGCTTTGGTTTCATCCCATTTCCTTTGCTAAACTACAGGTACGTGATTAACTGATAATTAGGCTCGGATAGTTAGGTAAATACATGTTTTGTTTGCTTACTAATACGAACTTAAAGCTGGGTTTAATACTCTGGATAGTCAACCAGAGCAAATATTTTGTTTCATTGCACATAAGAACGTATATTTTATTTCTTAATGTAAATGAATATTTTTGTATATTCACATAAATTACACAAAAATCGGACAAAGGTATTTAAAATATCGCACAAAACTTTTTAAAAATAATTTTAATATATTTACAGAGTCACATAAAAGCAGCTGCAGCAGAATTATTAACAGGTTAGCACCCAACTTCAAGTCTCAGTCACATAGGCAAATTGTCGCGATTTTTTATTCAGTATTGGAAGAACTCATATGCAGCTATAGTATCCCCCCAAGCGGAAGAAAATACGAATAAACATGCTGCGTGCTGAAACAACATTAGCTCGCCAGGTAAGAACAGGGACTTTCTCCACTGGCGTGTGCTTCATTAAGTATTGGCTTCACACCCGCTAGTCTAGATATACACTGATACCTTTAGGTGGCCATCAAACTGTCTAGTCAGTCATTTGTGAACCCGAAAATTTTATACAACCTTCTATCATCACCATCATTACCACCATCATCATCACCATCATCACCACCACCATTTTCATCACCATCATCAGCATCATCATCACCACCATTACCATCATCACCACCATCACCACCGCCATCATCACCATCACATTCATCACCATCACATTCATCACCATCACCACCATTACCATCATCACCACCATCACCATCATCACCACCACCATCACCATCACCATCATCACCATCACATTCATCACCATCATCACCACCATCACCATCACCATCATCACCACCATCACCACCACCATTATCACCACCACCATCATCATCACCATCATCATCAGCATCATCATCACCATCATCACCACCATCATCATCACAATCTTCACCAACATCACCTCCACCATCACCATCATCACCACCACCATCATCATCACCATCATCACCACCACCCTCATCACCATCATCACCATCACCATCATCACCACCACCATCACCATCATCACCACCATCATCACCATCATCATCAGCACCATCATCACCATCATCACCACCCTCATCACCATCATCACCACCATCATCACCACCATCATCACCATCATCACCACCATCATCATCACCATCATCACCATCATCACCATCATCACCACCATCATCATCACCATCATCACCATCATCATCACCATCATCACCATCATCACCACCATCATCATCACCATCATAATCACCATCATCACCACCACCATCATCACCACCATCACCACCATCATCACCATCATCACCACCACCATCATCACCATCACATTCATCACCATAACCATCACCATCATCATCACCATCATTACCACCATCACCACCACCATCACCACCATCGCCACCACCATCACCACCATTATCACCACCACCATCATCATCACCATCATCATCAGCATCATCATCACCATCATCATCACCATCATCACCACCATCATCATCATCACAAACTTCACCATCATCACCACCATCACCCTCATCACCACCACCATCACCACCACCATCACTACCACCACCCTCGTCACCATCATCACCATCACCATCATCACCACCATCATCACCATCATCATCAGCACCATCATCACCATCATCACCATCATCACCACCATCATCACCACCATCATCACCATCATCACCACCATCATCACCATCATCACCATCATCACCATCATCATCATCATCATCACCACCATGATCATCACCATCATCACCACCACCACCATTATCACCACCATCATCACCATCACCACCATCATCACCACCGCCCGCCTCGATAGCGTGATGGTTAGCGTGTCTGCCTCACGTTCAAGACGTCGCGAGTTCGAATCTCGCTTAGGGTAAGTTATCCGGGTAAGGTTTTTTCCGAGGTTTTCCCTACCCTGAGAAGACGAATGTCGGGTAACTTAAAGCTCCATGGACCTCGGGCTCATTTGAGGACCATTTCACCCATTTCATTTCATTTCATTCATTCGTCCGATATGACACAATGTTGGAGCACGCTAATTAAAAAAAAATCATCACCACCATCACCATGATCATCATCAGCACCATCAGCACCATCACCACCATCATCATCACCACCATAACCATCATCACCACCACCATCACCACCATCATCATCACCATCATCACCATCATCACCACCACCATCACCACCACCACCATCATCACCATCATCACCATCACCATCACCATCATCACCATCATCATCACCATCATCACCGCCATCATCATCACCACCATCACCATCACCATCATCACCACCACCATCAACATCATCACCACCATCACCATCATCACCAGCATCACCATCACAACCACTATCCTCATCAGCATCACCATCATCACTACCACCATCATCACCACCATCATCACCACCATCACCACCATCATCACCACCATCACCATCATCACCATCATCACCATCATCACCATCATCACCACCATCATCACCATCATCATCAGCACCATCATCACCATCATCATCAGCACCATCATCACCATCATCACCACCCTCATCACCATCATCACCACCATCATCACCACCATCACCACCATCACCATCATCACCATCATCATCACCATCATCACCACCACCCTCATCACCACCACCATCATCACCATCACCATAACCATCACCACCACCATCATCACCATCATCATCACCACTACCATCACCACCACCATCATCACCACCATCATCATAATCATCACTACCATCACCATCACCATAATCACCATCACCACCACCATCATCATCACCATCATCACCACCCTTATCACCATCATCACCATCACCACCATCATCACCACCCTCATCACCATCATCGCCATCACCACGACCACCACTACCATTATCATCATCATAACCATCACCACCACCATCACCACCATCATCATCATAATCATCACCACCACCATCATCATCACCATCACCATAATCACCATCACCACCATCATCACCACCCTTATCACCATCATCACCACCATCATCACCATCATCATCACCATCATCATCACCATCACCACCACCATCATCACCATCATCATCACCATCATCATCACCATCATCACCACCTTTATCACCATCACCACCCTCATCACCATCATCACCACCATCATCACCATCATCATCATAATCATCACCACCATCATCATCACCATCACCACCACCACCATCATCATCACCATCATCACCACCCTTATCTCCATCATCACCACCCTCATCACCATCATCACCACCATCATCACCATCACCACGACCATCACTACCATTATCTTCACCATCATAATCACCATCACCTCCATCATCACCATCATCTTCATCACCAACACCACCACCATCATCTTCATCACCATCATCACCACCCTCATCACCATCATCACCATGTTCAGCACCATCACAACCATCACCACCACCATCACCATGATCACCACGATCATCACCACCATTATCATCACCATCACCACCATCACCATCATCACCACCCTCATCACCATCATCATCACCATCATAATCACCATCATCATCATTTTGCAAATGTCTGCCCCAGCGAGCAATCGGAGTAGGAATATTTCGTATGAGTAATGAAGATATGCTCCTTAATGAATTAACATGGCACTATTACGCTAGTGTTTGTATAGACGGAACCGATCTATGACAGGCTAAGGGAAAGGATTCGTGAGTAAAATCCTAACTTAGGCACTGACCATTGTCTCATTCACTGCGAAGTCATTGATGTTAAGTCTTTGCTATCTCCTCTGAAAATTGTGATGGACCAAGTAAGAAACGTCGTGAACTTCAACATATCGCGGCCCCTAAATCGGCGGATTTTAATATCTTGTGTCAAGAAATGGGATCGAGCACACTATAATTGCGATACACACAGACGTACTAAGCTTATTTTGATGAAGTTAACGCGAAGTTTTGGAGTTAAAAGAGGAGGTACATACACCTTTTACTATTGTGGGGCCATGAGTATGCGGATTTATTTTCAGATTATTAATGGGATTCTAAAATGCAATAGGTAACTGAGTGATATTTTCGTTCACCTGAATGAACTAAACAGAAAACTAAAAGGCAGAAAAGAAAATATACTTAACTAGCATGGATAAGAGCCAACGATTTGCTAATAAGTTAATTTTGTGGATACAGGCAACAAAAGGGATCGCATGAGATGTTCCCTAATGTATGGCTCCTTGCTGACGATAATGAAGTTGATGTACTTAATTATTAAAGAACACATTATCGTTGGAGCAAAATTAAAAAAAAAATATTTTGGAGAGCAGTCGCAGTTCGGTTGGGTGCTGGCATTCCCAATTGAATAAAAACTTTATTTGCAACAGTTATGCACTTATCTTCAATATGTATCAATGTTTCATTGTAAATGCCTTCTGTAAATTCCATGGTCATATTGTCATTTTCTAGCCGTACTCTATGCAACATATCCCCGGCCATATGCGATCGATATCTTTCCCATAACTCTGTGGGAGTTGAAGCGAAGCAAGAGGTCAATATAATTTCGAATAATGCGCGAATTTGGTTTGGATGTGCAGTGTTGCACGCGTCAATAATACATATATCCCATCAGGCGCGGATCGCTGCTATATTGCTATAAATGCTATATGTGTGTTACCTCATCACGCAAAATGGACAAACCGATTTCTATGAAAATTGGTATAGGGATGTACTACCTTTAAACATTGTTTCTTGCAGTTAAATATTTAGCTAGTCATGTTTTAGCATGAATTTAATTATTAAGAAGTGGTAGTGGACCGGAACCGCCCCCCTCCATCGAATATTTCTAGATCCGCGCTTGTATCTCATTGTTGGTTACATTCTAATAAAGTTTTGTGAATTTGTGCATTCATCAAAGTTCTAAGGCTTTCACGACCGGTGTCAATACTAGATGCAATATTAACCGGGCTTGTGGGCCGTGGTCTATTGGGTTCCTTCTTCTTCCCAAACGTTTCGTCTGCGACTACGGCAGACATCTTCAGTGGCGGCGAGGTCGAAGTTTCCTAGTGGAGATCTCAGCACCGACTGCGCTGGTCAAGATTCAAGATTATTTTTATTATGATTTTTGTCTGGTGCTGGTACATTTGGGCCCAGCGTACAGACTTAAATTAGCATTTTTATTACAGTTATTTACATTTATCTTAAAATAAGTACAGCGGGTTCTTAGGTAACCCATACAGTGACCCTCTTTGGATCACCGAGAACAGTTCCCATTAGTATAGTTCTTGGTTGTTTTTGTATGTTTTTTCTTTGTCTTTTTTCTGTTGGTTTTGTATACATATATTTACACACATGCACTCCCGCATTCACTCTGGCATATCACAAGATATGCCCTCATCCACGCACACACACATACACACACACACACACACACACGCACAGTGGGCACTTCACATGAGCGTCCCGTTCGCACATGTTTGCTGGGCACACGTGACTATGCGTCCCAGCAGATAACTAAGCACTATATACACAACTATGTACACACGATATATACACTTTGTACAGTCCGCAGTTTTCCTGGGCGGGGCAGGGTGAAGCTCCTGACCTGTTCCCTGGGGTGCAGGCCTCTAAGGTAGCGTGTGTGCGGCCTAGGGCCGTGTTTGCGTGGACGCGCATCAGTCGGTGAGCCGAGTTGACGTTTAAAACATTTTAATACGCGCATGCTTCCGATGCTTCGGCTCACCTTTGCCGATATTGGCAATGACATATTTGTCATGGTTTCCGATGCGCGCCCACACGGCAAGGGCTCCTTTTGTAATTGCCTCGGGAATGGATGGGATTTGGGTTTCTTGGTGAAGGGTTTGATTAGTGGTTAGGATGGGAGCAGAGAGGATTTTTCGGAGGGAGAGGTTTTGGAGAGTTGGGATGGTCTTCAGGGCGGTTTTTGAGGCATTTGCCCAGGCCACACACGTGTATAGAACCACAGACAAGATAAAAGCTTTATACAGGACGAGTTTGGACTTCAATTGCAGCTGTTTGCTGCGGAAGATGGGGGCGCACAACTTTAGTCGCTGTCTGCCTTTGTTGGCGCTATTTTTTATGTGGGTGGACCAGCACATTGTGCGGTCCAAGGTCACCCCTAAATATTTAACTTGCCGACGATAGTGCAATACCTGACCACCGACCGTTAGGTCCATTGCCAAAGTGTGATGCCGCTTAGAAAAATGGATCAGCTGGTATTTGTCGGGGTTAATTTTGATTTTCCAGTCATGTTGCCATGAGAGGAAGTTGTTGACATAACGTTGCATTTCTGCAAGGCCGAAACGTGGATTTCTATGGTGGTTGTATATTGCAGTGTCGTCATCATACATGGCGACCTTACATCTGGCGTCCACTGGGAAATCATTAGTAAATAATATATACAGAAAGGGTGACATGATTGCCCCTTGTGGGACGCCAGCCCGCATCACTCGCTCTCGTGAGGAGGAGCGGCCCACTTGGACGTAGAACTTCCGTTTTTCTAGGAAATTGTGCAGAAAATATAGATAATTTTTAAGAGCCGGGAAATTGTGGTGCAGTTTGTAAATAAGGTCATTGTGCCAGCACCGGTCGAATGCGGCTTCTACGTCCAGAAATAGCGCCAACGTTGAAGCCCCGTTGTTAAATTGCTCTGTTATATCATCTGTTAGCCTGAGAAGTTGTAAGTCAGTAGAATGTCCTTTTCGAAAGCCAAACTGTGAATTTGAGAGTTCATGAGATTCCGAAACTTGTTTCTGTAGTCGAGAAAGTATACGTTTTTCGAGCAATTTACCAATAGTAGACAAAAGACTAATGGGGCGGTAGTTTTGCGGTTGTCTGGTGCTTTTTCCTTGCTTTGGAAGCATGATTACCTTGGCTCGTTTCCAAGTAGAGGGGAAGTAGCCTTGCTGCATACAGGCGTTAAATATTTTGGTCAGTTGCACCAGAGCTTTTCTCGGGAGATGCTTAAGTTCCTCATTAGTCACTTTGTCCGGGCCGGCAGCTTTCCCATTAGGCAATTTCCTAATGAGCTTGTAAACTTCCTGCGGTGTTATTAAGGGTAGCTGTTGCTCTTGCTTCTGCGCCACCCAGGTTTGTACCCATGTCTGTACCTCCCGTTCTAAATCACGGTTGGTAACTGGATTTTCGCTGAATCTGTCTTCAAGACAGTCAGCGAAGACCTCGGCTTTCTCCTCTTCGGAGGCCGCCATGAGTGTGCAGCGCCTCAGTTGCGGAGTTGACGCTCGTGGAGACCTTAAATGCCTTTAATAATTTCCACAAAGAAGAGTCCGAGTGGGTGGTACTCAGCATTTTGTTTTCCCACTGTTCAATTTTGTTAAGTTTAATTTGATGCCGAATGATGTTGCGTAGCCATTTTGCTAGCACTTTATATTCAGGCTGACGGGTGTACCGCCATAGTCTCGTCAAACGTCGTCTCCGCGCAATGAGTTGCTCTACCTCGGGGTACGTGGAAAAACCGGGTGGTCTTGTGGTGTATGTGGTAGCGCTTCTCTTGGCTGTGTGTAGCGAGGCAGTAAAGTTTTCAATGGCGACATCTATGTCTGCCTCGCTATAGTATGACAGTCTGGGGTGCGCCATCCTGTGCATTTCCATGGTGAACTTATTCCAGTCGGTCTCAGCCCTCCTTCGAGGGCCAGAGGCACCGGCTGAAATGCCACCCTGTATGTCGAAATGCACAGGAAGGTGGTCGGAATCCAGGCTATGATACACTGTAAAGTTGATTAAAGGTGTCGCATTTTTTGTTAAAACGAAGTCCAAAATTTCGGGGTTAAAGTGCCCTGATCTGTGCCAAAATGTGGGATCTGGGGGAAGATGTACCTCTATGTCGTCATTTTCCGTTATAAGTTCAACCAGGAGATTTCCAGCCGCGTTTGCTCGGCGAGAAAACCACCAGGGGTGCCGGGCATTGAAATCTCCTGCAATTATAACGTGCTCCTCTAAAGCGAGGATCTGTTCGAGGTCACGTATGAAATTTGGGGAGTTGGGGGGCCGATAAAGCGCTACCAGCATCACCGTTTGTCTATTTACACATGTTTTAAGTGCTGTGCACTCTAACGCTGCCATTGCAGGTAGCGTAACAGAAGCATGAGCAATGTTGTTTCTGAGCAAAATAGCAGTCCCTCCCCCTGTCTGCCAATTCTGTCGTTCCGAAAGATTTGATACCCCTGGAGCTTGAAAGTGTGCTCTTGCTGTAATTTTGTTTCGCAAATGAATGCGATATCAATTTTGTTACGCCGCAGGTAATTTTCAAGTTCGTTTTGCTTCCTGTGCATGCCATCTGCATTCCACAGGAGCGAGCGAGTTAAAGTTGTGCCTCCCCTTGAAGTTGCCATTTACTCGAAGAGAGTGGTTACCAGGCATATGATGGCTTCCAGCTTCTCCATGGTATCGTTGCAGCTTTTTAATCTTGCGATTATGGGCCGCAACTTTGGTAATAGTACTGGGAGGTTTAAATCCTTGAAGAGGCTCAAAATTTCTTTTAAACCTCCCAGGTCGCTGGTGGGTGCCTCTGAGTGCTGGGGTTGTGGAGGGGGACCGTTCTGGGGTTGCACGGGTGCATTTCGTCCTCCGGCGGCTCCTGCAAAGGAGGTGCCGCTTTGGACCAGGGCCGGGTAGAGGATGGGGCGTGGCCCTGGTTGAGTACCAGGAGAGTCCCTGGCTACTGCGGCCAGTTGACGGCGATGGCGTTCCATCTTAAAGGTCTCACACCCCCTATAGCTGGCAGGATGCGCCTCCCCACAGTTGGCACAGTGGGGTACAACGTCCTGCTTGTCCTTTCTTGGGCAGTCAGCTAGGCGGTGGAGGTCACCGCAAAGGATGCACCGGGAGGTCATGTTACACAGTCTGAACGTATGTCCTAATTGTTGGCAGTTGTAGCACTGAGTAATGTTTTGGGAGGTTTTAAGGACCTCCACGGTGACCATCATGTGGCACACTTCTCTTTCCTGCAAAAGCCTTTGATTATCTGTGGTTCTGGACAAGCTTACCTGGAAATTTGGTAGAGGCCTGCCGCGGGAAACCATCTGTCGGACTTGCACGCCGGTGTAGCCCTTCTGCTCCAAATCCTCTTTGATGAACTCTACCTGCAGATCTGCAGGTAGGCGTTTAATGACAAAACGTAGAGGTTGGTCACTTCGGGGTGTGAAGCTGAAGTTCTCCACACCGGCGTTTGTCAGGAGCTGCATAGTAGGAATGGCGTCCTGCTTCTTCTGGAGGAAGAGCTTTAAGTAGTCCTTCGTCGTCTGTAGCTTATATGTTCCGTTGGTTAAGGAGTTCTTCAGCACCTGGAGGACTTAGACCGCCTGGCGGACATCGGGTATGATTATCCTCGGCGGTTTCTGGTTTTCTGTTGCTTGTGTGGTGGGTGTTGCTCTTGTTGTTGCTGAGGAGGAAGAGGTACTTGGCATTGCTGGGTGTGGGTGGGGGGCGGGGCGGGTTTTTGTCTGTGTCTTCTGGTGCTGAGGGATTTTAGGTTTGTGGAGTTGTGTGGGTGTAGGTAAAGGTGGGTAGTCGGATTCCTCACGTTCTGTTACCTCCAAAGGCGCGAACGCGTTGTGTAGAGCGAGGGGGTGGGGCGGTGTGGACTGTCGTGGTTGCCTCTTGTTGCTTGATGACTGGCATGGGCGCTCGCTGTCAGTGTCGCTACCACTATCTCTTGTCCGCTTTTTCTTTGGCGCCGCGGTCTTCCACCCCTCGCTCTGTTTAACAAGTTCCCGCTTCTTTAGTGCGTAGTCTTTGTAACAAAACGCGAGGTCCTGGGAGAATTTTCCGAAATTTGTTGAGTCGGCGTCTAAATTTGAGAGAATGCTGGTGTAGTACGTTATTTCTTTTTTTATCTCTTCCACTTCTTTCTGTAGTTTTACGAGGGATCGCTCCTTTTGCTCTTCCTCCAGTTCTTCGTAGTCCATCTCGGCCGCCAATGTGGGTGGGGAGGGCTGGACTTGTGCTGCTGCTGCTGTGGTGGCCGAATCTATAAATAGGGGCGCTGGCGCGCTCTCGTTCATCATGTAGGGGTCTATAGGACTGCCACAACCCCAAAGCAGTGCTCACGCTGCCAACAATTCTGGCACGTGAAGAAAGACTGCAGGTCCCCTACTCCCATATGCACCAAATGCACAGGGCCTCACTATTCAGGAACATGCACGGTTCCTCCTAGGGAACGCAAATGCGTTTTATGTAGCGCTGAGGGCCATGGTGCAACCTGGCGCGGTTGCACCAAATACTACGCAGCGTGTTCTAAACTGGTGAACACTAATAACACCCGTGGGCAGCCTGCTAGGTCCCATAGACAGAGAACACAGTTTTTATATTCTCAGGCTGCCACACAAAATAGTAATACGGAATGGTTCATTAGAAATCCAAAAGGCCGGTCGCGCCCGGCACCCTTAGAAGAACCATCCGTGATAGAGCAGCCCCGGTTCAACTCCGAGGCTAGCCCTACCAGAAGCGAGCGACCCCCACAAGTCACCCAAGCCACCCCCACCAAGACAGACCCCATCCAGGCAGTTGCGCCTCCCGCAACTGCAAAGTCGCTCCAGCCTCTCCCCCGCCGTAGGCAGGACCCTTCCAAGGCACTCTGCTCACTAGTGAAGTCACTAGGCATGCAGACTAACAAAGTGCCGCTTCACCAGGTGGAAGATCAACTTACAGAAATATGTGGCATGCTCTCACAACCCGGGAACGACATTATACAGACTGCATTCTTCATCACACAACTCATAAACAACATTCGCCAATATGGATATAAGTAAATCAGACACAATCAGAATTATCACCTGGAATTGTAATGGCATTCGTAAAAGATCAAAAGAACTAGCAGACTTTTTACAAACACATTCAATACAGATTGCATTATTAAACGAAACACATTTAAACCAAAATCACCGTTTTTCCGTTCCCGGATTTCAAATTTACAGAAATGACCGCGACCGCAGAGGAGGCGGAACAGCAATAGCTATCCAAAACAATATCAATCACTATAGAATTAATTCTCCAATCTTAACTCGCGCCGAAAGCACGGCTATTAAACTTAACATCCACAACACGGATATAGTTATAGCCTCAGTTTATAATCCCCCGGGGGACATAGATATAGACGACGTCAGTAAAATAATGAATCTAGGACCCAGAGTTTTTGCTGCGGGAGATTATAACTGCAAACATCATCTATGGAATTGCAAAAATCCCAATCCACAAGGGACTAAATTACTTAATTACAGTAGCAGCACAAACTTCCTAATTGCAGGCCCCGACGAACCAACATTCATTCCTTACTTGCCGAACAATACGCCTGACATCCTAGATATTGCTCTTTTAAATAATATTCCCTATGACACAGACTTCAGAGTCCTACAGGAGCTGACATCAGATCATTTGCCTGTTTTAATAACAATTAATGCTCCTATCGCATTTAAACCAGCTATTCTAACGTTTAACTATAACCAAGTAGACTGGGCTGAATTTAAAGACACAGTAGACCACTATCTGCCTGACCTGCAAATAAACTCAGCAGCAGAGTAAGATGCGGCAATTAATAAACTTGAAACCGCAATAAAAATAGCCACCACTGCCTGCGTACCCCTAAGGCAGCAGCAGACTATTAATGCTAGATTTCCTCACGACATAAAAGTCCTACAACAAACACAAAACAAAGCCAGACGTAAATGGCAAAGAACTAGAAACGTTCTACATCGAATCTAATATTTCAAGGCGCGAGACCAAACTAATGAACGCGCGCGAACATATATCCAAAATCAATGGAATAATACACTAGAAAATCTAAATCCCCAACAAAACTCAACATGGCGAATAGACAAATGCCTCACGCGAACACGAACGAACATTCCTCCACTCAATTTCAACAACACTATAGCGGAAACTCCCCAGGCCAAGGCAGAAGCGTTCGCGGACACATTAGAAAATGTATTCTCTCTCAACCCAGTAATCGGGCAAGACAACTTTATACTAGAGGTCGAAAATGAAGCTGAAAACATAGGCCAAACGCCAACACACAACAAAATGCGAAGGACAAATCCAGGCGAAATCAGCTGGATTATTAGACATCTGCCCACTAGAAAAGCGCCAGGGCCAGACAAAATCCCAAATGTAGTATTAAAAAATCTCCCACAAAGAGCTCTCATGCTCTTAGCAGATATTTACAACTTTACGCTAGAAAATGGCCGATTTCCCCCAAGTTGGAAGGAAGCCAAAATAATGCTATTTCCCAAAGCAAATAAAAACCTAGCACTACCAATCAATTACAGGCCAATTAGCCTACTAAACACACTTAGCAAAGTACTAGAAAAAGTAATCCTAAAAAGAATCAACAAACACATCCACAAGCACAACATACTGATCCCCGAACAGTTCGGGTTCAGAGCACAACACTCCACTACACTGCAACTTCTTCGAATGACCGAACGGATAACCAATGGTTTTAACACAAATAGGTCAACAGGCGCCAGATATCTGGATATTGAACGCGCCTTCCATAAAGTATGGCATGCAGGCCTAATCAAAAAGCTCAGATCTTACGCCTTCCCCGACTCTGCTATAGCCCTAATTAGGGATTACCTCAGTAATCGAAGCTTTCGCACCACTGTGGAAAACGCAGTCTCGGGCGCAAAGCGAATCAAAGCTGGTGTCCCCCAAGGGAGTTTGTTGGGGCCGACACTATTTAATTTATATATAAATGACTTGCCTGAACTATTAAGAACAAATAAATACATATACGCGGACGATACTGCGATAGTCACACAATCTACTCAACCGCGAATTATTTATCAACGACTGCAAAATGCACTAAATACGCTTGAGCCATGGTTCTCCAAATGGAGAATCAAAGTAAATGCAAGAAAAACTCAAGCAATAATTTTCACAAAAAGACTCACTCACAGACATAACAGGCGTACCCTTCAGCCGTTAACTTACCAGGGCGAAGGAATCGATTGGAAGGACCAAGTAACTTATCTAGGTCTAGTAATGGACCAAGGCCTCACCTGGAATAAGCACATCACTAAAATCAGGGCCAAGGCCAATGGTCAGTTAAATAAGCTCTACCCAATCTTTAACATAAACAGCCAACTGAAGGCAAACATGGGGCTTACTTTATATACGACACTCCTAAGACCTATTCTCATATACGCAGCCCCGTTATGGGGATATGCTGCGAAAACGCACTTACATAAACTACAAACACTACAAAATAGAATAATAAGAATAATAGCAAAACAACCGCCGGTAGCTCCGGCCTATCTCCTACATAAAGAGCTAAAACTACATTCAATCGAAGAATTCATTAAACGCCTGAGCTTCAACATGTACAAACGGAAAGACCAAAACAAAAATGCCCTAATACAACAACTGGGAACTTACGAAACAGAATTAAACAAACACAAAAGACCACTGTCATTATTTGACAGAACCTTAGGCCTGGGAGAGCCAGAAGTAGACATTCAAGAATACCTCAACACACTAGTAACACTTCCATAGAACATTACCTATAACCATATGACACAACACAACTGGCAGTTTGCAAAGTCCTTGTTCTAGCCAAGGCGGCCCTGGGGGTTTACCCCCGCACTTATAAGACATTGGCCCACGAATAAAGGACATGATTTTGGAAACTAAATTGAGTCAAACTACATTTAAAAGCACCAATACCTAAATATTAAGCAAAACAAACGCAGCTCATAGCGCAGTCAAACAAAACTAAACAATTAAACTTATAAACTGACCAAACGCATAAATCTGCGAAGAAATATACATATAATAATTAAACCTAAGAATATCTCTGAATAACGCATCCCTTGCGAACATGATACTATTGAATAAGACGCCACCTCCCCTATGGAGGGGGGACAGCTAACAGCTAAATACTTAATAAACATTACCACCCCTTACTATTTGACATCTCCCCTCTCCCAGGGGACACAACTATTAGGTTAAGACAGGGTTTCCGGGCGGAAACGACACTACTCCTTACCAAATCCACACCACGAATTCGCCAGGGCGTGATCAGGGCCTCGGCCATGTTTACGTCCTGCCTCCAACTCTCACCCTGGTGAGGCCACACGGCCAACCTACACAATTTCTCCATGACTCCGCAGGTGCTTTTAGCGGTACTGCCGGACTTCCTCTCCCAAATTCTCTCCGGTGGAGGTTTTTTAGTGGGTAGTACCCTCGGGTGAAGCCTACAGTCCCCACTGTGCCTCCCAGCACAGTGGAACTCCATAAATGGATTTTTCCTCCACTCGAAAAAAAAAAAAAAAATCTCGTTCAGTCTGCCGCTAACGTTCGGCCCGGCAACATGTTCTGCCGCTGATGCCATGCTTTTACTAACACTTGGGCGCGGGGGAACGCTAGGCGCACCCCACGCAATATTAAACTCTAAAAACTATCACTAAACACTGTGTCACTGTTACTGTACATAAGCTACAACACTGATTAAATAGAAAAAATAATTATGTACACGAGAAAAACGAAGATTATTTACACTGAGTAATTTACATTACGCCTTGCTATGTACAACACTATTTACACTTCACTTCAAAAATCAATGTACACTCCACAAAAATAGATAAGAAGTAAACCACTATGTACACGTATACATTATACACACTTTGAATCCTCCCGGGAATATCTTCGGGAATGTGTAATAATCCTCCCGGGAATAACTACGGGAACTCGTAATCCTCCCGGGAATAACTACGGGAAAGTTGTGTACGTAACCGCCGTTTGCTGGGAACTACACTTTGTTCTCCCCCCGGGAATACATCGGGAAAGTGTAATTCCAATGTACGGTGATGGCCGTGGATGTTCCCGGTCACTGGCGGGCCGGTTGCCGCGCTCTCGAAATTCGCGCTTGCCGGTTAGTCACTCTGGCTGCTCTCGTCTCTCGCGCTCTTCTCTGAACCATGCGACTGCGCTGGTCTTAAACTTAAACTTATTTATTGAAGGAAAAACATTTGCCTGGTGTCGGTACAAAAGGGCCCGGCTTACAGGCTAAAATTAACATTAGTTATAATATTTACAATGTTTACATGTGAATTCATGTTAGCTGTTTTTTTCTTTAAAAACCCATACAGTGGGCAGCTTTAGCCCACCGAGAACAGTTTTATTGGGTATATTCAATGTCTTGTTTGTCTCTTTTTTTTTTTTGATCGTTTTTTGTTTATGTACACTCATCCACGCGCTCATTCACTCCTGGACATACCACACATATGTCCCATCACACTCACACACACACACGCTCGTATATACATATTTACACTCACTACACTATACACTTCACTTATTTACAGTTTTTTTCCGCAGTTTTCCTGTGCGGACTAGGTTGCAGCTCCTGACTGGTTCCCTGGGATGCAGGCCTCTGAGGTAGCGTGTGTGCGGCCTAGGGCCCTTCTTTGCGTGGACGCACATCAGTCGGTGAGCCGAACGACGTCTAAAACGTCTTAATTCTGCTGTGCTTCCGATGCTTCGGCTCACCTTTACCAATATTGGCAATGACGTAGTTGTCATGGTTTCTGATGCGCGCCCACGCGACAGTGGCTCTTTTCGCTATTGCCTCGGAAATGGATAGGATCTGGGTTTCCTGGTGAAGGGTTCGGTTAGTGGTTAGGATGGGAGCAGAGAGGATTTTCCTGAGAGAGAGGTTTTGGAGGGTTTGGAGAGTTTTCAGGGCGGTTTTTGAGGCGTTTGCCCAGGCCACACACGCGTATAGAACCACCGAAAGGATGAAAGCTTTATACAGTACGAGTTTGGACTTCAATTGCAGCTGTTTACTGCGGAAGATGGGGGCGCATAACTTTAGCCGCTGTCTGCCTTTGTTGGCGCTATTTTTTATGTGGGAGGACCAGCACATTGTGCGGTCCAAGGTAACCCCTAAGTATTTGACTTGCCGACGACAGTGCAATACTTGACCACCGACCGTTAGGTCCATTGCCAAAGTGTGATGCCGCTTAGAAAAATGGATCAGCTGGCATTTGTCGGGGTTAATTTTGATTTTCCAGTCATGTTGCCATGAGAGGAAGTTGTTGACATAACGTTGCATTTCTGCAAGGCCGAAACGTGGATTTCTATGGTGGTTGTATATTGCAGTGTCGTCAGCATACATGGCTACCTTACATCTGGCGTCCACTGGGAAATCGTTAATGAATAATATATACAGGAAGGGTGAGATGATTGCCCCTTGTGGGACGCCAGCCCGCATTACTCTCTCCCTTGAGGAGGAGCGGCCCACTTGGACGTAGAACTTGCGCTTTTCTAAAAAATTGTGCAGCAGGTACAGGTAATTTTGAAGAGCCGGGAAATTGTGGTGCAGTTTGTAAATAAGGCCATTGTGCCAGCACCGGTCGAATGCGGCTTCTACGTCCAGAAATAGCGCCAACGTTGAAGCCCCATTGTTAAATTGCTCTGTTACATCATCAGTTAGTCTGAGAAGCTGTAAGTCAGTAGAATGTCCTTTTCGAAAACCAAACTGTGAATTTGAAAGTTCATGAGATGCCGAAACTTGTTTTTGAAGTCGGAAAAGTATAAGTTTTTCGAGCAATTTACCAATAGTAGACAAAAGACTAATGGGGCGGTAGTTTTGCGGTTGCCTGGTGCTTTTCCCTTGCTTTGGGAGCATAATTACCTTGGCTCGTTTCCAGGTAGAGGGGAAATAGCCCTGCTGCAGACAGGCGTTAAAAATTTTAGTCAGTTGCACCAGGGCTTTTCTCGGGAGATGCTTAAGTTCCTCATTAGTCACTTTGTCTGGGCCGGCAGCTTTCCCATTAGGTAATTTCCTAATGAGCTTGTAAACTTCCTGCGGTGTTATGAGCGGTAGTTGTTGCTCTTGCTTCTGCGCCACCCAGGTTTGTACCCATGTCTGTACCTCCCGTTCTATATCGCGGTTGGTAACTGGATTTTCGCTGAATCTATCTTCAAGACAGTCAGCGAAGACCTCGGCTTTCTCCTCTTCGGAGAAGTGCAGGCCGCCATGAGTGTGCAGCGCCTCAGTTGCGGAGTTGACGTTCGTGGAGACTTTAAATGCCTTTAATAATTTCCACAAGGAAGAGTCCGAATGGGTGGTACTCAGCATTTTGTTTTCCCACTGTTCAGTTTTGTTAATTTTAATTTGATGCCGAATGATGCTGCGTAGCCATTTTGCTAGCGCTTTATATTCAGGCTGACGGGTGTACCGCCATAGTCTTGTCAAACGTCGTCTCCGCGCAATGAGTTGCTCTACCTCGGGGTACGTGCAAAAACCGGGTGGTCTTGTGGTGTAAGTGATAGCGCTTCTCTTGGCTGTGTGTAGCGAGGCAGTGAAGTTTTCAACGGCGACATCTATGTCTGCCTCGCTATAGTATGACAGCTTGGGTTGCGCCATCCTGTGCATTTCGATGGTGAACTTATTCCAGTCGGTCTCAGCCCTCCTTCGAGGCCCAGAGGCACCGGCTGGAATGCCAACCTGTATATCGAAATGCACGGGAAGGTGGTCAGAGTCCAGGCTGTGATACACTGTAAAGTTTATTAAAGGTGTCGCATTTTTTGTCAGTACGAAGTCCAAAATTTCGGGGTCAAAGTGCCCCGATCTGTGCCAAAATGTAGGGTCTGGGGGAAGGTGCACCTCTAGGTCGTCATTATCTGTTATAAGTTCAACCAGGAGATTTCCAGCCGCGTTTGTCCGGCGTGAAAACCACCAGGGGTGCCGGGCGTTGAAATCTCCTGCAATTATAACGTGCTCCTCTAAAGCGAGGATCTGTTCGAGGTCACGTATGAAATTTGGGGAGTTGGGGGGCCGGTAGAGCGCTACCAGCATCACCGTTTGATTATTTACACGGGTTTTAAGTGCTGTGCACTCTAACGCTACCATTGCAGGTAGCGTAACAGAAGCATGAGCAACAGTGTTTCTGAGCAAAATAGCAGTCCCTCCCCCCTGTCTGCCAATTCTGTCGTTCCGGAAGATTTGGTAACCCTGGAGCTTAAAAGTCTGCTCTTGCTGTAATTTTGTTTCGCAAATGAATGCGACGTCAATTTTGTTACGCCGCAGGTAGTTTTCAAGTTCATGTTGCTTCCTGTGGATGCCATCTGCATTCCTCAGGAGTACACGCGTTAAAGTTATGCCTCCCCTTGAAGTTGCCATTTACTCGAAGAGAGTGGTGACTAAGCATATGATGGTTTCCAGCTTCTCCATGGTATCGTTGCAGCTTTTTAATCTTGCGATTATGGGCCGCAACTTTGGTAATAGTACTGGGAGGTTTAAATCCTTAAAGAGGCTGAAAATTTCTTTCAAACCTCCCAGGTCACTGGTGGGTGCCTCTGAGGGCTGGGGTTGTGGAGGGGGATCATTTGGAGGTTGCTCAGGTGCATTTCGTCCTCCGGCGGCTCCTGCAAAAGAGGTGCCTTTTTTGACCAGGGCCGGGTTGAGAATGGGGCGTGGCCCTGGTTGAGTACCAGGAGAGTTCCTGGCTGCGGCGGCCAGTTGGCGGCGATGACGTTCCATTTTGAAGGTCTCGCACCCCCTGTAGCTGGCAGGATGCGCCTCCCCACAGTTCGCACAGTGGGGTACAGCGTCTTCCTTGGCCTTTTTTGGGCAGTCAGCTAGGCGGTGGAGGTCACCGCAAAGGACACACCGGGAGGTCATGTGACACATTTTGAATGTGTGGCCCAGTTGTTGGCAGTTAAAACATTGAGTTATATTTTGGAAGGTTTTTAAGACCTCCACGGTGACCATCATATGACACACTTCTCTTTCCTGTATAAGCTTTTGGTTTCCGGTAGTTCTTTCAAGACTCACCTGATAGTTTGGAAGAGGCCTGCCGCGGGACACCATTTGTCGTACCTGAACGCCGGTGTATCCCTTCTGCTCCAGGTCCTCCTGTATGTAGGCTACCTGCAGATCTTCAGGCAGGCGTTTGATTACAAAGCGAAGGGGCTGGTCGCTTCTAGGTGTGAAGCTGTAGCTCTCTACACCGGCGTTCGTCAGGAGCTGCATGGTTGGAATGGCGTCCTGCTTCCTCTGGAGAAAGAGTTTCAGGCAGTCCCTCGTGGTTTGGATCTTGTATGTGCCAGTCGGTAATCTGTTGCGGAGTAATTCGAGGACCTTCACTGCTTGCTTGGTGTCCGGTATTATTATCCGTGGCGGCTTTTGGTTGTCGTGTTGCTGTGGTTGACGGGGCTGTTGGTGTGGTTGCTGAGGTGGAAGGAACAGGGTTTGAGGGGAGGGGAGGGGGCGGGTTTTTGTTGGTGGTTTATGTTGTACTATGTTTTTTGGTTTAGGTGTGGGAAGCTGTGGAAAGGGATCTTGTGCAATTGTTGGCAGTGAGAGGTCCTCTGTGACCTCGCGTTCTGCTGTTTCCAGTGCGGAAAAAGAGTTTTTCAGGGTGAGGGGATGTGGCGGCGTCGACTGCCTCGGGATCCTTGTTCACTGTGAGTTGGCCGGGGCGTTCACTGTCCGAATCACTCTCCCGGCCATTGTCACGGGTGCGTTTCTTCCTGTATGAGGCAGTCTTCCACCCCTCGTTCATCCTTACTAATTCTCTCTTTTTAACCGCGTAGTCTTTATAGCAAAACGCGAGGTCCTGCGTAAATTTGTAGAACTTGTCCGAGTCGGCATCCATGTTTGTCAGTATTTTTGTGTAGTAGGTGATCTCTGATTTTATGTCGTCAACCTCTTTCTGAAGTTTTTGCAGGGACTTTGCCCTACGCTCTTCCTCCATCGTCGTAGCCTGGTCGATGTCCATTCGTGATTGCGTCGTGCCGGCGGCCAGTGGTACTGTGGTGGACTGGAGTAGTGGCGCTCCAGCTGGGGTGGTCGAGTCTATAAGTACTGGTGCTAGCACGCCCCTCTCGCCCGAGGCAAGAGAAAGACAGGCAACGTACGTTCGAGTGAAGGTCGCCATCGCCGGATATGGGAAGAAGAAAGCTACGCAGGAAATCGCCGCCAACGCCGGGCTCTGGAAGCACATCGGACCAGGAACCCAAAAACATCACCACCGCCGAGACAACCAGCGCAACAACCACCGCCGAGACAACCAACACAGTCGCCGTAGCTGCGGCCACCGCCGCGCCGAGCGCCACTAGCGCTGACACCACTTCACCGCAGTTAGAGAGGCAGCCAGTCGAGCGGCCACTGCCACTCAGGCAGGAGGCTAGCTCGCCGGGAGAGGCAGTTGTGCCAATCCCGGAATTGCAGGCTCCACCACCGCCGTCCACGGAACATCTCCCGGCCAACACACCGCCGCTTGCACACACCGGTCCCCCCTCGGGGGCCAGTGTTATTATCCGAGGAGTTCCTCGCGACTTCCCAGCGAGGCATCTACTGAGCGCAGCACAACATGAGTGGCCATCAGCATTGAGGGCCACCCGAATCGTCACCTCCCGAGGACCAACGCACTTGATGAGGATCATCATCGCCGACTCAGCAGACCGAGAAGCTGCCATAAGGACGGGCTTGCCATTACTTGGGAGGCGCCTGCCTGCTGAGCCCGCCAGGACTACACGACAAGTGCCCTGCCGCAGATGCTGCAGATATGGGCACGACGCCACCACCTGCAGCGCCGCACCAAGGTGCCATTACTGTGGGGCCTACGGCCTCACTAGTGAGTGCACCAGCCACGATCTCCGCCGTCGTCGCCGGTACTGCGCTACCTGCAATGGCATAGGCCATTTCACGGGGCAAGCGCAGTGCCCCTACTACCCACGGGCCCAGGCCCCACAACCTGCACCTGCCACCGCAGCCACACAGCCACGCCGCCGACCAGCTCTAACCAACGCAGAAGCATCAACAACGCAACAGACCAGACCAACCTACGCCACTATCACCACCACAACGCCACTGCCCAGGAACGAGGCCGAAGACATCCGCCAGGAGATCCAAAGCCTCCACAAACGACTGGAAAAGCTTGAGGACTCAGTACTTCAATTAACAGCCGCGGTGACAACAATCGCCAACTCCACGGCCTCCGTGAAGACACAAGTTGAAACCGTCATAACTACTGGACGTGAACTTCACAACACAACAACAACCAGACTCACAGCACTACAACAAGACATACAGAAACTCAGCAAGAACATCAGCACACTACGTCGGACTCACCGCAAACAGCTTACACCAATCACACGACAACTGCTAGTTCACACCACCGGCTTCAATGCTGCTGCTAAACTACTAGAGGAATTACGCAGTGTAACAATAGAACTGGACAACACTGACATACTGGCATCAATTCAACGCAAGCTCCACAGAATAGAGAACAAACCGTCGACCACTACACATGAAGCATGTACGCAGACCTCACCACCTCCACTTCCACTCACCAGAGAGCAGCACCGCGAGCAACAAACTCACCAGCCAGCCACAAACGCTGCAACCCATTATCACCACACTGACACTCTTCAACCACGTAAACTGACACCAGAGCAAATTTCACTCGTCCAGAGGAGAGGCTACTTCAGCCACACAGGACATCCATGTGTCAACAAGTGCCGGACCATGCTCTGTAGCGGCACCGGACTAACACATGCGGACATCCTGCCCTATATCAGCGGCCCCTCGAAGCCACCAACACAGTCTTCCCAAGGAAACACAAAAATGAACACCCAACTCAAAGAAAGAACTTCACCTTTAACTCCCCCTCAGCACTCTCTCTTACTTCTCTTACCCACCTTCACCTTTAACCCCACGGTCATGGCCAGTGCCTCGTGTAATGGCCATGTCCTGGACCCTACCTTTTCGCGCTCCCGCTATGCGCGGCAGCTTGTATCCTAACATATACTAACGGAGGTGCTGACGCGGTACTCCAACAACCCTTCCTTTGAATCCTACCAACTTCTCACCCATGAACATTAAAAAAAAAAAAAAAAAAAAAAAAAAAAAAAAAAAAAAAAGAACAGCCTCTCGCCCAGTTCGTTGCCGGCCGTCGATGTGGTAGGAAGCGTTGTGGCGGACGCCATTCCTTGTATGCGCGGGGGAACGCTGAGCGTGCCCCACGCGGACTTAATAAACTAAAAACACTCGCTAAAAGCGTGTCACTTTCACAGTACATAAATAAACAAGAATAAAAAAAGAGAAACACTGGCACTAAAATTATCACTGATTAACACTTTAGTTGGCACCACTATCTCCTCCCGGGTGTAACACGGGGAAACAAAACTGTACACTATCCTCCCGGGTGTAACACGGGAATTGGATTTCCAGTGCCTCGGCACGGTTGCGTAAAGCACTACACTTTGATTCCTCCCGGGTTTACTTCGGGCAAAGTGTAGTGCTACGCCACGGCGCTGACCGCGTAGGTTAGCCGGTTGTTGGCGGGCCGATTGCCGCGCTCGGAATCACTCGCGCTCCCTACTGCCGTTCACTAACATGCGACCACTCTACCTGCTCTCTCTCACTGCTCACTTGAACCATGAACCAATCTGAGTGAATGAACCTGACATTGAACTGCCATTCCTGCGCTGGTCACCACCAGAGGTGCGGTATTGCCAAAATGTACTCACCGTTCAACAACAACAACAACAACAACAATAATAATAATAACAATAACAACAATAACAATGATGATAATAATAATTAATAATAATAATAATAATAATAATAATAATAATAATAATAATAATAATAATAATAATAATATTAATAATAATGATAATGAAAATAATAATGATAATAATAATAATAATAATAATAATAATAATAATAATAATAATAATAATAATAATAATAATAATAATAATAATAATAATAATAATAATAATAATAACAATAATAATAATAATAATAATAATAATTATAATAATAACAATAACAATAACAATAATAACAATAATAACAACAATAATAATAATAATAATAATAATAATAATAATAATAATAATAATAATAATAATAATAATAATAATAATAATAATAATAATAGTAATAATAATAATATAAGAGAAATAAAGCGAATTACGACCTGCCATTTGAGAACAGCATAAGTATTGGAAATCTCACACAAGTAACAAGGACTACCCACGAAATGGTTCTCAAAAAAAAAAAAAAAAAAAAATCGAGGTAGAACTGGAACTTAAAAATTCAATGCCACAACTGGGATTTGAGCCACAGACCTTCCGCTTACCAGGCGGCTGCTCTAACCACTGAGCTATTGTGACCAACTGCCAGAATGACATCAAATTCTCAAACCAGTTCGTATTTCTCCTGGTAAACCACAAAGGCAGTCTCACATCAGAGACAAATTACCCCAATGGTGACTTACTATTGTAAGTACTTTATATCCCAGGATTAAATAACCTTCAGATGGTAATTATTATTTATTTAGTAGAACTGGAACTTAAAAATTCAATGCCACAACTGGGATTTGAGCCACAGACCTTCCGCTTACCAGGCGGCTACTCTAACCACTGAGCTATTGTGACAAACTGCCAGAACGGCATTAAATTCTCAAACCAGTTCGTATTTCTCCTGGTAAACCACAAAGGCAGTCTCACATCAGAGACAAATTACCCCAATGGTGACTTACTATTGTAAGTACTTTATATCCCAGGATTAAATAACCTTCAGATGGTAATTCTACCTCTCAAACTTTGCCCACACACGGCTTGTGTGTTTAAAAACACCAACAGTAAGTTTGTTGGCATAAATAAATAATAATGGACATAGTGTATTTTAACAAGATTTACCGATAAATTCACATGCAATTGTTAGGACAAGTTGCGGTAACTGTCAGTGTGGTGGCATCATCAGGTATTCTAAAAATACTTTTTTTTACATATTTTTTCACAAAATATTCGAAACAATTGACAGTTTATTTATAACATGTTATAATTTTTGGATATAAAATTGTTGAACAGAACAACATCTCTCTCTCTCTCTCTCTCTGTAATGGGTTGTATGAATTGTATGTTCAAGGGGGAGTAGACAAAGATAGGCATGTCAAACAAAAGCGAGTAGAGGAAATCATGTGAATGTAACACGTTGTGTTTCTATTTCAGTCATAGAAAATTGTGTGAATTTTGTGTTGATGGGTGAGTAGAGAACATGTATATGTCGATGGACTTAAGATAATTTAGGAAGTCTCAATTCATAGCAGTAATTGAAAAGTGAAACTGAAGTTATGCTTCAGTCAAGTTGCAGCTAATTAAAGGTAGTATAGTTCACTTAAAGCTTAATAAATGAACTTAACATTTCGGATATTCTACATGAGATTGAAACCTCGGCCTCTTGCATGGGAAATGTAGCTCATTAGTTTCGATTGCGAGACTATAAATAAATCAATAATGTTCCGGGCACTGCTTTGGATTTCATTTGGCTTGGTTTCGCTGCTAATGGCTATAAACATTAAATTAAAAATTATGACGTGGCACTCACAGGATTTCCTCTACGACTGTACAACTATTCTTCCAGACGTTATTTCTCTATTTACACCATTTTAATCGAGATAAGCATTTGCACAAATTAATTTATTGCTTACTTTCTTGTAGGGGCAAAGGATTATGTAAATACAGTAGGCTTTAAGGGTGTGTCAAATCCTTTAAGAGCATTGTTGGTCGCTATGTGGTGGCTTTGTAATTCTATTCTCTTTGCATGGCCAGGACATATAAGACTAAGAATATTTGCATTGTATTTAGTTACATGCATATTACTGTAACTCGTTTTGTTGCTAAGAAACATGGCATTAACAAAATCTGGCACAAGTGGCTTACAGACGAGTAAATCGAAAGGAAAAGTATTGCATTCAGATGCGCGGGCTATTATTTTCGGTGTTTACACTTTTTTTTAAAAGAAGTGCGTGCGAACATTGTATTTAAACAGAGCCGGACGCTAACAGCTAACGCATGCAATGTAAGTGAACATTCATTGTCGCGCGTAGTACAACAAGGTAAAATAACCACTTCTGAATCCGGGTGGCCCTTGTTTATATCCCTAGGAAAACACCATAAGACAGAAAAACGGATTTCGAATCTGGACGACTTTCAGAAAGATGTACTGCTGAATCTGTATAAAGAAGTGGGCTTCAAAGCTTGGTGCATATACCGTATTTTATCGCATAATTCCCCCACCCCTTTTTTTTCTCGAATAATTTCCTTGAAAACACTGAGGAGGGAATTATGCGAGTGGTGCTTCCAGGAATTCAGAAAGGAAGGGAAACCATGTAGTATTATGTGAAAGTTATATAGATATACAGTAATTTGCGAATAAACTGGATACATACCACGGTTTCATTGGGCCTACAATGTATTGTTTCATTGTTTCTTTTCTCTGAGTATTCTGCGATCTCACTTCCGCCACTATCATCACTTTTTTCATTTATATCTGGCTCAGATAACACATCTTCATTTTCACTATTCCACAACATGTCGTCAGAACCATTAATGGCACCAGAAATACTTGTTTTTTTTTTTTTTAAACTCTTCTTAACAATATGACGACTTGTAAGAAATTGACTTACAAACAAACACGTGTGTAACTTCACATTTCAGTTTAACGATACGTTATGACAATGACTATAGGAGACTTAACCTGATAATGCACACCGGTCCAGCGGCGAAGAAAGCCGAAGTGTTGGAGTCACGTGACTAACATGGCTGAGCATCACGTGACATGCATCACGTGACTAGAAAGTTGAGCGGGAAAGGTAAGAAATACGCGCAAGTGATTGCAAGTGCAATATGGAAGTGATTAAAGTGAGCCAAAAAAAAAAAAAACAATTTATGTGCGTTGAGTGTGGGAGGTGGTACAAGCAGAGACATTTTCGACGTCACGCTTCCACAGCTCACCCGGGGAGAGTGAATGCCATTGCACCGATTGCACCTCTCCAAAAACTTCAGTTTAAGTGCAGCCGTTGCAACTTTGAAGGAAGATCAGAAAGTAGTTTATACGAACACTTGGAAGTGATACACGATAGACGTGTAAAATTGGATGAACTGGAATTCTCATCATTTGGAGACTTCAAGAGTTGGAAAGAAGGAACTGAGGCGGCAGAGGTAGCAGAGACACTGAACATTGCAGTATCTTTGCTGCAAGAGAACTCGCATGAATAAGTGCTAATGTGAGTTATTTTAAATTATACTATTTACTAAAATTAAAATTGCAGCTAACAGTACCTGAGAGTGACGGTTTAACTGAGAAAAATATATCTGTGTGTAATATTGGTATATTCTAGTTGAGTGCACCCCGAGCCAGGCCTCCTAGAGGGGATAAAATCCCTATGCTGGTACCGGGGATCGAACTCGGGTCCTCTGCACCAGAGCCAAGCGCGCTACCAACTGCGCTATGGAGGCGGTTTCCCTGTCAGTTCTCTAAAAGTAATGGGGCAAAATTGTATTCACATATGTATGGGCATCAACTGTTGACTCAAAAAAATTCAGCCTAAAACTGTTTCTCCACTAATGGTGCATCATATACCTGGCGAGCTGACTGAGTTAACACATACGAATCATAAACAAATACACATCGTGCAGTAGAAAACAATTACTGAGCTATAATACGCTTTGTAACTAAGTACAGGAGTAAATAATAAAGCACACTAGTAGTAATACAGCCACACGATATCGTGTCAACTCAATACTGATTGTGAACAGAGAAAAACAAGTGATATTCGTGACCTTGTGTATATCAGCTACTGGTGACGCGTTTCTGTGTACACAGTGGAAAAACACAGCGTACGGTTCACATGTATTTGGATCTCTGTAGAATGGGGTGCTGAGAACCATAGCAGTTAGAGAATCCATAAAAAGTCACCCATACTCTATAGTGAAACCAGTTTAGATCAATGTTAATTGTTCTTCACATATGCCATACACAGAACAAAGCTGATAACGAGAATAATAAGATTGTAAACTTGCTACCTAAATACTTTTTACAACAACTGAAATTGATTATAATCCATTTAAAATTGTCTATATTCTAAGTGAAAATAGATATGACCTAGCCCCTAGGCACACTCATTACTTAGGCTACATAAAATACAGCTATTCATTGCATTGTATTTTTATTTATTTCTAGGACATACACAGTGGGAAGCTGGAGTTGTGATTGTGGGAGTAAAACTAACAAGCTGTTGGCGTCCAGTACTGTATTTCATCGCATACTTGCCACACTTTCTCGTTCTGGTTATCGTTGCTCTTACTGATGGTGTTGAGCGAGCCTATAGTTATTATTTTGTGATGTGAACTTATAACAGTGTCGGATTTAGGAGTTATGTATGTTCCATATAAATTATTTTGTGATGTAAACTTATAAAATGTTGGTATTCAGGAGTTATGTATGTTACATTTTCATAATTTTCCGACATAAAATGTTAAAACTGTTAATATTCAGAGGAAGTTATGAGTTCAGAACCCAATTATTTTGTGATGTAACTCAAAAAAGTGTTGGTATTCTGAAGGAGTAATGTGTGTTCAGTGTCAATTATTTTGTGATGTAAATTTATAAAAGTGTGTATTCAGAAGTTTAGGACTTGTAAATTACCTATGTAAAACTAGGTAAATAAAGTGTGGTTTATTAAATGGGGAGTTGTTCATACTTTCTTCATAAAGTAAAATTATACAGCGCAACCATTTTGCAAAGAATAAATTATTTATGTGCAGCTGTGATAACTTTCAGTAGCTAGTGTACAATAATGGGAGTAATTCCGGGATTACAATGAACGAAACGTAATACAATTACTAGTTTAGCGAGATTTCTTACTTCACCATCTTGGCAGTTTGCAAACTGATGGCATCAACATTCAGGAATACATTACAATACGCTAAATACTCTACTTTCTCTGGTAAACTGAACAGATAGCAGTGATGGCATGTTATCTTTAATATTCCAGGTGTTGAGAAATCTTTATTTTACTACGCAGTGATTGCTTGCCTATAAAGCAAGTTGGTGTGACTGACCATGTGAAGTTAGTTACACAAACCTGTGTGTCTGTTTTAAGTATACATTTTGGCAATCCATCATTTGTTACTTCCTACACCAGCAACAATTCTTCTGAAGTGAGAGGGATGAGGTAAACTAGGGTCACCACTTTAAGCAGCAGGATAAGTAAAAACAAAACAGTGCATGAACATGTAACTGTATCACAAGGGTATATTTTTGTTTCATTAACAGAAGCTGTACACACATGTTTATCTTCTTCCTGTTACACAGTGGGTTTTACTCTGCATTTCATGTGCAATATACTCTACCTGATCACATACGAATAGTTTATACTGACTTAAATGACTCACCAGATTTTCAAATTAAGTCCAATCATTACTGAGATTGAAAGACTTATTCAAGATGCTCTCGGGCTTTGAGCCAGGGGTAGTGTACACCTGGCTCGAAGCCCGAGAGCATCTTGAATATGTTCGTCGCCAGGAAAGCTACAAATCTTATTTTATTTTATTGAAAGACTTGTTATAAACACACCTTTTTAAAACACTTTAACTTCTAAAGAAACTAACACTTTGAAACCTACAATGTGCTCAAGCACTGCCATAAAATCACTTTCATACACAAACAGTAAGTAGTTTTCACTTTCAATCATAACAAATGGAGAGAACACCGTTTTTAAAAGTTCCCAAATGACAAAATCTTCTTGTTTTGACACCATTCTCTGAAAGCTACCTCTTCCTGAAGTCTCTGCTATCACCTTTCTCCAGGATCCTTCTGAATTGATGCTAATGCTGTGCTGAAATATTTCGGTTGGTTCTCAAGGATAGTTGGTGTGCATCTTCTTTGAGCTAATAACGTTATAATTTGACTTGCAGCCACAACACAACAGCTCTGCGGCTCTGAAACAACAGAAATAGGTCACCTGGTGATAGCATTTGTAAGAAATACAGGTTATTTCAAATCTCAAAAAAATTATAGCTTACCTTATTTCATAAAAAATGCAGTAAACAAGCCTCAGCTCCTTCAATAACAAACTGACAGCCATATTTGCAGCAAGTGTCACGTGACGCCCAGCTGTGCGCCCAGCCATGTTAGTCACGTGACTCCAACACTTCGGCTTTCTTCGCCGCTGGACCGGTGTGCAATATAAGGTTAAGTCTATAGGAGTATTTTTGTGGCAAGCGCTGCATCGATTGTTGTCCATTGTCAAGTCATTTGAAGGCCACTCCAATAAGAACGAACCAGGAGAGGGAATTATGCGAAGTTTAATAGGTAAATATTTTTTAGTGATGAAAAATCATAGGGGAGGGAAATATGCGAGGGGGGTGGGGGTGGGGGAGCCTTATGCGATAAAATACGGTATGTTAAGTCATTCCTGGATTACGTGTTTTAAACCAAAAATGTAAGCTATCTTATGGCAAATTCTCTTTGCGATACAATGTTCACAATTTTTAATCAACACTGCATATTGATGTTTCTTACTGAGCTATAAAATAAGTTTGCTAAAATAGTCTTCACACAGCTGGTTTAAAAAATATTTTGTTCAATGGCGAGTTTCCGCTTTTGCTATATGTAATATAATATAAACTTTGATGAGATGTAAGCCTAACATACTTGCCTTATATTAATATCCGCATTGCAAATTCTGGTTGGCAGATATTGGGGAAACTATTTCCGGAGCTTCGCTCTGTTAACTTAAAAATTGCATCGTAAGGAACATTTTAAGTGCTGAAATGTCTAAAATACACAACCGAGAAGGCCACATTGGAATATTACTCATAAAATGTGGCTTGAAATTGTGCTTAGGCATTTGTTGCTTAATTATGTAGATTTTCACTTAGAATACCTAATATAGAAACTGATTAACATATGTGCAGAAACTCTGTATAGACACTTAGAAAAATTGAGAAAAATATGAGGAATACCTATCATAAAATGCCCCAAATTGCGCAACTACGACATCCGTTTAGATTTATTTAAATCATGACGTAACTCTGATTTTCACTCCGATAACAAAAATATTTACACGAAAACGTTCCTAGAAAATCGGATATAATAAAAAATTTAAAAACTCAACATTGTAATGTTTTATCACCTATTTATTGAAAGATATGAACTCCGTTGAAACATTAGATTGCAAATGAAAATTATCTGCTTAGATGAGGAATTTATATTTGAAGCAAATTACACGATTAGAGCCTATTGTCTCATTTTAAAGAGATTGAAATTGTTATGACAGGTTTTTAATGTGCACCTTGCAATCTTCACCGTCCTCGCTGCTGTCTACCGGTAACGCTCACGTGCATATCTCCCCTCTCTTTCTTTCGCGTAGCGATATGATCCGGCAACAGCGCTCCATGGCTGAGTAGGGATTGGAGCTACTCATGTGCCTTGGGCGGCACCGTGGCCGAGCGCCTACCACCTAGGCGGCCCGGGTTCGATTCCAGGGACTCGCATGTGGTATTCGTGGTGGACGAAGCAGCGTCAGGGCGGGTTTTCTCCGGGTACTCCGGTTTCCCCCGCCATCTCATTCCACCGGTGCTCCATCTTCAGGTGTCACCGCCTGCGGTGCCGTAGTAGTAAAAGCGGGCGTTAAACACTACTAACTAACTAACTAACTCATGTGCCTTCTTATTTCGTGCTCCCTATAGTTGTCGGCGGGCCCTTAAACAAAACTCACTCACTCACTGCCATACTTACACAGTCACACAGAGATTTTTTAAAACTACGATTTTTGTGCTCAGGAATTCTCAAAACACGTATTACGGATGAAATCTCGTATCGAATTTTTAGGTGAAATTCAATACTTTCTATTTTTTATACGTGTGTCGTAGAGAAAGTAAAAATGGCAGCTTACAGAGAACAGAAACATTGTAAATTGCACAAATGCGCAAAGCAGACACGTGATGTCGGGATTAGGAAACATAAAAAATAATATGCAGCACAGGAATTAATCCCAGATATTTTATGGATACAGGATCCCGAAACCTTTAAAGGCAAACACACACATATTAAAATAAGAGCAAGAACGATACGGCATCAACTATAATCTATAGGTAACTCAAAACTACAAATTGTTGATATTGCACACTTAAGTGCCTCTTACCTTCATGCCCGTGTGCTGCTGTGGCAAGGACTAGTTGCCGTTTGTCTCCCCGCACAACGAATATTCGAACCAAATTTGCAAGCTCACAGTTGACCATAGCCAGCTGCTCCGCTTCGCTCGGCATTTTACCCTGGCACTTCCTTCCATAAAATATGTTTTGGATCCACCACGAGATCTCGGTTAGATGCTCCTGCAGTAAATTACAATGCTTAACCTGATTGGCTAAGCTGCTGAGTGTTTCCACTTTTTCTAGCACCAGCTCTAGAAGCTCAACTTTCAGAACTAAAATATTCGCATTTGTGGCGAGCGTCTTACAGTGCTTAATGTGTCTCTTCATACTCATCCTGTTAGGCGGAGTATGTGTCTTTAATCTTCTCACTTCTACAATTGTATAATTCGTAACCAAGGCTTTCATGTCTGCCAAGATGGATAATAAATTCATAACTTCTAAGCTCGAATTATAATTTTCTTCATTACTCTCGGGTTCACTTTCTTCTTTTTCCATGTTGTTACAATTAATGGATTGTTTGTGAGTATTTTAAAAGATATCACAAATTAATTCGCTTACTGTGTGACGAATTTCACATTAGAGGATAAAAATTTTACCGTTTGTTTGATTAACGACGGTCAACAATGCGTTGCTGTGATAGCAAGCCATATCTTGTTTTTCTAAGGAATTAGCTAGACCAATGATGTCAGTTTTGACCAGTGTTGCCAACCACAATTCAATAAAACAAGCTAAACCGGCTTGCCAAAAAGGCTAGAAAAGGCTATATTATAATTTAATACCTATATAAACATTAGAAAACTACATTATTAAAAAAATAGGCATGGATCACCTAGACAAATAAACGTGGTCTTCGTCATCCCCCTCTGCCTCATTTCTACTGCTGCAGCTGGGATCTCCCTTAGGTTCTTGTATTAATGCAGGATTTGTACCAACAAGCTTCAATATTTCGTCTGGGACTTCGCATGAAAAGTCTGATGTGCTGCACTCACATGACTTTCTCTACTCTTGTACTAACCATTCCTACAAACTCTTTCTTCTTCGTCTTAGTTGAGATATAAACATTTGTAGAAATTATCTTATTGCTTACTTCCTTGCAGGTGCAAGGGGAATGTTAGAATACAGTATGCTTTGGCGTTTGTCAAATCTTTTAAAGCTTTCAAATTCCGTTCTCTTTGCAGAATTAATATAACAAACTGAATAACGATGTTCCATTTGACAGAAATACAAATAACAAGGCGTATCTCCGAAATGGTTAACTCTATAAAAAATCAGTCAGACATAAATTGTGTATTTTAGAAAGATCTACAGTTTTTCATAGAAAGATATGCTCTATCTCTAGCAGTTTTCCAGTTATGCAAAAGTCGTCCAGAGTAAATAGGAGTACAAAGGTTATAGCCAGAAATTTAAAAAGATACATTCCATTGGTCATAAGGATATTTCAAACTTAGGGCATTTTAATCAAAATCGTTAGAGCCATTTTCAAGAAAATGAAAATTTTCCATGTAAAGGGTAGTTTAGAATGGAACAATTTTCTTCAAAATCTTCGTGTCGCATCCTTGAAAAACATTAAACTTAAATACCAACTTTGGTTTTTAACCGACTTTTCGTTCTTGAGTTATGTTGTCCACAGGCTCGAGATACACTTACGAACCTTTTTCTAGAAAGTGCCAAAGAATCTAACAACTAGGTGGAATCCACACTCCAAGATTGAAAAAGTTCGGAAATTCACCATAAGGATTATATCATTACTTGCAATAGTGCAGTAGCGAGATTAAATTCTATATTATTTTTAAGGTACCGGTAGGTAAGTATAAAATGAAAAAGGCTAGAAGAGGTTAATGGAGCTTAGAAAAAAGGCCAGGAAAGCTACTTGTAGCTTTTTGGAAAATTTATAGCTAGATAGGTTCTCAAAAAGGCCAGATCTAGCCATAAAAAGGCTAAGTTGGCAACACTGGTTTTGACTACTAGGTGTTCTGTGGCTTTTGCCGAGTTATGACGCAATCACGAGGTTCAAAATTAAAGCTCTCTAATGCTTGGTTACCTCAGTAAGTGAAGGGCACGAAGCGTAGGAGGTAAACCGGAGCGAAAAGGTGACGTCATGAGAACGTAAGAGTCAAGGAGTTGCATACTAGAGTGTTCTGTGGTTGCATAGCTGAGCTAGACGAAACAGCGTCATAATTTCTCTAGTCGTGTCCATGTTCCTTGCAGTAGCCTGTATTCTAAAATTTAACGGGCTTTAGCGAAGGGAAAATTGAATCTCTCGCTTACTGTTTATCATTTGCAGCTTTACTAGATGCAATATTAACCGGGCTTGTGGGCCGTGGTCTATTGGGTTCCTTCTTCTTCCCAAACGTTTCGTCTGCGACTACGGCAGACATTTTCAGTGGCGGCGAGGTCGAAGTTTCCTAGTGGAGATCTCAGCACCGACTGCGCTGGTCAAGTTTCAAGTTTCACTTTTTTTTTTTATTTTATTAATGTTCATGGGTGAGAAGTTGGTAGGATTCAAAGGAAGGGTTGTTGGAGTACCGCGTCAGCACCTCCGTTAGTATATGTTAGGATACAAGCTGCCGCACATAGCGGGAGCGCGAAAAGGTAGGGTCCAGGACATGGCCATTACACGAGGCACTGGCCATGACCGTGGGGTTAAAGGTGAAGGTGGGTAAGAGAAGTAAGAGAGAGTGCTGAGGGGGAGTTAAAGGTGAAGTTCTTTATTTGAGTTGGGTGTTCATTTTTGTGTTTCCTTGGGAAGACTGTGTTGGTGGCTTCGAGGGGCCGCTGATATAGGGCAGGATGTCCGCATGTGTTAGTCCGGTGCCGCTACAGAGCATGGTCCGGCACTTGTTGACACATGGATGTCCTGTGTGGCTGAAGTAGCCTCTCCTCTGGACGAGTGAAATTTGCTCTGGTGTCAGTTTACGTGGTTGAAGAGTGTCAGTGTGGTGATAATGGGTTGCAGCGTTTGTGGCTGGCTGGTGAGTTTGTTGCTCGCGGTGCTGCTCTCTGGTGAGTGGAAGTGGAGGTGGTGAGGTCTGCGTACATGCTTCATGTGTAGTGGTCGACGGTTTGTTCTCTATTCTGTGGAGCTTGCGTTGAATTGATGCCAGTATGTCAGTGTTGTCCAGTTCTATTGTTGCACTGCGTAATTCCTCTAGTAGTTTAGCAGCAGCATTGAAGCCGGTGGTGTGAACTAGCAGTTGTCGTGTGATTGGTGTAAGCTGTTTGCGGTGAGTCCGACGTAGTGTGCTGATGTTCTTGCTGAGTTTCTGTATGTCTTGTTGTAGTGCTGTGAGTCTGGTTGTTGTTGTGTTGTGAAGTTCACGTCCAGTAGTTATGACGGTTTCAACTTGTGTCTTCACGGAGGCCGTGGAGTTGGCGATTGTTGTCACCGCGGCTGTTAATTGAAGTACTGAGTCCTCAAGCTTTTCCAGTCGTTTGTGGAGGCTTTGGATCTCCTGGCGGATGTCTTCGGCCTCGTTCCTGGGCAGTGGCGTTGTGGTGGTGATAGTGGCGTAGGTTGGTCTGGTCTGTTGCGTTGTTGATGCTTCTGCGTTGGTTAGAGCTGGTCGGCGGCGTGGCTGTGTGGCTGCGGTGGCAGGTGCAGGTTGTGGGGCCTGGGCCCGTGGGTAGTAGGGGCACTGCGCTTGCCCCGTGAAATGGCCTATGCCATTGCAGGTAGCGCAGTACCGGCGACGACGGCGGAGATCGTGGCTGGTGCACTCACTAGTGAGGCCGTAGGCCCCACAGTAATGGCACCTTGGTGCGGCGCTGCAGGTGGTGGCGTCGTGCCCATATCTGCAGCATCTGCGGCAGGGCACTTGTCGTGTAGTCCTGGCGGGCTCAGCAGGCAGGCGCCTCCCAAGTAATGGCAAGCCCGTCCTTATGGCAGCTTCTCGGTCTGCTGAGTCGGCGATGATGATCCTCATCAAGTGCGTTGGTCCTCGGGAGGTGACGATTCGGGTGGCCCTCAATGCTGATGGCCACTCATGTTGTGCTGCGCTCAGTAGATGCCTCGCTGGGAAGTCGCGAGGAACTCCTCGGATAATAACACTGGCCCCCGAGGGGGGACCGGTGTGTTGGCCGGGAGATGTTCCGTGGACGGCGGTGGTGGAGCCGGCAATTCCGGGATTGGCACAACTGCCTCTCCCGGCGAGCTAGCCTCCTGCCTGAGTGGCAGTGGCCGCTCGACTGGCTGCCTCTCTAACTGCGGTGATGTGGTGTCAGCGCTAGTGGCGCTCGGCGCGGCGGTGGCCTCAGCTACGGCGACTGTGTTGGTTGTCTCGGCGGTGGTTGTTGCGCTGGTTGTCTCGGCGGTGGTGATGTTTTTGGGTTCCGGGTCCGATGTGCTTCCAGAGCCCGGCGTTGGCGGCGATTTCCTGCGTAGCTTTCTTCTTCCCATATCCGGCGATGGCGACCTTCACTCGAACGTACGTTGCCTGTCTTCCTCTTGCCTCAAGTTTCACCACCAGAGGTGTGGTATTTATGTCGGCGGCTGGAGGGGAGAGGTGCGGTATTTATGTCGGCGGCTGGAGGGGAAGTACGTTGTGATAGGTCCGGGTGGCCAGTGGGCTGGACTTGTACCAGTAGAGTACTACCAGGAGCTGGCGTCTGATTGGCTGGAGAGGGGTTCTGGATTTTTGTTTTTGTTAACGCTGTTTGCCATATTCTGTTGAGTTTAAGTCCTTCCTCTTTGCGATTGACTTCAACACAGAAGAAATTGTCGCATGGGTCAAACTGAAAAATCAGCAATTGCTGAACATGCCATACTCGAAGAAGGGGAACACATCATCCAATATGGTAACACAGATATTCTGGCATCTACATCCCACTACTATTCTCGCTTATTCCGTGAAGCCATTGAAATACACAAGCACAAAAATAATATCAATCGCAAAGAGGAAGGACTTAAACTCAACAGAATATGGCAAACAGCGTTAACAAAAACAAAAATCCAGAATCCCTCTCCAGCCAATCAGGCGCCAGCTCCTGGTAGTACTCTACTGGTACAAGTCCAGCCCACTGGCCACCCAGACCTATCACAACGTACTTCCCCTCCAGCCGCCGACATAAATACCGCACCTCTGGTGGTGACCAGCGTACCATTCACGTTCGTCAGATGGTACTCGCTTCGTCCACATCTACTTTGGACCACTGGTGGAACACCGTGACGGCACAGCAGGGCCTCTCGTCAGGGAGCGGAAAAGACGCGCCTTCCTAAGGAGCTCGCAAAACAGCATCGGCCAGGCAACAGCCAGGCAAAGCACACGGTGTACCCTATAAGAGACTTGGCAAGCAAGTTTTAGGGTGCACCGAGAAGACCTACAAGACACCATCGCAGAGAACAAGAAACTTTACCGGAGGTGCTCCGGCAAGGGGGAGGCAGAGTCAATTAGTCATCTGCTTTCTTGTCTACTGAAGGAGGCTCACCGAGCCCTTCCAGGCCAGCAAGCGGGGATGGGCGACCGGCTCCACAGCAGTGACTCGGCAAAGACTAAGACTGACGGACTGACGAGACCGCAGGCCCACACGGCCGCAGCCAAGGGACCAGACTTCGGTCTGGACCCGGGGTTCGTTGGAACCCCAATAGGCACGCCGCAAGGCGATAGGCCCTCTGTGGGATGCCGGATGGTACCTGCAAAGACAAAGACCCCGACCCCGAGCACCAAGGTACAGGTAAGGCCTGACGTAATGAGTTCACCTCACCCGAACCCCCGGTCCACGGGTAAACATAGTCAAGGCGAAAGCCAAGACTCTCACCAGGGCCAAGAATAGGCCAAAGGTTAAAAAGGCAATAGGCCTTGTAAACCAAGGGACAGCGACCCCCTTGACACCACCAGCTCCCGTTACCACTCCTCCAGCACTGCCGGACGAAGATGGCTTTGTAGTGGTGCAAAGCCGCAGGAAACGGTCCTCTGGTTCAAACCCAGAGTGACCCGCTCCTTCACCAACACCTGCAGCGTCTCCCCAGAATCAAGCCGCACAAAAGGAGGGAAGAATCCCGCCTATTGTGTCCGACCCCTTTCCAAATCACATCAAAGTGATGAAAGATTTGAGGGCCAGGTTAAAGGCTGAATTCCAGGCAACAAGGCTCCCTGGACGTGTCGTTATCCGGACCACTTCCTCTGATGATCACACGGCCGCAAGGGAAGTGCTAAGAGCGTGTGGAATTAAATTCCACACGTACTCGCTACAGCGACCTCATGTGGTGTGTAGAGTTATTAGGGGCCTGGACTCGGAGACTGACCCCCAGGACATCCGTGTTGGCCTGTCGGACGAACACGGAATCAAACCACGGTCCGTGTTACAACTAACAAGTAACAGAGAAAAAGAGGGGAAACCCACCAAGGTGCCCCTGCCACTATTCCTAGTGGTAGTTGACAAGGAAGGGGAGGGAATCCCAAAGATCGATAAGGTCACTCACCTGTACCACACGCGGGTTACAATTGAGCCCTATCACGGCAGGGAGGGGCCGGCCCAGTGCTATAAATGCCTGGGCTTCCACCACTCCAGCTTCGCCTGTGAGAGGTCGCTCAGGTGCCTGCGATGTGCAGGGGAGCACCTTGTCAAGGAATGCCCGACCCCAATGGATCAAAGAAAGTGCGCTAACTGCGATGGGAGCCACAAAGGCATCTATCGCGGTTGCCCCAAACGACTTGCTATAATGCAAGGCAAGCAGGGCAAAGCTGCATCAGAGGTCAGGAAAGGGGTTTCGTTTGCCAATGCCCTGGCAAGACACGAAAGTGCTCTCGCGCAGGCTGAGGTTACGGAAGAGTCCCCTACAAGCCAGGTTGTCCCGAATGTAGCGCCAGTCCCGGAAAGCGTCGCGCAAGAGGTTGTTGTCAAGGAGACTGCACCAACCGCCAGCACCGCTCCTAAGGAGAAACGTCCCCCTAAGAAGGGGAAAAAACAGGCCTCTACTGCAAAATCAACTGCAGGGGTGAAAGCCAGCAACAAAACTGTTGCAAAACTTCTCCCACCACCAGCACCCGCAACTCCTGCTGGATCCTCCAATCAGGAACCAGCAGAGCCCAGTGAAGCTGGCCCGTCCTCCCGGACTGGCCCAGCCAATAACGAGGCAGCAGTACCCCGACAAAACAACCAGCAACAACCCTTAGGAGACGCATTCGCTTCCGAGGCCACTTTTCTTAAGCAAAACTCACCCCGTTGGAGGGGGCCACTTTTCTTAAGCAAAAGAACTTCGAGATCGTCTGCAGCTGCTTTGAAGAGCCCTACAAGCTTTGGTAAAGCGAGAAGCAGGGAATCCGAGCAAACTTCAGAAAGCGCAGTGCGCAGACCGCCACTCGCGCTCTAAGTCGCCCTGGGATCACCGCTGCAACTCCCGCTTGCCGGCAGCTTCAACGACGCTACAAGACAGGTAACTATAAGCAAGCAGGATAGACGAGGGATAGCACGACCGCAGCCAACAGTCTCTGACTGGTACCAAGGCGCCTTAACCGCTTCAGGTCCTCTGCTAGCCACGCTTTCTAGCACTCGCTAGCTGCCTCTTTCTCTCCATCTATCGCTATTTTCCTCTTTTTCTATTAGTTTTTAAGCTCCCCGGTTAGGCCCCCCACTAGACTTTTACTCTCTTCTCTCTTCCTCTTCCTAGGTAAATCTTAAGCTAACTGCCCTTAAGGCACTTCACAAGAGCTAGACCAAGTTGTAACCTACCTGCTATCTGTCTTTTTAAAGACCGAAGCAGGCCAAATAAATAAGACCGTCCCTCATTTAAACACTTAACTAAACTCTCACTTCACACTCATTCAGGGAACCCCAGGTAATCGGAGACATGGGTAAAGTAGGCAAAACTCTCTCCCTCGTCTCTCTCCAAACCAAATAAGCCGATCAGAGCCACCACACTTATCACCACCAAAACAAAAACACTCAAACACACCACCCCAACAACACCAAAAAGACCACACACACGCTCACATAAAAAGACCACACCACCACCACAAACAAACACACCAACCACTTCAGATACAAACATGCCAACACTAAACACAAACACTGACAACACAAGCACACCTAGCACAAGCACACAAAACACAGACACACCAAAACAAACCACAAACACAAACACACCAAGTACACCAAACACGCCCAGTACACCAAGCACACTGAACATCTCAAGCACATCAAATACACCAATCACAGACACGCCAAAAACAAACACACCAAACACTGACACAGGAGACAAGCCACAACAAACACTGGAAGCTGACACAAACACAAACAACACAAAAACACCCACACATACACCAGACTCTGAAATCGTACTTCCTACACCACCCCCTCCAGTACAATCACCCATCCAGGACACCTACGCTGACGTCACCACAAGGCCACCCACCCCCAAAACAAACAGCTACACGGAGTATAGGGCCAATCTCGCGCCTTTGTATCTCCACAAAAGCCAGGCAACACACATACACACAATCACCAACAAATTTGACACATAATACAAACCTACACACAAGTACACAATACACCGCGCAAATCGCTCCGGTGACTTAGCTCTAAAAATGTTCAGCCTGAATGACTACCATAATACACCTCAGGAATGAGGGCGCACAGTGTTATCTCCTCCAACACCCAGAAGCTAGAACAGTTAGGTTTGTCATAAAAGGTCTGTGCGCCCCGTTCACCGGAGAACACATAAAATCAGTACTGGCACAACAGAATTTTGAGGCCATTAGGGCAGTGCAAATGCACTCACTAGGCAGGAATAGACACCCCCTCCCAATGTTCATAGTGGAAATGGAGGACACCCAGGAGAATAGGAAGATACTCGGCCTCAAATACTTGGCCCACTTTAGAGTCAGAGTAGAAGAGTACCACTCTGCTCCAGAGCCCAAGCAGTGCCGACGCTGCCAGCAGCTATGGCACTACTACAGAGAATGCCAGGCCCCCACACAAGTTTGCGCCAAATGTACAGGCCCCCACCCCTCCTACACCTGCAAAGTGCCCACAGAGGAACGCCTGTGCGCCCTCTGTGGCCAGAAAGGTCATGGAGCAACTTGACGCGGTTGCCCCAAATACCTCTCTGCACTGGAACGCGCAAGGCCCAGGGCACAGCCAGGGAACCCCAAACCCAGGAATGAACAGACAAAATTACCCCAGGCTGGCCCGTCATCAGCAGAAGGGCAATGGTTTACTCAGGACCGCAGAGGCAGAACCCGCCCAGCCCCCGCCCCTTCTGCAGCAGTGACCAAGCAGGTTGGCGGCGCCGTGGCCGAGCGGTTAGCGCGCTCGTCTACCACCTAGGCGGCCCGGGTTCGATCCCAGGGACCCGCATGTGGTATTCGTGGTGGACGAAGCGGCGTCAGGGCGGGTTTTCTCCGGGTACTCCGGTTTCCCCCGCCATTTCATTCCACCGGTGCTCCATCTTCATGTATCATCAGTGTCACCGCCTGCGGTGTCGTAGTAGTAAAAGCGGGCGTTAAACACTACAACAACAACAACCAAGCAGGTCACTCCTGCCCAAGTCACGGCACCCACAAAGCGACACACCCCAACACAACACAACACACAACAAGCCACAACGACACACAAAACCGCTCCCACACAAACAACCACACACCAGGCAACACACACAAAGGGACCAAGCTTTTTGGTCCCAAAGTCGCAAACCCCTCGCGATGCATTCGAAAATGGCCTTGCACTAGCCGACTTCCTCTTAAAGTTGGGCTACCCAAAACTGGAATTAGGCTGGAACTCGTTCCTCCAGCACGCAAAGTGGCTCCTGGAGCAAATAAACACCAACAGCGACCCACTTTTCCTCTTTGACCATGTCACGCATTTCCTGGGAATTCTCGCACAGTTCACTTGTTATGAGTAACACACCCACCGTAAATATCATATACTGGAATTGCAATAACCTCAAAAGGAAGCGCAAGGAGTTTACGGAATTCAATCCAAATAGCGCTATTTAACGAAACCCACCTGGGACCTGTAGATCGCTTCTCAGTCCCAGCATACTCAGTATACCGAACAGATAGAAATAGGAGAGGCGGAGGGACAGCCGTAGTTATTCAAAATTCAGTACAACACCACCAGGCGTTTGTCCCCCAACTAAACCGAACAGAAGCTACCGCGGTTAGTGTAAAGCTTCTTAATACCGAAGTTACATTTATTGCGGCATACAATCCACCCTGCGATATTGACACGGACGACATCGATACACTATTGCGTATGACCCAAAAAGTAGTAATAGCAGGGGACTTGAACGCGAAACATTTCCTCTGGAATTGCGTAGCTGCAAACAAGGCGGGCAATAAACTACTAGCATACATCAACAGACATAACATACTTCTAACAGGCCCTGAAGAGCCGACATTCATACCAAGAGTACATACACACAGACCAGATATACTAGACATTGCTTTCCTCAAGGGCATTACACACAACACAAACACGCACGTAATTAACGAATTAAACTCAGATCACCTCCCAGTGTTACTAGAAATTGAAGCCCCAATCACTTATAAATCGGAACCTCCAAGACCCAATTACAGACAAGCAGACTGGGAGTCCTTCGAAAACACACTACAAAACATTATACACGATCACACAATCGAGACACATGAAAAACAAGACGAAGCTATTGAGCATATCGTAGAATCAATTAAGCTCGCTACCGAACAGCACATCCCAATCAGATATCCTATAACTTCTACAGAAAGATTTCCACGCGACACTAGACAAGCCATTCAGGACAGAAATCGCGCGAGGCGTAAATGGCAAAAATCGCGTAACTTAATAGACCGTAATGCGTACACGGAACTAAGCATTCAAGCAAGCGAACGAATACGAGAATACACAACAAATCAGTGGCACGATGTGTTAAGTAACATCAACCCACAAAACCATACAATCTGGAAAATAGCCAGAAACCTAACGCGTACGTACACACATGTCCCTCCCCTCCACACGCCTAACGGAATAGCGGAAACTCCCCGAGCCAAAGCCGAAGCATTTGCAGACACCCTAGAGGCGACATTTGAACCGAATGCCTTTCCGTCAGACCAAGCATTTGTGGACGAAACGGAAGCAATGGTTGTGAATATCGGTAGAACACTAACGCATAATAAGACGCGAAAAACGAATGCGGGTGAGATCAAATGGATCATTAAACACCTGCCCTCTAGGAAGACCCCAGGGCCAGACCAAATTCCAAATATAGCACTAAAACATCTGCCAGCGAAAGCACTGAAGCTACTGGCAGATATATTTAACTATACAATTGAAAAAGGCAGATTCCCTCCACAGTGGAAAGAGGCCAAAATTCTCATGTTCCCTAAACCGAGAAAGAGCCAATTACAGCCTGAAAACTATAGGCCAATCAGCCTCCTCAGCACTATGAGCAAGGTTTTAGAGAAAATAATACTCAAAAGACTTACGAACCACATAATAAAAAATAACTTAGTAATTAACGAACAATTCGGATTCCGGGCACAACACTCGGCAACACTACAACTATTGCGAATGACGGAATCCATCACGCGAGGATTCAACGAAAACCGATCCACAGGGGCCATCTTCTTGGATATTGAACGGGCCTTCGATCGCGCGTGGCACGCTGGTCTACTCAGAAAGCTCATATCACTGGAATTCGCGGACTCTATGATAGGCATAATAAAGGACTATCTATCTCACCGAACGTTCCGCACGGCAGTCGAAACAGAGACATTAACGCGACGGCCAATCAGGGCAGGGGTCCCACAAGGAAGTTTATTGGGGCCCACCCTCTTTAATATTTACATAAATGATTTACCAGAGACGATAAGAGTAGACCGATATCTATATGCGGATGACACAGCGCTTGTCACACAATCAACCATGCCGAGGATTATACGCACCAGGCTACAAAATGCTCTAAATGATTTAGAGCCATGGCTCACGAAATGGCGCATAAAGGTAAATACCAGAAAAAGCCAGGTAATTGTATTCACCAAGCGAATTAAGCACCGTCATGGTAAACATGGCCTTCAGCCATTAACGCTTGGACAAGAGCCAATCCAATGGAACAGCAAAACCATCACCTACTTAGGTGTAACAATGGACCAGGGCCTTACGTGGAAACAGCACGTAGACACCGTAAGAGCCAAAGCCAATGCACAACTCAATAAGCTATACCCAATAATCAACACAAACAGTACTCTAAAGTTAGAGATGGGCACTACACTTTATAAAACACTAACCCGGCCCATCCTAACATACGCTGCACCCGTATGGGGACATGCAGCGAAAACACACATAAAGAGACTGCAAACGATGCAGAATAGAGTACTCCGAATAATCGCGAGACTACCCGAAGTAGCTCCAACGCTCCAATTACACGAGGAGCTAAAAGTACATTCCATTGAACAGTTCATAAAAAGGCTCACCTGTAACTTACTTGATAAGAAAAACAAAAACCACAACGAACTAATTCAAAACCTAGGAAATTATGATATAACGCACGAAAAACATGCAAGGCCACTATCTCTATTCCAGAGAACTATTGGTCTCGGGGAGCCAGATGTTGACATGCAACAATATCTGGACAACCTAGTTAACTACCCCGATGTTATCCATATGTGAACTGTGCATCACTCTCACTCTCTCTCTCTCTCTCACACACACACACATTCATACCTACAGTTTCTCTTCAGATAACCCTCAAGTCCTTATTTATAAGGCGGACCCAAGGGGATGAGGGCCCCCTCGGGAGTGGCACTGGCTCGCACCTGCATTTCAGGCAGACTGCCCGCCAAGTGTGCACTCCAGACGAACAGGCGATACAACGGACATGCACTCACCCAATTGACGATGCCGGATGGTATATCAACAACCTTAATTATGAATTGCAGACGACGCCATACGGCGGAACGTAACAATTATAATTACACTAGATTGACGACGCCACAAGCGCGCAAATTACCACTAACCTAAGAGACTAATTGTACGCACTTCCTTTGTTCTTAGTGTATGTACATGTATATTTAGATTGTTTCAGGGATCCAGCATGCAGGGTATCGACACGCTCCCAGACTTCTGAAGCGCACGGACAGACGCGGCGTATTCACGCCAAGATTCATAGCACCCTGATTTTTGACAGCAATCACAAATGACTCCTACCAAACCATCCATGACTCCGCTAGGGGGCAAGCTGGGCTTCGGTCAAGCTCGTCTCCAAGCTCCTAACCTTCTCCGTCTAGTTACGCTATGCGAACCAGCTCTATCTTCACCACTGAATGCGCGGGTGCTACAGGCGGTACCGCAGCAGGCTTTCACCTTCCTAATCCGGTTGATGGGGGTTTTTAGTGGGTATGGCCATCTTCAATGGCGACTCCCACAGTACCATGGGGTCTCGTAACAAGATTTTTCCCCTCCACCTAAAAAAAAAGGAAAAAAAAAAGCTTCCGAGGACATGGCTGAGTTTATTCAGCTGTCAACCTGGTTCGCCGACCTAGTTCAGCATTCCCTCCCGATATTACGGCGCTGCAGGGCAGTCATCGATAACCCCGAGATTTCCGCTGTGAAGAAGCACCTCACGGTGCTTCAAACGGCCAAGGAACTGTATTCCACTGGCGGCTCGCAGTCAAAATTTTAGGGTAGGCAAAGTGTAACAGTAACAACAAACAACAACAACAACAATAACAACAACAATAATAATAATAATAATAATAATAATAATAATAATAATAATAATAATAATAATAATAATAATAATAATAATAATAATAATAATAATAATAATAATAATAATAATAATAATAATAATAATAATAATAATAATAATAATAATAATAATAATAATAATAATAATAATAATAATAATAATAATAATAATAATAATAATAATAATAATAATAATAATAATAATAATAATAATAATAATAATAATAATAATAATAATAATAATAATAATAATAATAATAATAATAATAATAATAATAATAATAATAATAATAATAATAATAATAATAATAATAATAATAATAATAATAATAATAATAATAATAATAATAATAATAATAATAATAATAATAATAATAATAATAATAATAATAATAATAATAATAATAATAAACCCCGTTTATCCGAAATATAGGGGGCGAAGTCATTGCGGATAACGCAAACAATATATTGTTTGGTTGTTAAATAAGAGCAGAGTGAATGAGTGTGACTTACGGACGAATTACCGCCAAAACTAAAATCACGAGTGTCGGTAGACTTTTTTCCAGGGGGGCATGTTGTAAATTTGCAATCATATAATATTAAATCATTATTTTACTGTCAAAATTTATAATATTTGTTGCAGATAACCGTATTAATTTGTGCTAAACAAAAATTGTTCTTTACATCAAAATTAAAATAATAGTTTAAAAGTCAGTAACTGACTGCACATTAAGTTCACCAACTTCCAAGGGGGGGGCCGTGGCCCCCCTTGCCCCTGTTTCGCGACGCCCATGACTAAAATAGATTAAGAAATTGAAAAATTGTCTGACTGCAGATGTGTGTTAAATAGCTAAAACACTCCTCTTTTCATTTGTCAGTGCGCCGCGAAAGCGAAATTTGTAATAGTTCACTAATTAAGTCGGTAATGCTGGTATTACACAGAGATAACGACAGATTCAGATCTCTGAGATCTTCGTTCGTGGAGTATGGCTGTTCGGAAAATGTCGCATAAATTCGGATTTGGGCAGGCAAGTGTTCGGACTGCTGGCAGACGCGTCTACGCATGCTTGGAGTGCATATACAGACGGAATGTTTCCTTATCCCTGTTCAAGGGCCTCGTACTGAGGAAATGGGGCCGGGCAGGCAGAGGTTAAGCTAGCCTGCTCTCCACTACCCAGGTTCCATGCGTATCATTTCTGCCGCGCGCAGCGCAGTTTTGATGAATCGGAATTGAGATTAAAGGATTTGACCATGCGCTGGTCATTATAACCGAGAAAACTTTTCTTGAACTGCAATTTAGGGGAAAATGACGGTTCAAATGATAAAATGCAGAATCATAGTTAAACATTATTTGTTGATGTATTACGATAGGGTAGGCAATGCCTACCCTGCCTACCCTGAGGAGCCGCGCCTGCTGTATTCTAACTCCGCGAGCTCTTAATGGCGCATAGAACTGTGCGTTCATTTAGAGCTGCGTTCTGGAACGCAAATGGAGTTAGAGACCAGAGACCTGGCCTGTTAGAGTTCGTAGACAGTCACGGGATTGATAGCCTGATGGTCTGTGAAACGCACTTGCACGCCGGTGTACAGTTTACCCTGCCAAGTTACGCCGCTCATCGGTCTGATCGGGTCGGCCGACAGGGCGGTGGTACTGCCATATTCATAAAGAACCATCACACCCATACTCCTGTTACCATTTCTCCGCTACAACACTTGGAAGCAACCGCCATAAGGTTATCCTTGGGCGGGAACGACCTAGTGCTTGTGGCGGTATATGACCCGCCGGATGGCCGTTTCCATGAAGCGGACATTACAGCTCTCCTGAACCTACACCATAGGGTTTGCATTGCAGGCGACTTCAACGCAAAACACCCAAGCTGGCACAGCCGCACACAGAACGTTAAGGGCCGGGGACTGTACCGTCTCATTAGCGGGAACCCCGCCCTTCACGCGCACGGGCCGAGAGGTCCAACTCACTACCCGGCACACGGCGCCGCGGACATCATTGATTTCGTAATCACCAAAAACAAACCAAAAACCATCACACCCATACTCCTGTTACCATTTCTCCGCTACAACACTTGGAAGCAACCGCCATAAGGTTATCCTTGGGCGGGAACGACCTAGTGCTTGTGGCGGTATATGACCCGCCGGATGGCCGTTTCCATGAAGCGGACATTACAGCTCTCCTGAACCTACACCATAGGGTTTGCATTGCAGGCGACTTCAACGCAAAACACCCAAGCTGGCACAGCCGCACACAGAACGTTAAGGGCCGGGGACTGTACCGTCTCATTAGCGGGAACCCCGCCCTTCACGCGCACGGGCCGAGAGGTCCAACTCACTACCCGGCACACGGCGCCGCGGACATCATTGATTTCGTAATCACCAAAAACATTCCATTTCACTTGGACCTCTCTGTGATTAACGCTCTGGATTCCGATCACAACCCTGTTGTGGTCGACTCAGACGTTAATCTCACTACGCTGGGAGTGCCGGACTGGGTGGAAGAAGTCGACTGGGACGCGGCCGTCCTTGCCCTTCAGAACTCCGTGGAGGCAAATCCTCGAATAGACTCGCTTGAGGCTCTCGAGTAGGCAGCCGCGGGGTTTGCAACCTCAGTCCTAAATGCGGTGCGTGCTCACACACACCGCATTCCTACCGAAGCACCAAACCCGACATCTATCCCTGTACCACTTAAACGCCTCATACAAGCAAAGAATGCTGTCAGACGGCTATGGCAGAGATTCCGACATCCTAGGATAGGAATAATACACTAGAGGTTCAAATTCCTGGTGAGACGACTCCTAAGAAAACACAGGCAAGCAGCTTGGGAAAACACGTTGCGTCACGTAAACCTCCAGGAGAGGAAACCGTGGCGCATCGTCCGAGGCTTGCGGAAAGATAAATCTGTACACCAGCATCCTGTGCATAGCCCTCGGGGAAGACTTGTGTTCGAACCGAGGGAAAACGCTGAGGCACTAGCAGACTATCTGGAAACTCAATTCCAGCCCAGGGAAGATCCACAGAACGATAACCATACTGACCTCGTGGAACAGGCGGTAGAAGACTTCTTAGAAGTCAGACCCGCGGGCCACGAGGTGTTCCACATCCCGATAGTTACCCCTCGCGAGGTAACTAACACCATAAAATCCCTAAGGGCCCGAAAATCCCCTGGACAGGACCGTGTAACAGCGGAAATGCTCCAGCACCTTCCCCCTAGAGCCGTGATGCACTTGACCCGGATTTACAACGCATGCCTCAGCATGCGTCATTTTCCAGCTGTCTGGAAACAGGCGCGTGTGGTATGCGTGTTGAAGCCGGGCAAAAATCCGGTCTTTCCATCTAGTTACCGCTCCATCAGCCTCCTACCAGTTATCTCGAAAGTATTCGAGAAACTGTTCCTGTCCCGCCTTGGACCCCTATTGGAGGAAAAGGGTCTCCTACCAGAACACCAGTTTGGTTTTCGTTCTGGCCACTCCACGACTGAGCAACTACTGCGTGTAGCCGAAAAAGCTTCCCTGGCTTACCAGGATAGGGCTAAAACGGTGGCAGTGTTGCTTGACGTGAAAAAGGCATTTTCTACCACTTGGCACGAGGGGCTTGTCTACAAGCTCATACAGCACGAAATCCCCCCTCCATATATTTACTTGGTGGCTAGTTTCCTACAGGAACGTAGCTTCCGGGTGAAGGTGGAGGGATCATTCTCCAGAGAGAGGCCCATTGGCGCAGGAGTCCCCGAGGGCAGTGTACTGTCACCGGCACTCTTCGCAGCTTACATGGCCGATCTCCCCACGCACCCAAACACACACATCTGTTAGTATGCGGACGATCTACTGATCTTCGCTACTAACAAGAACCCGCGCTACAGTTACCACCAAGTACAAGCCCATCTCCGTGCCATCACTAGATGGTGCGAGAACTGGCGTATGTCTATAAACCCGGAGAAAAGCTCTGCGATTCTCCTGGCGAATACGAAAGCCAACCGGCTCCGCGGGACCTCGTGTTGCGGCGCCGTCGGATCCCCTGGGTCACTACGGCGAAGTACCTCGGGGTGACGCTGGATCGGCGGCTGACGTATAGACATCACGTCAGGGGCAAGGTACTGCAAGGTCATGCTGCTCTCCGGCAGCTATACCCAATTCTCAGTTCCAAAACCATGCCCCTACGCCTGAAGCTCCAGCTGTATCGTGCGATCATTCCACCTCTGGTTTTGTACGGATGCGAGATCTGGGGAGTGGTGGCAAAGTCTACCTTCATCAGACTCCAGACGTTGCAGAATCGGGCGTTAAGGATGATCTATGATACCGGCTGGAGATTTCCTGCCCATATGCTCCATGAACATTCCAGCATCCCGTACATTGTCGACGTGATTAAAACCCGCTCTCGCACAATGTACAACAAACTCCAAAATCACCCTAACCCTCTGGTGAATACTCTGGGCCAATATCACCAGAGCCAGCCGCGCCAACTACCATCCAAAAGACTACCAAAGGTCATATTAAGTCCGGCGGTATAATCTCAAAGATGGGAAAAGCGGCAGTTCAATCTGTATCCAAAACAGAGTAAATTACCTTTTCAGTTCACCTCTCAGTGAGTGACTGATGGCCAGAACCCTGGTGGGAATTAGCGCGTCACCTGATTGGCCAGCCAATCAGAAGCCACGCACTGCCAGCTCGTGGATAAACCCCACCCACCCGATTCCCTGTACCTATAAAAACCCCTGATCCCAAATAATTTTCCACGGGGATTCCGGCGGAGAACTTCGAGACAGCAACATCAGCAGAGAGAGAGAGAACTTCCAGTATCGTCGCAGCAAAGAAGCTGCTGCCGTTGGATTGCGGTTCGAGCATTGCCGTGGAGAAATCCAAAGCTCAGCTAAAGCGCTTGCGCTAAGGCACAAAAACAACAGTTTAGACGAGTAGGGGAGTAAGGCTATAGCGAGCAATCTCTTAGATTAGCTTAAGCGCCTCTTTGAGGTCCGGCCCTCTTCTCCCCGTGCTTCTTAGCGCTCACTAGCTGCTCTTTCTTTCTACTCTTCTCTTTTCCTCTATTTCTATTTAGGTTTAAGGTCCCACTAGGCCCTTACCCCCTTTTTATCTCTTAAATTTTCTAACTCTTTTTAAAAACTTTCTAAAAACACTTGCAATGGCTAGGAGTGGCAAGACTGCAACAACTGCCAAAAACTCTGTCTCTCCTTCTCAAACCAAGACAACGAGGAGCAAAACCCTACCTAAAACCAAGACACATTCTCCTTCCCGCTCCAAGACCACCACACCCTCTCAACCTATACCTGAGGCTCCTTCAAACCCTTTACCTGCGGCCACACCTGAGCAACCCTCTCCTCCTATACCATCGTCACCAATACCCAGCACCTCGGCCAACACTTCTGACAGAGGACCAAACACACACACACCCCCCGTACAAGTCCAGGAACTAACCAAGAAAACTGACATAGCGCCTATATTTGTCAGCAAAAGCCAGGCCGCGAAGATCCGCCAAATAAACCAGGACATAGACAAGACTTGCTCCCTCCAATTTAACTTTACAGTAAACACAGCCCGTAACTCCGGAGACTTTGAGTTTAAGACGTTCTCCTTGAGTGATTACCAGATTTTGGTAAGATACCTCAAGGAAAAAGGCATACAGCATTACTTGCTCACCCAGCCCCAGGAAAGAACAGCCCGCTACGTTGTGAAAGGGCTGTATGCCGAGTTCTCCGGAGACGAAATTAAGGAAGACCTGGCACTATGCGGGTTCCAGGCTATTAGAACCGTACAAATGAGAAGGCGCACTCATGATAGGTCCCCCCTGCCCATGTTCTTAATTGAACTGCAGGACACCCCCGAGAATAGGAAGATATTAGATCTTAAGTTCCTGGCACATTTCAGAATCCACGTAGAAGAGTATAGGGCGGCCACAACACCTAAGCAATGCTCACGCTGCCAACAATTCTGGCACGTGAAAAGAGACTGTAGGTCCCACACCCCTATCTGCGCAAAATGTGCAGGGCTCCACTATTCTGGCACGTGCACCGTTCCACCTCTGGAACGAACATGCGTACTTTGCGGCGCCAAGGGCCATGGTGCAACCTGGCGGGGTTGCACCGCTTGGTACGCAGCGTGCAACAAGATGGGTAAACCATCTTCCCGTGCGCAGCCTCCCAAAACCCAAGATCACAGAACGCACCAAACTTACTCACAGGCTGCAGCACCAACGGAGTGGTTCACCAGGAATCGTAAAGGCCGGTCGCGTCCAGCCCCAGTAGAGGAACCCTCCGTGGTTGGGCAACCTCGGGTCGCTCCCGAGGACCGCCCAACGAGAAGCGAGCGACACCCTCGACAACCAGAAACTCTCCCCTCCCAGGCAGGACCCTCTCAGACAGCTAGGCCTCACCAAGCTGCAAAGTCGCTCCAGCCCCACAAGCAGCGTGATCCCTCAAAGGCGTTGAGATCACTAGTACAAGTACTAGGTATGTCAGCACACAGAGTGCCTCTTCACCTTCTTGAGGATGACCTGCGATTTCTAAGTGGCATCATCACACAACCCGGGACAGACATAATACAGACTGCACACCACATAGCCGAACTAATTCATAGCATTCGCCAATACGGTCATGGGTAATTCCGACACCATTAGAATTATCACCTGGAATTGCAACGGCATTCGAAAAAGAATTAAAGAGCTTGCAGATTTCCTCCAAACGCACTCGATACAAATCGCGTTACTTAATGAAACAAACCTAAAACAAAATCACCGTTTTTCTGTTCCCGGATACCAAGTATATAGAAATGACAGAGACCGCAGAGGAGGCTGCACGGCCATAGTCATTCAGGCAAACATTAACCATTATAGAATCAACTCTCCTAACTTAATTCGCGCCGAAACCACGGCTATAAAACTGAACATCCACAACACGGATATAGTCATAGCCGCCGTCTACAACCCCCCTGGGGATATAGACACAAGCGATATAAACAAAATAATGAATCTAGGACCCAGAGTACTTGCTGCAGGAGGCTATAACTGTAAGCACTACTTCTGGAACTGCGTAAATCCAAACCCACAAGGGACGAAATTACTGAATTTTATAAACAACACCAACTTTCTGATCGCTGGCCCGGATGGACCAACGTTCACTCCGCACATGCCAAATCACGCGCCGGACGTCCTAGATATCGCCCTGCTAAATAACATACCGTTCAACACTGACTTTAAAGTCCTACAGGAGCTTACATCGGACCACCTGCCGGTCTTGATATCAATCAATGCTCCTATCGCGTTTAAACCAGCTACTTTAACACGCAACTATAACCAAGTAGACTGGGAAACATTCAAAGATACGGTAGACTGCTACCTGCCAGAGCTGCAACTAACCTCCGCAGCAGAGCAGGACGTAGCTATAAACAAACTAGAAATGGCAATAAAGATAGCCACCACGGCCTGCGTGCCCTTAAGGCAACAACAGGTTAGAAACGCCAGATTTCCACATGACATAAAGGTGCTACAGAAAGCACGAAACAAAGCCAGACGCAAATGGCAGAAAACAAGAAATATAATACACCGAACTGAATACTACGAAGCCAGGGATTTAGTCAATGAACGCGCACGAACGTTCATCCAAAACCAATGGAACGACACATTGGAAAACCTAAATCCCCAACAAAACACAATATGGCGAATAGCCAAATGCCTAACGCAAACGCGCACAAGTATTCCCCCCCCCCTTCAACACAACAATACTATAGCCGAAACACCCCAGGCAAAGGCTGAAGCTTTTGCGGTCACATTAGAAAATGTGTTCTCCCCCAACCCGGTAATCGGGCAAAACGACTTCACACGAGAATTAGAAGACGAAGCCGAAAACGTAGGCCAAACACATAACAAACTGCGAAAAAATAACCCAGGCGAAATAGGATGGATTATTAGGTATCTGCCTACCAGAAAAGCGCCGGGACCAGACAAAATACCAAATGTGGTACTAAAGAATCTCCCGCACAGAGCCCTCAAACTTATAGCGGACATATTTAACTACACGTTACAAAATGGCAGGTTTCCTCCAAGCTGGAAAGAAGCCAAAATACTTCTATTCCCCAAAGCAAACAAAAATCTGGCACTTCCAATAAATTACAGGCCAATTAGCTTACTAAACACCATAAATAAAGTGCTAGAAAAAGTTATACTCAAAAGAATCAACAAACACATACATAAACATAACATACTTATTCCCGAACAGTTCGGGTTCAGAGCCCAACACTCTACCACACTACAACTACTGCGAATGACTGAGCAAATAACGAATGGCTATAACACGAATAAATCAACAGGCGCTCTTTATTTGGATATAGAACGCGCTTTTGATAAAGTCTGGCACGCGGGACTAATTAAGAAACTAAAAGACTACGCCTTCCCCGATACGGCAATAGCTCTAATTAGGGATTACCTCACTGAGCGGCGTTTTCGCACTACGGTAGAGGAAGCAGTATCGAGCGTGAAGCAGATTAGAGCCGGTGTCCCACAAGGAAGTTTATTGGGGCCGACACTATTCAACCTTTACATTAATGACATGCCCAACTTAATAAGAACGGACAAATACATCTACGCAGACGATACTGCCCTAGTAACACAGTCCACTCAACCTCGCATTATCCATCAACGGCTCCAAAATGCCTTAAATACGCTTGGAGAATAAAAGTAAACGCACGAAAAACTCAAGCAATAATTTTCACCAAAAGAATCCTACATAGGAAGAATCAGCGTGTCCTCCAGCCGCTAATGTACCAAGGCGAAGGAATCGACTGGAAGAACCAAGTGACCTACTTAGGTCTAGTTATGGACCAAGGCCTTACTTGGAGCAAGCACATCTCCAAGATACGAGCCAAGGCAAACGCTCAGCTAAATAGACTATACCCAATAATCAACATAAATAGCCAACTCAATATAAACATGGGTCTTACTCTATACAAAACACTCCTAAGACCAATAATAACGTACGCAGCCCCGGTATGGGGATATGCTGCCAAAACACACGTAAACAAATTACAAACGCTCCAAAACAGAATTATAAGAATAATAGCGAAACAACCGCCGGTAGCACCGGCCTATCTCTTACACAAAGAGTTAAAACTGCACACCATCGAAGAATTTATAAAAAGCTTAAGCTTTAACGTATACAAGCGTAAAGACAAAAACGGCAATGTCCTAATCCAGCGATTGGGCAACTACGAAACATTGCATAATAAACACAAAAGACCGCTGTCGTTATTCGACAGAATCTTCAGCCTGGGGGATCCCGAAATCGACATTCAAGAATATCTCGAAGCACTAATAAGACTTCCATAGAAGCAACATTATTACCCATGACTTGAGGCACGACTTGACGTTGGCAGTCTAGCAGTCCTTGCACCTAGTCAAGGCGGCCCAAGGGGGACGCAACCCCCAGTAATATTGACACAAGCTAAGAACTTCTGGACATGATTTACAAAATAAATTAGCATGAATATAAGCCCAAACAATTTGTGTAAAACTTAAGCACTAAAATACTAAGACGCAGCTATAGCGCAGACAATACTAAAAACTCAAGTAGGAATACAATTGACTGACGCAACTATTTGCGACACTAATCACTAAACTATTTCTATATATATTCTATATACACTAGTGTACACTGACTGACGCATACACATGCGCCCATTAATACAATTCAATAAGACGCACTCCCCTATTGGAGGTCAGATTAAAAACAAAGAATACTGCTAAGTTTAAGTCTCTCCAAATTAATTCTGACTATGTCCTCATGTTTCAGGATGTAACATCACGACGGCGTTTCCATCCGGAAACGAACCTTAATCCTTAACTAATCCCACACCATGACTTCGCCAGGGCGTAGACAGGGCCTCGGTCATGTTTACGTCCGGGCACCCAATTTCACCCGGCGACGGCCACACGGCCAGCCAACACATGTTCTCCTTTGAATCCGCAGGTGCGTTTCGCGGTACTGCCGGATATCCTTCCTCGAATTCTCTCCGGTGGAGGTTTTTTAGTGTGTAGTACCTTCGGGTGAAGCTCACAGTCCCCACTGTGCCTCCCAGTACAGTGGAACTCCATAAATGGATTTTCCCTCCACTCGAAAAAAAAAATGTTCCCCAGAAGACAAAAACCCCCGTAGAGAGAACATCAAACTCATTGCGCAGGTTAAGCCGTACAACGGCTCGGTACTGCGGACAGGACACTCGAGCGGGGGGGCAATCACTGTCCCCCCGTTCGACCCTAACTGCCTCTGGAGCCTCTCTGACCAGCGCAGTCGGTGCTGAGATCTCCACTAGGAAACTTCGACCTCGCCGCCACTGAAGATGTCTGCCGTAGTCGCAGACGAAACGTTTGGGAAGAAGAAGGAACCCAATAGACCACGGCCCACCAGCCCGGTTAATATTGCATCTAGTATTGACACCGGCCGTGAAAGCCTTAGAACCTTGATTTGCAGCTTTGTTTCATTCTTGCCTTCACTCATTTAGTTTATGGTTTGGCAGCAGTTTTAACTACATATACTAGCGCCTGCTTATACCATCCCTACATTAGCGACCCGAGAAAAAAATTGGGCTTTATTTGTGGACACTCTTTACCCTCGCACCACCAAGGGAGGGGGGGGGGTTACTTTATGCCCACTTTCTGTAATTTTTCAAATTTTCCTTTTTAATTTTTTGATTAAATACATACAGTTAATAGTTATTGTCAATCTGTTTCTAATACCTACTCAACTGCGTATTCGTTTCAAAGTTTTCGTTGTTGGTCTCTTTGAGAAATAATGAAATGTCAAGGTGGTCATTAAGTACTGTCCCGTTGGTATAATGTGATTCATTTAAAAAAGTGGAAAGGAATAGTTAAATAATATTAAATATTACTTTTAACATGACAAGATATAATAACCAATTTTAAAGTAAATTTGTTTTAAAATTTTCTGAAATATTTTGTTACCAACCTCTGTTGGTAATATAAGTTCTGTAATAAGGGTTAGTATAATAGCTAATGTGATTCATGTAAGAAACTAAAAAAGAAATAGTTAAACAGTGTTACATATTATCTTTATGAATATGAAAAGATATGATACCCGTTTTTAAAATAAATTTGTATAAAAAATTGCTCAGACATTTTGTTACTAGTGGTGGTCGCAGAATACACCCCCCCCCCCTGCCCCTGCTCTCTTGGTAATCTAGATTATAGAATAAGGCTTGGTAATGCTAGGATTAACGGCAATGGGTCTCAGCAGCCCATACAATATTGGACGCAAGGAACACTTAATGTTTGCTCAAATGCCTTTGTATCAGCTTGAGATTCTTTTACGTGCAAGAACCTTGATTTGTTTCAAGTGTAAATATTTTATATGGTTATGTAGCTGTTCACCTAACTTGCAGAAGAGAGGAAAACACATCTTATGAAACCAGTTTACAAATTCTCTTTACAAGTGTGGTGGAGTCTTATGACTGCCACCGTATAGCAGTGTTATGACGCCTTCCTCTGACACGGGGTACTCCAATTCGATCCCCAGTTCCAGCGTGAGAATTTTCCTCCAGTGTGTGTCTGGTCTGTACTCAGCTTTGAGCACCTGTCCTGAATGTTAGGTAACGATTCTAAAAAGTTGTGTACTCGCCTCAAGGTCGTTGGAGTTATTATTATAAAGTTTATGACTGCAAAACTGAAACATTCAATGACCAGCGCTTGCTCAAACCATTTAACCCAATACATCCTTTGCGTTACAAAAAATCTTATGACTTTCTCCACTCACTCTAGCATAAGACAGTGCTAACTGCTTTTCTATCTACCTAATGATAGTCAAGATGGACTGATGGACGTACTCCAAAATGGTATTACTACACAGTTCCTTATAGGGAGACTGGGAATAAGTCAATGCATCAGGCTTAAGTGATAGACCCACCTTAATGACCTGTTTGGTATGTGATGTCTTTGAAATGCCGTTATGTTTGCAGTTTGGGACAGAAAAATGAATAATAATATCTATTTGAGAAAACTCAAAGTATTGCAAAACTGAAAGGGATAGCGCAATCTATAGAAATTATTTTACATAAATTGTTCGTCTTAATTAGAGTTTTAAAACGAACATGGCTATTGTCGACCATAATAAGTATGTCTTCGATAGTTTTCTGGTACAGTTTTTGCAAATAACTTTTTCTCCCCGTTGATTCGTATGATATCTTGTGATGACTGATGTCCTCAAGAAATTCCTTGAATGCAGGATTCTGTAGTGCATTCATGGTATGTTAGCTGAAACCAGGGCTTCACATAAAGTTATATTAAATTATCCTCCGCTGAACAGTCAGGAAAACTAGAAATTAGTAGTTGGTACGATGGAAAATTAACTGTCCTCTTTTTTGTAGCAATGTTGCTGATATGTCCTGCAGATCCTTTGTGCTGGTCAAAATGCAATTTTTGGTCAGAGTTTAAATTGATTGGCTTGAGTTTATGGCGGGTTCTCCTAACGACCCCTTTCCGCTCGATAGCAATCCCTGCATTCCTTGCTTGCAACAATACGGAGCTCGGTCCCACACAGCTAAATACGTCAGTTGACTCTTACATTATTGTCACTACTCTTAAGCTTATATAAGTGAAATGACATGGCAAAGGTGTAACAATCAAAGTCCATTCATAATTTCATAAATATTTCGTTTTCCCATTTAAAAAAAAATGTTTTTTTTCGTTGATAGTTGATTTTTTCCATTTTAAAATAAATGGGATATTTGACCTCTTTTAGGTTTTAAAGTCTGATTTAGCCATTTTTAGGTTTTATAAGATTCAAGCATTTGGCTTCGATGATCATGAAACAGATAATTAAATTAAACTACTGCAGTTAAGTATCAAGGAATAAATTAGGCAAAAAACTAAGAATCTGAGCCCTAGTTATAACTGTATAAAAAGAAAACACTGTGTCCAATTAATATTAGAAATCAGTCAACCGATATTTTTTAATTAACAACTCAGTATTATTTTTCTTGATGGTTGCAGACTATGTGTCTTTTTCAAAGCAGTTAACCTGCTGGCAGGCTTCACCTTTATTTCACTGCATATGTTTTAAGGCAGAGGTCAGCGAATCTGTCCTGGCTGATGATAAGACATAATATCATCGTCAGGGGCAAGCAATATGTCACCCTGTTTCAATCCTCTCCCCTCCACTCAACACATGCTCAGACAAAACCAAGCAGTTGTGGACACTGCATTGATAGATATGGCTCCTTCAAAACCTCAAAAATGCAAAGAAATCTTCCTATTCTATGAGGAGGGGGAAGAACAAAATTTTTGCTGTGCTGTGGGTGAAAATGTGAAATGCCTGTTGTGTTTGAAAGTTTTGATTGGTGTTTACAAGTCAAACATCAAACAAACATGACAAAGACTACAAAGAAGTCACAAGTACAAAATCTTAAGCTATTTTAAAATAATATAATAAAGCCAATCGTTGTCTGTAAATGCAATAATAAAGTTTAAATAATAAAGTTTTGATTGGTGTTTATGAGTCAAACATCAAACAAACATGACAAAGACTACAAAGAAGTCAAGTACAAAATCTCAAGCTATTTTAAAATAATATAATAAAGCCAATCGTTGTCTGTAAATGCAATAATAAAGTTTAAATATTCAATGAAGCTTCCTAGTCTAGCGAAGAAGTGGATTACAATGTAATTACACTAAGTTTATAAAACCTTAAAGGTCGTTGTGTAAAACCACAGCTACAAATTGAGGTTGCAAATTTACAAACACAATTTTAAAGTCATATTTACAAAACAATTCTGGCTTAGTTTTATGTAGAGAACTTGATGTGACAACATTTCCATCTCTCCATTCATTTGCTGCACATATTAGTGCTATGTGTGAGTAATTTTGTTCTAAACTGAAGATTGCAAAATTTAGAAGCAGATCGTGATGGGCAGATGAAAACCTACATACTCTGTTGTAAGTCAGACTTATGAATTAATGTTAGATGTATTCGAAACCATAATGCTCCTGATAAAGTAAAGAACACATTAATGAAAAATATAAATGTTAGAACCCTTTGAATTTGGATACATATATTTCAAATCCCTTCCTTCTAACTGTGCATCATGTGCATGCCAGGTTGCATTCCCTGACATCACAATTCGTTCAATTTCGATGACCAATTTGCCAACTCCTTTTTTAAGGGTTTATGTATTTTGTGAAAACTACATAGCTTTCATGTTATTAAATAACTATGGGATTTAAGAGAAGACATAATGGTTTAAAATGTCACCAACTATCTAAAAATTACTTGGCAATTTCAACCAATGATTGTTCCACTGCAGAGGGTACTTGGAGGCTATGCAGCATTTCCAGAACTTTGAAGTCAGATGTTCTGCCAATTTTTCACATCCTTTTGCACAAATATTATGGGCTTTTTCATTTCTTATAAGGAATATTTGGAGCTAAACAAAATTACAATTGTAGGGGATAAAGTGGAGAAATAAAACTAAATCTTGTACAACATTTTACAAAAATTGGGTGGGGAAGTGAATTAAATCAACTAAATTACCATTTGGGTTTAAAAAGCTGAATGTAGAATGTTGCAAGCAGTTAGTGTTATTAGAAAATAAAAGGAGGTATAGCAATATTCCAGAAAATTGATACCTTTTAACATTTTCACTGTGCCAATAGTGCAGTCTGTAGAATACCAACTTAGTGTGTAAAGGTCCTGAGTTTGATTCCTGGCTGGACTCCATAAATTGTTCCCTGATGAAGACTGTTTAGTATGTTGGTATGCACAGGATCTGGTGTACGAGTATGCATAGCTCGTTATTTAAGGCACAAATTGGGTACTATTTTGTAGTGTTTAACGCCCACTTTTACTACATACGACACAGTAGGCGGTGACACTGATGATACATGGAATCAAGATGGAGCACCGGGGGAATGAGATAGTGGGGGAAACAGGAGAACCTGGAGGAAACCCGCCCCTGTGCCGCTTCATCCACCACAAATCCCACATGCGGTTCCCTGGGATCGAATCTGGGCCGCTATGGTGAGAAGCGAATGGTCTAACCACTTGGCTATGGTGTAGCTGTGTGCACATTTTAGGATTGCTATTGGGCCCAAACCTGAGCACACACTTTCAGTTAATTTGGCATTATCACAACAAAGCGAAAAGATGTACTAAAATATTGCTATACATCCTTTTAGCTTATGTCAAATGCATATCAGTCAGAGCTACACACCATACTCTCAACATCAACAGCTCAAAAAATTATTACTAGGTGGTTTTGGCTTAGGAGGACAGTATTTAACACCAAAAGGTGCAACCATTCCACCCAAAAAGAAAGAAAATTAAAACAGCATGTATGTTTGATCCGTCCTGCAAAACAAATACCACTACACAGGTATATGTTATTGCTGTTGTTGTTGATGTAGTGTGCAAGATTTTGATCCATCAATTTTTCCCTAGTCAGCCAATATAAAATATGTATCTTCCTATTTGGTACAGCTTTCCTCAGTCCTGGGCATTCCAGTAAGTGTTCTCCATTTAAAATCTTTTCAGCACTGCAGATCTTACAGGCGTTGTCACTTATAAAGCCTAACCTATTCAGATGTTCCGCCAAACAGTAATGTCCAGTGGCTAATCTGATGTGAACAACTGCTTCTGTCTTTGGTAAATTTTTCATTTTTTGTACTATTTCTTTATGCTAGTATAATTTTTATTGGAAACTTCCTTTTGAGTATTATGTTTGCATTTTTGTTCTACCTATACTAATTTTGACATTTGTTTTTAGTTTTGCATCTAATCCAGAAGACTTTATAGGTTATGAGTGCAACACTGCACCCCTTTTGGCTGGAAAGTCTGCAGTGTTGTTACAAATCACTCCCACATGTGCTGGTATCCACTGTAATGTTATCTGTTTAAATTTTGTTTGGAGTAATCTATAATAAGATCTCACATCCTTAATCTTATAAGATTTTTATGCGCTGTCATATTACTCAATTGCTTGAATGGCAGAAACTGAGTCTGTGAGAACAAGTATTTTGTTTTCTTTTATATCAGTCCTATAATATATCTGTTCTAATGCTCATTGTATTGCAACTACTTCACCATCAAAATTTGTGGATAGTCTAGGCAATGTAAAATAATATGAAAAGTAAATTATAATGAAAACTGAGTCGGATTGAAACGCTTAATGTATCACTTACATGTAATTAGTCTTGACCAGTTTCAAAAGCTTAACTTGCTTCCATCATCAGAATTAACCGACTGGTTCTTGTTGATGTTGTTTGATGTGTGGTTGGTTGGGCTGAAATCTAGTGGTGGGCTGATGAACTTCCATAAAAGGTTTGGTGGAGGCAAATAAAATTTATTACGCGGAGTTTGTTTTTTATAATATGAACTTTTTCCCAGGTATCCAACTCTGTAGCATGTCTTGTAGCTTTTAAAAGATTTATGTTCAGTGTAATGTTGTGGTTAGATGTCCAAAAGTGGTGTGCAACTGCAGATTTGTCCATCTGTTTGTATTTGATGCACAAGTGATTGAGGGAATCTTACAACCCTGGCTGAAAACTACCATGCGTAGCATCAAAGAAAGTTGGGCAACTTGATTAAAAGTAATTTCAACATATTCTCAATGTTTTCTGAAAACTGCGTAGTGTTTTGCTCTCCGTGTTCTCAGCACTTATTGATATCTGCCGCTATCATAGAACTGTGCAGATCAAACCATACAACATTTATAGAAACCACGAAAAAACATATTCCTCGTGGAAGAATTAAAAATTTCAAACCCTTTTGGAACCCCCAGTTAGAAGAACTGAAAAAGCAAAGGGATATAGCTAGAAATACCGCTGAACAAACAGAAAACATATCGGATACACAAATATGGCGGATGGAATATGCCTCACTAAAAACAGAAATTAATACTGCTAAAAAGAATCACTTTAATAATTTCTTAGAAAAAATGGATTATAGGATAGATGGTAACAGAGCCCATAAGTTCATAAAAAATGTCAAGGATAGGAAAGAAAACAACAGTACACCTATCATACACAGTAATAAAATATTAGTAAATGATGCAGTCATAGCTGAAACATTCAATAAATATTATTCTAATTCACATAAAGTAACAAGAAATAATAAAAAGGAACGTAAAGAATTTAAGAAAGATTTGAAACAAGAAAGAAAATGTGATCCTAGCACTCAATGCAATATCTTCTTTCAAAATTTTAATATGCAAGAACTGAACATTGCAATAAATAGTCTAAAAAACAAAAAGTCTCCTTGACCAGATCACATACATCCAGAGTTCATAAAAAACCTTGGTAAAACAGCAAAACAACAACTACTAAAACTCTACAATCTATCCTGGAAAACCACTGTACCTGCTGAATGGTAAAAACCAATAATTGTCCCACTCTTGAAGAAAGATAAACAACATAAAAAAAAAAGTTATAGACCAATAGCGCTTACTAGCATAATAACAAAAGTGATGGAAAGAATGGTGTCAAACAGGTTAAACTGGTTTCTAGAATCACAAAATTTAATATCCCCATGTCAAGCTGGATTCAGAGAGTTTCACTCTACAAGTGAACAAGTCTTACTTCTCAGTCAAGAAATCAAAGACTCCTTCAATAGGAAAGAAGATGATGTATCAGTTTTTATTGATTTCCAAACTGCATATGATTCTATATGCAGAACAAAACTATTAAAGAAAGTAAAAAAAATAGGGATACAAGCTCCAATGTTTTCATGGCTATATCATTTCCTAACACAATGCTTTATTGCTACCAGATATGGAAGAAATATATCTAAATACATACAAGTACACCGTGGCTTACCACAAGGTGCAGTGCTCAGCACTACACTTTTTAATATATTTATTAACGATCTGCCACAACAAATACAAGAATCAGGTGTGAAGTGTGCACTATTTGCTGACGACTTAGTAATGTGGACTTCAAAACCATAAAACAAAAGTACAGAACTAGAAAAAACCATGCATGCAACAATCCTTAAACAACCTACAAAAGTGGACCAAAGAAAATTTAATGACTGTTAATACAACAAAACCAAACTACCAAATCTTTTCACTAAGAAACAAACCACTAAAAATAAAAATAAATTTTGAGGGTCAACAATTACCAGAAACAAAAGAAGCAAAGTATTTAGGAGTTACATTCGATACCAAACTTACATGGACCAAACAAATAGAAAATGTAATACAAAGAGCAGAAAGACGTCTTTCACTGTTAAAACATCTAACAGGAATGAAGTGGGGATGTTCCAGAGCAACTCTTAACACAACATACAATGTGTATATAAAGCCATTATTTACTTATTGCAGTGAAGTTCTTATAACAGTGAATACACAAACAAATTCAAATCTTTCAAAACCAAAGTGTGAGACTTTATTATAGGCGCTATCAAAGCCACACCAATACCAGCTATGGAAATATTAACCAACCAATACCCCATTGAATATAAAATATAAAAAGCAGCTCTTACTCAACACGAAAAGTTGATCAGACTCCCATTCAATACATGGAACAAGAGGAATTTTACACATACACTAAAGACACAGGAGAGCTTTCTCTCCAAAATTCAAGACATCAAGAAGAATATATACCTTCCTAATTCAAAGGAAAACTTCATATCTAAAGTCAATCCGACACAAACATTAGACATCACATATTATTTACACCTGACAGAAGAAGTTAAGAAAAATGATACTCGAACTAGTGTTCTCAAATTATTGGCATTAGAGACAGTCCATACTAGATTTCCAGAACATGAATGTCTCCATATTTATACTGGTGGATCATTGATATCAAACTGAGATGGAGCAGGGGCTGGAGTCACGTGTCACCTCTTTTCCTATTACAAATCGTTAAGTTATGGAACTACAAACTTTGATGAAGAAATTGAAGCAATTCGAATGGCCCTACAAAATCTTTTGTACAGAATTTCACATTTTCAGCAAGCAGTTACTCTCTGAGATTCCAGGGCAGCAATTATAGCAATTACTTCCAAGTTGTCACCAAAAAACCAAACAATTATAGAATGTTGGAAAATCCTTACCCATCTAACAGCACTTCAAAAACACCTAGTCTTCCAATGGATACCAGCTCACTGTGGACTGAGTTGTAATGAGAAAGCTGATTTTCTTACAAAAAAGGGTACCAGTGGTATACAATAATCTATAGTTAATCTACCATTTGATGCAGCTGAAAGATTAGTCAACTCTGAATACAAAATAATCATTGTAAAATATTACTATGAAAAATCAAAGAATAAAGGATGGGAACTACCAAACATTCAAACAGTAATTCCTGAGTATCCTCGAAAAACAGCAGTTGCAACCTTCAGGTTGATTACAGGACATGATTGTCTGGCAAAACATTTAAACAGAATTGGGATATATTCTTCACCACTCTGTCCTCTATGTGATCTGCAAGAGGAAATGGATCGAGACCACCTTCAAATATGCCCGGCCACATCTAGTGCCCCATCCATCAGTGAAAAATATTGGAGAGCAAGAGGATTAATGACTTCATTGTCAGAAATCCAGCATTAGCTAACAACAACAACAACAACATTTATAAAACTACTTTCAAAGGCTTTACTTACCAACTTTATGAAAGGAGATGCTGAAAGTAGCCACCATCATTGTCCATACATTTTTCACACCGCTTCAGGAAATTATCTATCACTTGCCATAATTCACATTGAGAAATGCTGGCAGTTCCCCAGTGGATATTTTGTTTTAATTCTTCCAGGGCATGTGGATTTGTATTGTACACCTTATGCCTTAAGTTGCCTCAGAGACAGAAATCACTTATTGGAGCTATTAGGAACCATTCTCCATACACCAGTTTTTTCATCATGAAGGGTTACTTCATTAACAATTACTATGTTTCCATGGAAAATTAATACATGTTGAATACATTCCCACTTCCGCATTTCCATGATGAATTTAATCTGGAAATGAGATCGATTTGGATATTAAAGGTTCAAACAGAAATACTTCCTCTTCTATGCTGGTGACTTATTTTATGTTGGCAAACCTGTAAAAGTATGTTTTCTGCATAAGTATTAAGTTTAGTGAATGTTTTTGAGAAGAATATATTGTGAGATTATAGAAGCAATAAAAGTGGCTTTGTTATTTTCTTTTATTACCCAACTTTCACCAAGAGAACTAAATGATGAGTGTGTAGTGTGTTACAATGAGTAGAGTAGAAGCCAGCAGCTTTGGCAGATTCAAATCGATCCGTGTTTCCATGCAACCGATTTCAATACGATCCCACAAAATGGGCAGATAGGAGCCAGTGGTTGACCTTTGTTTCAATCTGTGTCTCCATGCAGTATTCAGTCTGGTAAGAGAACTCAACACACATTGAATTTGCCATGGAAACATGGTAAATATTAGGTTCTGAGTTATAGGGCTAATTCTTTGAGTCAACATTTGATGTCCAAACATATGTGAATACAAATTTGCCCCTTTTTTAGAGAATTAACAGCCAGGGAGCATGATTTTACCTTTTATCAACAATATCCACAATAGTTTATACTGCCAATCTTTCAATGAGAGCAATTGAAAGTGTTTTTCAGGATAGAATTGTTAGTAGAGATTTATGGCTCCCTCGGTCCCCCAACCTAATCCTCTGCAATTACTATCTCTGGAGTATCTTAAAAGCTAAAGTGTACAAGGCAAACTCACACACCCTGGAAGAATTAAAACAAAATATCCAGTGGGAAATTGCCAGCATTTCTCAACGTGAACTATGGTGAGTGATGGATAGTTTCCTAAAGAGGTGCCAGAAATGTATGGACAATGACGGCCAGTTTCAGCATCTCATTTCATAAAGTTGGTGAGTAAAGCCTTTAAAAGTAGTTTTAAAAATGTTGCATGGTTTCATCCATGCCTTTCTCTGATAGTGGCAGACGGCGATAAGCGCCAAGGAAGTGGACAGACAAAACACCGGTTTTTGTTGTTGTTTTTTGTAGTGTTTAACGCCCACTTTTACTACATATGGCACCGCAGGCAGTGAAATGGATGATACATGGAATAAAAATGGAGCACCGGTGAAATGTGATCCTGGGGGAAACCAGAGAATCCAAAAGAAACCCACCCCAGTGCCGCTTTGTCCACCACAGATCCCACATGCGGTTGCCTGGGATGAAACCTGGGCTGCTTCGGCGAGAAGCGGATATTCTAACCACTCGACTAAGGTGCAGCAGATACAAAACACTATGCAACCCACTCAGAGCTTTTTTGCTCTCCCAGTATTACAGAATTTATAACAGTTTAAAAGAGTTCTGAAAGATTCTATATACTTTGTAGCATGCAACATGATGTAAATTGTTGTCTTGGTGTAATTTCAACTGAACATTAAAATGGGCAAAGCTGCATGTTTCTCCTACACTAAGTATACAACTACCCCTTCAGCTGCTACTTGATCTGGTTCAGTCGTCACGGCTGGCAGAGTAGGAATGGTGCTTGTGGTGGTTACCGCATGTAAAGGAGGTGTAATCTGTTCACCCTCACCAAAGTGTGACTCAGCCTCTTGATCAAACCAATGTTTCTCTTGCTGAGCCAAAGGGGCTGTTTGAACTGGTGATGTTGGTTTGGGAATCACTCTTGCAGGAGCAGTTAGTGGCACAGGAGCTGTGGAACTCTATCTATCCTGTGCAATGTTGCATGCCCCACTACATTGATGAGGGTGTCGTTATGGAGGAGGTAGATTGAAAGGATCAGAAGATGGGCGGCTATCTTTTGCCGATGGTGGAGGGGACAACCGAGTTACATTTGCTGATGTTTGTTTAGCAGGAGGGAACATTGTGCTGGGGGTAAATGAATCACCAAATGCGTTTGCAAAAGGATCTTAGTTGATTGAAGGACCAAAGGGATCTGAAGAAGTTATTCCTTCAATTTGATGGATTCCTTGCTGGATGCTGTTGAGTTCAAACTCTAAATCCAAGAGATCAGCTATTACTTCTGATGTCTGTTGTACTGATTTGCCTGTTGCAAAGGCTCCATTTTCCTTAACTGAATCTTCCTGAATAGTATGCATCTTGAAACTGCTATGTTCTGAGCTGCTGATGCCATTCTGAAACATGACATCATGCCAGTTTTAGGATGATACCGAAATTTAGATTTCCGATCGAATGGGCTTTTGAAAAAGACACGTTTTAATTTAATTGCCGGATGTGAGATTTGCGATAAGTGTTAAGTAATAATATACATAGATAATAGAGTAGCAAGTGTTGTAAGGTGAGCAAGATATGAGTAAATGATAGTCGTTAAATTTGTAGAATAAACGCATTATTGGTTTGAAATTAACGAGTCATGACGTCATACTACATAGTTTAAATCCACGTTCGAAAGTTAGTTCTACAAACCTTAAAAGTCGCGTGAGATATCTAATAAAATATAAAGTAAACATCGTTTAATCCTAAAAAAAAAGTAATTATATATTTGAAATTCATAAAAGAACATGTTATAATAGAAAGGGACATTTCTAAATTGCGGGAAAAGGAAATAGCATTTTGGATACGAGGCTTTCTTGGATGACGTCATGACATTCAAATGGAGCGAACGGTTTTCTTAGCGTGGGTAAGAGAGAAGCGTCGAGTCAGTACTCAAGCAGAGACCAGTACGGGAGATCGCGCTGAGCGGATGTGAGGGCGATGCCTCTACAGATACAAATATTTTCGGCATAACTCCTGAAAATATTTAAATAGGAAATAAAGGATATGAAAAGTTGTTCTTGGGTTGTCCATTACACTTGCGCAAACCCGAGATAAAGAGATCTTATGCAGAACTAGCTGAGGCGAGCTACATCGAAGGGCAACGTCACATCACCAACGACTTCAGCTTCAAATGGCGATCTAATAACCAGGACATCACAACGATTTTACAGCTTCAAATTGGCTTCCCAACGTGTGGCGCCGAAAGAATGGACCAAACCCCCAAGACGACCAGATCAGCATCGAGCCAGCAGACAAGAAGGTGCCCAGCGTGTCAACATCTGTGAAAAGTGTAGTGAACAAGTTTAAGTGCAGTTAAAGTGAAATAGTGAAAATATTGAAAAATTTTGGTGAGTAGAAAAACACATGTAAATAGCTTAGAAATGGAAGACAGCGATACAGACTTTTTAGGTTTCGATAGTCCGGAAATTGAGAAAAGTGTAAGTAGGATGGAAGAATTTAATCAGAATGTAATTGGTAGCAGAATATGCCAAGAATTAGAAGATCAGAACGTTAGAGAAACACCTAGAGGTAGTTCAGAAATGTTTAGTAGTAATTTAGAAAGGCCAGCATTTATGTCAGAAATAGAGAATATGTTTCAAACGATAATGAAAAAGATGAGTACAGAGTTAAGTCAAAAGATAGATGAAAATAGTAAAGAATTAAGAACAGTGGAAAAGATGAGTACAGAGTTAAGTAAAAAGATAGATGAAAATAGTAAAGAATTAAGAACAGTGAAAAAGATGAGTACAGAGTTAAGTCAAAAGATGAGCACAGAGTTAAGTCAAAAGATAGATGAAACTAGTATAGAGTTAGGACAGAAATTAGAGAAGGGACAACAGGAATTGGGAATGCAATTGGAGAATCAGAAGAGAGCTTTAGAAACCTTTAGGGAAGAAGTTAGGGAGGAAATTAATAAAGTTAGTAGTGAAGTGAAAGAAAATAGAGAACAGGTAGAACAGGTTAAGGGAGAATTAGAGACAATAAGGCAAGAAGTAAAGAATTCTGAAAAGAAATTAGGTCAACAAGTGAGTGAAAAATTAGATAAAGAAAGGGAAAAAGTAACATATAGATTAGACAAACAAAGGGAAGAAATTAGAGAAGAGTTACAGGGGTGTAAAGTTAGAATAGAAAGATCTGATGTAGAAAGTGAAAGGCAGGCTAGAAATTTGGAGGATGTTACAGACCAAATAAAAGGAGTAGTAACAGAAATTACTCAGGTAAAAGAGGCCTTAGAAAATTTGAAATTAAATGAAAATGCATGTAATCACAACAATCTTAGTAATGAAGTTGCAAGAAACGAGGCAATACCAGGTGTATCAGCTGACATTTCGATGCAAAATAGGGGTAACAGTAATTCCCATTCTGATCTCGGAAATAGCTCAGGGATAGGTGACAATTCAAATTTACATTGGCCTAACCATGTCTTAAATGAAATGACACCTCCAGTTTTTGAAAATGAAGATTCAGATGATCCTAAAGCCTTTTTAGAAGGGTTACAAGAGTACTTCACGGTGAAACGTATACCAGAGGAGTACAAGATGGTGATAGTAAGAAAATGTCTAAAGGGTAATGCTGCTAATTGGCTAGGCCTTTCTATGGGTAACAATAATGACTACCGGACCTTTAGGAACATCTTTTTAACCAGATATTGGGGAGCTAGTAGGCAGGCTAATATTAGAGTTGAATTAAGCAATGGAAAGTTTAATCCTAGATCGGAGGAATCGATGGTCAACTATTTTATGAGAATAGCGAGAAAATCGAAGATGTTGGATCCTCCTCTAGATGAAAAAGATCTAATAAATATAGTTACTCCACATTTTCCGGAAACGCTTCAACACTACCTAATCATAGCCCGACCCGATAGCATTGCAGCTATGATCGAATTATTATCAGCCTTAGAAGTCAATAAGCCGAAACACGCATTTGGAAATAAATATGAAGAAAAAGAAACTGTAAATTCTTTCGGGCAAGGGGCACAGTATTATCAGAATAGAAGTGAGATTAGGGAAAGATATAAAGGACCAGTACCAAGGATGGAATCATTCCGGTGGGAAAATCGAGGTAGATATAACCAGGAAGGGCATCACCAAAATAGAAATGGTAATCAAAGGGGAAGAAATATAAGGGTGAATTATATGAATACAAATAGATTTGATCGAGGTAGACGGGGACGTTATTTTGGACATAGTAGAAATTCAAATGATGGGTATTGGACAAACGGAGATAATGAGTTTAGACCGAGGTCACCAAGACAGGAAGAAAGGTATTCAAATGGACGAAATTCCCCCGAAAATGCGGAAATGGTCGAGGCCATTAACACGGTCAAAAACATGGTAGGAAGTAACCCCGATTTAATGCAGGAAAACAGAAGTAACAATTCGGGAAATAGTACAGGAGCAATACATAAAAATCAGGGAAACGCCAGACCCGGTCAAACGCGCCTTCAGTGAGAACTGGGTATCCTAGTAATGATTGTGATAAGTACTCGGAAATAAATAGTCCTGGAAGGCAAATGATGATACAAAAGAAAAGAGAATGGAAAAATAGAAACGACGAAAACGAAAAAGTAGGAGATCCACCTAAAATCAAAATTGGAGTAAATGGAAAACAATACAATGCAATTATAGATACGGGATCAAATAGCACAGTATGCTCACAAAATTTTTATGATAATTTACAAAGTAGTGGTTTTAAAGTAATGTCTTTACCAGTTAATGGGATATATTGCTCGCCAGCTGTGGGAAAACGAAAAGAAAGAGTAAAATTTCAAGCAATGATAAATATTGAAATAAATGGGAGAATACTTGGAATTTTATTTCTGATTGTAGGAAGACTTGTTACAGATATTATAATAGGTTGTGATTGTCTTTATGCCTGGGAAGCTGTGGTGAATTTTAAAAACATGATTCTAGAAATGAAAGTTGAAGATGAGATCATTATAGTGCCTTTTGTGGAAGATAGTAGTTCAGAAACTATTGTAAGAGAAAAAGAGGAAGAAGAAATCCAAGGGGATACATTCTTTGTAGAATATGTTAAAGTAGGAGCTATGGAATTAACTGAAGTAAATGTTAAAGAGTACAGTGTCGATAATAAAGAAAATGTAGAATGGGATAAAAATGATTTCATAGACAATTTGAGGGTTTCTGATGCAACTAGGTACTATGATAGGGAGAGTAGTGAAGACTTAGAAGAATTGTTGAGGGAAAAAGTAACTCAGGCTGATCAACTAAATGAACAACAGAGGGATAAATTGTTTGAAATATTAATCCGAAATAAAGAAGTATTCTCTGAGAAACCTGGTAAATGTAATATTTATACTCATTCGTTTGAGATGATACCTATCAAACCTTTTACACATAAAGCGAGAGCTATCCCTAGTACAATAAGAGAAGAGGTAGATGCAGTTATAAAGTCAATGTTAGAAGATGAGGTTATTGAGATTTCGAATTCAGAATTTGTGAATCCCCTATGTATTGTAAATAAGGCCAATGGAAGATCAGGGTGACATTAGACTCGAGAAAACTAAATCATTGTTCCTCATACTTTCCATCAGGGAATCCAACAGAACGTGTCCTCCGAGATATAGGAATTTATTTACGTGTACTTACACATCATAATCATAAGGATTGGGTGAAATATTGTCCATTGATAGAAAAGATTATCAATCACACCATTAATGTAACTACTGGGTTTGCACCAATAAAATTAATGTTAGGAATTGAACCAGAACCAATATTGATCGGGGTACCAAAAACACTGAAAATTAATGACATTCAGTTAAGTGAAGAAGAAAGAGCGAAAATTGCTTTTGAACGAATCAAGAAAAAGGCAGAGAAGCGAAAATTAAAGAAAAAGAGTAGAAAACATAAATGGGAACCTAAGATAGGCGATTGGGTACTAGTTAAAGACCATAAGTTATCAAGTGCCTTGAGAGGTAGGAACAAAAGGATGGAATTGTTATATAAAGGTCCTGCAGAAATTATATCAAAATTTGGTTATCATACCTATGAATTAAGAGATGTTAAAAATGAAAAATGTCTGGGAAGATGGCATAAACAACTCCTTCGACCATACAAGAAACCGTGTGGTGCCTTGGAACCTTGATTTAATGTAAAGGAAAAATTGGAAGTGTCATTTGTATATTGACGCCCAATCAGCTTTGAGATAAAATGTAAATGTTAGCTTACTTGAAAATCATATATTGGTCAGGTACTTACATATTCATGAAAAATGCAGAATGTGAATTGCTATCTACTACAAAGAGCTTAAAAATATATTGTATAGAGCTCACAATAACAGCTTCAGAAAGATTGTTAAATTGTTCATCTCCGCATAGAGAGAAAACAGAATATTTACCTTGTAAACATTTGGTAAAATATTTAGATGTATAGATAGTTATCACAGCAAGACAAAGAAAGAACTTGTCTGAAGAGTGTAATGGATTTATATAAATATATGTACCTTTTAGTGCTTAAAGGATATAGTACAGATATGTGTGTTACAATAACAAAAGTAAAAAAAATCACAGTGCAAGTGATAGTGAGAGCGAAGTGAGCAAACATGAACTGAAAGAAGGAAGTATAAAGAAAGACTCTTGAAATTTAACCTTTATATAAAAGCTTCACAGAAGAAACCATAACATATTGTAATTAGTATTTAAGGATTGATACCGAAATTTAGATTTCCGATCGAATGGGCTTTTGAAAAAGATACGTTTTAATTTAATTGCCGGATATGAGATTTGCGATAAATATTGAGTAATAACATAAATAGATAATATAGCAGGAAGTGTTGTAAGGTGAGCAAGATATGAGTAAATAATAGTCGTTAAATTTGTAGAATAAACGCATTATTGGTTTGAAATTAACGAGTCATGACGTCATACCACATAGTTTAAAAATACACGTTCGAAAGTCAGTTCTACCAACCTTAAAAGTCGCGCGATATATTTAATAAAATATAAAGTAAACATCGTTTAATCCTAAAAAAGTAATTATATATTTGAAATTCCTAAAAGAACATGTTATAATAGAAAGGGACATTTCTAAATTGCGGGAAAAGGAAATAGCATTTTGGATACGAGGCTTTCTTGGATGACGTCATGACATTCAAATTGGAAGCGAACGGTCTTCTTGGCGTGGGTAAGAGAGAAGCGTCTAGTCAGTACTCAACCAGAGAGCAGTACGGGAGTTCGTGCTGCGCAGAGGTGATTGCGAGGCTTCTACAGATACACATATAGAATCGGCATATCTCCCGAAAACATTTAAAGATGCAATAAATGATCTGCAAAGTTGTTCTTGGGTTGTCCTTTACACTCACGCAAACCCGAGATAAAGAGATCATGCTCAGCTAGCCGGAGACAACCCACTAAACCACATCAACGTGACCAACAACATCACGTCACCAACGACTTCAGCTTCAAATGGCGAGGTAATAACTAGGAAGCAATATTGCAGCTTCAAATTGGCTTCCCAACGTGTGGCTTCGAAAGAATGGACCAAACCCCAAGACGACCGAGCCAGCATCGAACCAGCAGACAAGAAGGTGCCCAGCGCGTCAACATCTGTGAAACGTGTAGTGAACAAGTTTAAGTGCAGTTAAAGTGAAATAGTGAAAATATTGAAAATTTTGGTGAGTAGAAAAACACATGTAAATAGCTTAGAAATGGAAGACAGTGATAGTGAGTTTAGAGGTTTTGATAGTCCGGAAATTCAGGAAAGTATAAGTAGGATGGAAGAATTTAATCAGAATGTAATTGGTAGCAGAATATGCCAAGAATTAGAAGATCAGAACGTTAGAGAAACACCTAGAGGTAGTGCAGAAATGTTTAGTAGTAATTCAGAAAGGCCAGCATTTATGTCAGAAATAGAGAATATGTTTCAAACGATAATGAAAAAGATGAGTACAGATTTAAGTCAAAAGATAGATGAAAATAGTAAAGAGTTAAGTCAAAAGATGAGTACAGAGTTAAGTCAAAAGATAGATGAAAATAGTAAAGAATTAAGAACAGAGTTAAGTCAAAAGATAGATGAAAATAGTAAAGAGTTAGGACAGAAAGTAGAGAAGGGACAACAGGAATTGGGAATGCAATTGGAAAATCAGAAGAGAGCTTTCGAAACCTTTAGGGAAGAAGTTAGGGAGGAAATTAATAAAGTTAGTAGTGAAGTAAAAGAAAATAGAGAACAGGTAGAACAGGTTAAGGGAGAATTAGAGACAATAAGGCAAGAAGTAAAGAATTCTGAAAAGAAATTAGGTCAACAAGTGAGTGAAAAATTAGATAAAGAAAGGGAAAAAGTAACATATAGATTAGACAAACAAAGGGAAGAAATTAGAGAAGAGTTACAGGGGTGTAAAGTTAGAATGGAAAGATCTGATGTAGAAAGTGAAAGGCAGGCTAGAAATTTGGAGGATGTTACAGACCAAATAAAAGGAGTAGTAACAGAAATTACTCAGGTAAAAGAGGCCTTAGAAAATTTGAAATTAAATGAAAATGCATGTAATCACAACAATCTTAGTAATGAAGTTGCAAGAAACGAGGCAATACCAGGTGTATCAGCTGACATTTCGATGCAAAATAGGGGTAACAGTAATTCCCATTCTGATCTCGGAAATAGCTCAGGGATAAATGACAATTCAAATTTACATTGGCCTAACCATGTCTTAAATGAAATGACACCTCCAGTTTTTGAAAATGAAGATTCAGATGATCCTAAAGCCTTTTTAGAAGGGTTACAAGAGTACTTCACGGTGAAACGTATACCAGAGGAGTACAAGATGGTAATAGTAAGAAAATGCCTAAAGGGTAATGCTGCTAATTGGCTAGGCCTTTCTATGGGTAACAATAATGACTACAGGACCTTTAGGAACATCTTTTTAACCAGATATTGGGGAGCTAGTAGGCAGGCTAATATAAGAGTTGAATTAAGCAATGGAAAATTTAATCCTAGATCGGAGGAATCCATGGTAAACTATTTTATGAGAATAGCGAGAAAATCGAAGATGTTGGATCCTCCCTTGGATGAAAAAGATCTAATAAATATAGTTACTCCACATTTTCCGGAAACACTTCAACATTACCTAATCATAGCCCGACCCGATAGCATTGCAGCTATGATAGAATTATTATCAGCCTTAGAAGTCAATAAGCCAAAACACGCATTTGGAAATACATATGAAGGAAAAGAAACTGTAAATTCTTTCGGGCAAGGGGCACAGTATTATCAGAATAGAAGTGAGGTTAGGGAAAGATATAAAGGACCAGTACCAAGGATGGAATCATTCCGGTGGGAAAATCAAGGTAGATATAACCAGGAAGGGCGTCACCAAAATAGAAATGGTAATCTAAGGGGAAGAAATATAAGGGTGAATTATATGAATACAAATAGATTTGATCGAGGTAGACGGGGCCGTTATCTTGGACATAGTAGAAATTCAAATGATGGGTATTGGACAAACGGAGATAATGAGTTTAGACCGAGGTCACCAAGACAGGGAGAAAGGTATTCTAGTGGACGAAATTCCCCCGAAAATGCAGAAATGGTTGAGGCCATTAACACGGTCAAGAACATGGTAGGAAGTAACCCCGATTTAATGCAGGAAAACAGAAGTAACAATTCGGGAAATAGTACAGGAGCAATACCTAAAAATCAGGGAAACGCCAGACCCGGTCAAACGCGCCTTCAGTGAGAACTGGGTATCATAGTAATGATTGTGATAAGTACTCGGAAATAAATAGTCCTGGAAGGCAAATGATGATACAAAAGAAAAGAGAATGGAAAAATAGAATTGACGAAAACGAAACAGTAGGAGATCCACCTAAAATCAAAATTGGAGTAAATGGAAAACAATACAATGCAATTATAGATACGGGATCAAATAGCACAGTATGCTCACAAAATTTTTATGATAATTTACAAAGTAGTGGCTTTAAAGTAATGTCTTTACCAGTTAATGGGATATATTGCTCGCTAGCTGTGGGAAAACGAAAAGAAAGAGTAAAATTTCAAGCAATGATAAATATTGAAATAAATGGGAGAATACTTGGAATTTTATTTCTGATTGTAGGAAGACTTGTTACAGATATTATAATAGGTTGTGATTGTCTTTATGCCTGGGAAGCTGTGGTGAATTTTAAAAACATGATTCTAGAAATGAAAGTTGAAGATGAGACCATTATAGTGCCTTTTGTGGAAGATAGTAGTTCAGAAACTATTGTACGAGAAAAAGAGGAAGAAGAAATCCAAGGGGATACATTCTTTGTAGAATATGTTAAAGTAGGAGCTATGGAATTAACTGAAGTAAATGTCAAAGAGTACAGAGTCGATAATAAAGAAAATGTAGAATGGGATAAAAATGATTTCATAGACAATTTGAGGGTTTCTGATGCAACTAGGTACTATGATAGGGAGAGTAGTGAAGACTTAGAAGAATTGTTGAGGGAAAAGGTAACTCAGGCTGATCAACTAAATGAACAACAGAGGGATAAACTGTTTGAAATATTAATCCGAAATAAAGAAGTATTCTCTGAGAAACCTGGTAAATGTAATATTTATACTCATTCGTTTGAGATGATACCCATCAAACCTTTTACACATAAAGCGAGAGCTATCCCTAGTACAATAAGAGAAGAGGTAGATGCAGTTATAAAGTCAATGTTAGAAGATGAGGTTATTGAGATTTCGAATTCAGAATTTGTGAATCCCCTATGTATTGTAAATAAGGCCAATGGAAAGATTAGGGTGACATTAGATGCGAGAAAAATTATATCATTGTTCCTCATACTTTCCATCAGGGAATCCAACAGAACGTGTCCTCCGAGATATAGGAATTTATTTACGTGTACTTACACATCATAATCACAAGGATTGGGTGAAATATTGTCCATTGATAGAAAAGATTATCAATCACACCATTAATGTAACTACTGGGTTTGCACCAATAAAATTAATGTTAGGAATTGAACCAGAACCAATATTGATCGGGGTACCAAAAACATTGAAAATTAATGACATTCAGTTAAGTGAAGAAGAAAGAGCGAAAATTGCTTTTGAACGAATCAAGAAAAAGGCAGAGAAGCGAAAATTAAAGAAAAAGAGTAGAAAACATAAATGGGAACCTAAGATAGGCGATTGGGTACTAGTTAAAGACCATAAGTTATCAAGTGCCTTGAGAGGTAGGAACAAAAGGATGGAACTGTTATATAAAGGTCCTGCAGAAATTATATCAAAATTTGGTTATCATACCTATGAATTAAAAGATGTTAAAAATGAAAAATGTCTGGGAAGATGGCATAAACAACTCCTTCGACCATACAAGAAACCGTGTGGTGCATTGGAACCTTGATTTAATGTAAAAGAAAAATTGGAAGTGTCATTTGTATATTGGCGCCAATCAGCTGTGAGATAAATTGTAAATGTTAGCTTACTTGAAAATCATACATTGGTCAGGTACTTACATATTCATGAAAAATGCAGAATGTGAATTGCTATATACTACAAAGAGCTTAAAAATATATTGTATAGAGCTCACAAAAAAAAAAAACAGCTTCAGAAAGATTGTTAAAATGTTCATCTCCGCATAGAGAGAAAACAGAATATTTACTTTGTAAAACATTTGTTAAAATATTTAGATGTATAGATAGTTATCACAGAAAGACAAAGAAAGAACTTGTCTAAAGAGTGCAATGGATTTATATAAAAATATATGTACATTTTAGTGCTTAAAGGATCTAGTACAGATATGTGTTACAATAACAAAAGTGAAAAATCACAGTGCAAGTGATAGTGAGAGCGAAGTGAGCAAACATGAACTAAAAGAAGGAAGTATAAAGAAAGACTCTTGAGATTTAACCTTTATATAGAAGCTTCATAGAAGAAACCATAACATATTGTAATTAGTATTTAAGGATTAATGTTTAGTCAAGTGTACAATTGTTTGTCATGTTAAATAGATTAATGAGAAAATGTGTTAATAACCAATTTCAAAAACAGTGTAATTGAAAATTGTATACAAGGGGAGTGTTGCCGATTCTTCAAAATACAGGAGTAATTTTTAATTTTTCTTTCGGGCAAGACATTTACATTATTTTATTATGAAATAATAAAATAACATAAATGGGGGCATTTGATACCGAAATTTAGATTTCCGATCGAATGGGCTTTTGAAAAAGATACGTTTTAATTTAATTGCCGGATATGAGATTTGCGATAAATATTGAGTAATAACATAAATAGATAATATAGCAGGAAGTGTTGTAAGGTGAGCAAGATATGAGTAAATAATAGTCGTTAAATTTGTAGAATAAACGCATTATTGGTTTGAAATTAACGAGTCATGACGTCATACCACATAGTTTAAAAATACACGTTCGAAAGTCAGTTCTACCAACCTTAAAAGTCGCGCGATATATTTAATAAAATATAAAGTAAACATCGTTTAATCCTAAAAAAGTAATTATATATTTGAAATTCCTAAAAGAACATGTTATAATAGAAAGGGACATTTCTAAATTGCGGGAAAAGGAAATAGCATTTTGGATACGAGGCTTTCTTGGATGACGTCATGACATTCAAATTGGAAGCGAACGGTCTTCTTGGCGTGGGTAAGAGAGAAGCGTCTAGTCAGTACTCAACCAGAGAGCAGTACGGGAGTTCGTGCTGCGCAGAGGTGATTGCGAGGCTTCTACAGATACACATATAGAATCGGCATATCTCCCGAAAACATTTAAAGATGCAATAAATGATCTGCAAAGTTGTTCTTGGGTTGTCCTTTACACTCACGCAAACCCGAGATAAAGAGATCATGCTCAGCTAGCCGGAGACAACCCACTAAACCACATCAACGTGACCAACAACATCACGTCACCAACGACTTCAGCTTCAAATGGCGAGGTAATAACTAGGAAGCAATATTACAGCTTCAGGATTAATGTTAAGTCAAATGTATAATTGTTTGTCATGTTAAAAAGATTAATGAGAAAATATGTTAATCACCAATTTCAAAACAGTGTAATTGAAAATTGTATATAATGGGAGTGTTGCCGATTATTCAAAATACAGGAGTAATTTTTTTAATTTTTCTTTCGGGCAAGACATTTACATTATTTTATTATGAAATAATAAAATAATATAAATGGGGGCATTTGATACCGAAATTTAGATTTCCGATCGAATGGGCTTTTGAAAAAGACACGTTTTAATTTAATTGCCGGATGTGAGATTTGCGATAAGTGTTAAGTAATAATATACATAGATAATAGAGTAGCAAGTGTTGTAAGGTGAGCAAGATATGAGTAAATGATAGTCGTTAAATTTGTAGAATAAACGCATTATTGGTTTGAAATTAACGAGTCATGACGTCATACTACATAGTTTAAATCCACGTTCGAAAGTTAGTTCTACAAACCTTAAAAGTCGCGTGAGATATCTAATAAAATATAAAGTAAACATCGTTTAATCCTAAAAAAAAAGTAATTATATATTTGAAATTCATAAAAGAACATGTTATAATAGAAAGGGACATTTCTAAATTGCGGGAAAAGGAAATAGCATTTTGGATACGAGGCTTTCTTGGATGACGTCATGACATTCAAATGGAGCGAACGGTTTTCTTAGCGTGGGTAAGAGAGAAGCGTCGAGTCAGTACTCAAGCAGAGACCAGTACGGGAGATCGCGCTGAGCGGATGTGAGGGCGATGCCTCTACAGATACAAATATTTTCGGCATAACTCCTGAAAATATTTAAATAGGAAATAAAGGATATGAAAAGTTGTTCTTGGGTTGTCCATTACACTTGCGCAAACCCGAGATAAAGAGATCTTATGCAGAACTAGCTGAGGCGAGCTACATCGAAGGGCAACGTCACATCACCAACGACTTCAGCTTCAAATGGCGATCTAATAACCAGGACATCACAACGATTTTACAGCTTCAAGGAGAAGGAAACCAACAACAAAAATAACACTTATTTCTTAATTTCCTCTTTTTGTATCTTATCTTGATATATCTTGAAACAAATGGACACCATCTTCATCAGCAAGGTTTAATCATTCATTCTGTTTTCATTTAATACTGAAGTGATAATGCTGCAATGTTAGAATATAGTATTTTAGCACTTGACCTCAGATCATTTTGGACATTATTAGTTCTTATATTTCTTCTTTAATTTTCTTCTCGTTGTGGAAAATAGTATTTTGTCTAAATATCTGCAAATATTAGATGACATATCTAATACAACTGGACTTTGGTGATTGTTTGCAAGTACTTAATTGCTGTACCAAACAGTCATAATTAAAACAATGCTACACACAGTAGCTCTTTGTGGGCTGTATTGAGCAATTGGCAGTAGAAATGCAAACATAACAATGCAGAAGCAATTTATGTTAGGGAAAAAATCTTTGTGAACAATAACATGATTTTCTCCACCCATGAGAAATTCACATATCCTTTATCTATAAAAGTTCTTCTATCCCCCTTATGTTACTCAAGCTATATTTCTGCCTAAAGATTGAATTTCAAGCTAAGCAACGAGCATCAGATAAAACATGTTAAAACAACATTTAAATGTTTGGCCATGGTAATGAGATGGACTATTGTGATGGATGGCTAATGTTAAGAAAAATTTTGTCACAAGTGCTATATTTTAATGAGCTGCACACTTGATTGTAAAAGTTTTTGCTTATATCTTATGATTTCCCAGTTGTACCATGCGTTCGTAGACTGGCCGGACCGCCCTGCAGCGGCAAGGGACCGAGCGAGGACCGGCATGCTCTCCACCAGAGTTACACGTAAAGGAACTGCAAGTAACGGGTATGGAACACTAACTACTGTACTCACTTATATTAGGCTTTCCTGCATCACAACAGATGTTGAAATTCATGACCTTCAAAGCAAACACATTGTCTATGTCTCAGAAAACAATTCTGGTTTACTTGCAAAAGTTCATGTTAACTGACTGCCTGTATTTCTCTTGTAATACTGTCCTCCAATTCTTGTAATATATGCAGATTTAATGCATACACTTGATTCTTTAATGTTCCCCATAAATAAAAATCGCTGAAACGAGAGGTTAACATTTCCAAGACGTCAGTTTTCGTGGCAACGAAACTTCTGAAACTTAAAAGTTCATGCTTTACAATCACATGATCCTGTAAGTAGGGTTAATTATTGCAGTTGGTTTTAGCAGTCCATTTATAATGGTGATGTGGAATACCATTAACGTTCTTCACTGATGAAGCATGGTTTTATCTTCAAGGTCAGTTTCTGCTCAGAACAATTGATACTGGGCTAGGAAGGGTCACCATATTATTCATGAAGTTCCTCACCATGCGTAGAATTGTTAGTCTCATATTTACAATATAAAAGTTGATTCATACGTTTATGTAAATCATAGTTTAAATATTTTTTTCCACAACTAACAAGGAATGAAAGATTGTGTGGATGGTTTCAGCAGGATTCAGCTATAGCAAGCACACACTGCTGGCAATTCTATCGATGAATTGTGAAGTTGGTATGACAGAATAACAGTCGAAGATTGTGGCCGCCTCATTCCCCTTACATATCTCTATGCAATGTTTATCTATGGGGAATGTTAAAGAATAAAGTATATGCATTAAATGCACAGATGTTAAAAGAATTGAAGGAGAATAACATGAGGGAAATACAGGCAATCAGCCAACATGAACTTTTGTGAATAAACCAGAATTGTTTTCAGAGATATAGGGAATGCGTTCATGTTGAAGGTCATCAATTTCAACATCTGATGTGATGCAGATAAGCTAATACAAGTTAGTACAGTAGTGTTTCATACACACACATACATACGGACATACAACATGCATGTGCTCGTTTTTCTGGTTCAGGTACTGGCGGCGCAAAATGGAAAAAGAAGAGAACATGAGGAAGCAATACGAGAAGAAATGGGGACTACTGAGACAGCAGAAGGAAGTGTCGGACAGGCAGAGGTGGAAGAGAAACAACACGACAATGATGAGAAGGAATGGAGAAGGGGAGAATACACAAAAGCGAGGAACACATGGATAATAGGCACAAAAGAACCAAACAGTGACAAGGTAAGAGCAGGGAAACATACATCATAGCTATATGTCAGTCAACTATGCCAGGACACAGAGAAAGAAGACATAATAGCATTTCTGAAGGAAGAAGGAATTATGGGAAAATAGAAGGCAAACAACTAAACACTGCAGAAAGGAATAAATCCTTCAAAATAGGCATACCATACAAAGAAAAAGACAAAGTTGAACAGCCAGACTTGGCCGGAAGGAGTAATACTTTGGAAGTATACTTTTCAGAGGTACAAGGAAACAGAAATCAGTTCATAAGATGAAGAGTACTAAGACACTCAAGATGGTGTTGTGGAATGTAAAAGGGCTAAGGTCACTAATGGACATAACAGCCAACAACGTACTACAAGAATGTGATGCAGAGATATTGATGGAAGTGTTCCTAACAAAAGAATGGAGTCTGCAAGGGTTCTAGAGCATAAAGGCAGTAGCAACACAAGGAATAAGAGGCAGGCCAATAGGTGGAATTGTGTGCATATTGAAACCGCACCTAGCACCTTTCAAGATGGAGTACAGAAGAGGCAACTTATTACGAGTAAAGATAAAGCTGTGCACAGCAATGGGTGTGCTACTTCCAACCTGAATACAGTCAGGAAGGCATTATAAACTCGTTAGGAGAAGCACTGGAGGGGATAGGGGAAGAAGAGTTAGTGATAATTACAGGAGATCTGAATTGCCAGGTGGACAAGCACAACGCCAAGGCAGAAGCAGTACTGAATTACATGCAGGAAATAGGAATGTCACTGGTAAATAACAGGAATGAGAAAACATATATAGGGCATAATGGTAGTAGCACAATAGATCTGCAAACCAATATGAAAAACATGGAAAAGGTGATGCAAAAGGTAGGAAAGAGGGTAGCAAAGAAACATCAACCAGTAGAAACAGAGATGAAAATGAATAAGAAACACTTTGTAAAAAACAATAAAGAGGTTAAATCAAGAGAAATAGATGTACCAGAGTTAGAAAGGTAAAACGGAGAAATAATGGGGGCAAGGGAATGGCTTCAAGAAGGAAGAATAGACAATGCATTAGAGGAATTGGAAAACATTATGCAGAGAGCCGCAAACGGAAGAGTACCATACAAGCAAACAGTAAAGCCGTGGTTCAATGAAGACTGTCACAGAGGAAGGAAGGAAGGAAGCAATAAACATGCTGCACAAAATGCTCAAGAGACCGATGGAAGATCCGGTAAAACAATATGACTAAAGAAGGAGGACTTATAAGGAATTAGTAAGAGGGTAGACAAACTAATACTACAAAGAGCAAGGTAAGCGACAAATAGAAGAAGCTGAAAACAACCTTTACCACATCTTAAAAACAAAGAACCCGAAGTTCCCAAGAGAAATTCGTGCAAGCATGGACAAGTCATTTCAAGCAGATACTGGGAGGGAAAGACACAAGATGTGCAAGAGACAGCAACAAACAGAAAGCAGATTGGGAGGAGAGTTTCGCAAAAGAAGAGGTAGAAGAAATAATTAATAACCTGAAGAAGAAGAAAAAAGCATGTGGCCCAGATGAAATATATAAGGAACAACTAAGAAGCACATCACACATGATGCTGGAAGTGTGGATGGAGCTGTTTAATGAGTGCATGTTCGCAAGGAACGATCCCAGACAGATGGAGAGGTGCAAGGATCAAAATGCATACAAAGGGAAGGGAGATGCAAGTGACTTGAATACCTACAGGGACATAGCAATGGAATGCACGCTATACAAAGTAATGATGACGCTGAACAATTCGGCTTTTGCAAACAAAGATCCACATTATAAGCCATCGAAGGACTACAAAGAGACATTAAAGAAACAGTAAGTAAATCTGGAGAGAAACTGCAGGCAGTATTTGTGAACTTCACCAAGGCATATGGTATGATTAACGGAGTAAATTACTAGAAAAATTAGCAAAGGCAATCGGAGAGGAAAATCCAATACATGGGTTCGAAACTGCAAAGGCATCTGATTATAGTACAATTGCAATGAGTGCTGACTCCAGGATAGAAACACTCTATTAAATCCTTTTTGGGGAAAACACAGTGAAGCTATTTTGCAATTTAAATTATAATACAATGCTTGTTCATTCGTTTTGTATTGAACACAAGCTGTGAGCCAAACAAGATTAGTGTAGGCATCTACAGCAAAAGGTGGCCACACTGGTTATCAGCCAATGTAACCTGTACTACCTCGGTAATTAAAACACATAGAGAGATGCAACAAATGCTGATAAAATAAGGGATTATTAGATACAATTACTACATAAAGTTACAAATTTCATTGCAGATCATAGGGATAGGCTCCAAAGAGCATGGATATCAAATGAGTGGCTAAGCTATCCGCCAGTCTTCACCTGAGGAAGATAGGCTGCCAGAAATTACTCTTAACTGTGTTGCTGTTGATGGTAGGGATGTGTTCAATTTCAGAATTGCCAAAAAAGTAATCTTAAGCTTAATAAGCCAGAGAGCTAGTGTAAGTCAAGGGAAAAACAAATTCCATATTTGTAGCAGTTCCTTCAAAATGGTCAAATAAACAGCAATAGTTAAATTATTCTTTATGTAGGGGCATTATGCTGTTAAATGCAAGCAGTAAACTGAAGATTTGCATATTTAATATTTGCAGGGCTTCCTTCTGTTTATGTTATTGCTTTGGTTTCTTGTAAACAACATTACAAGTTTATGTTTAATTCTTATGCACATGTTCAACAGTTTATAAGTATTAATTTGTAACATTTTAGCAGTAATTGATAACAGGTGTATTTAAATATACTGTTGTGGTTCGTTAGACACTTTAAACTTCTTTGAAATGAAACTGGAATGGGTGAGGAAACAGCAATATGTAAATTACCTTAGAAGTAGATGATGAATCCAAGAACATGCTGTCTCCAAGTTTGATCTGGTGTTGTTCTATGTGCTGCTTTGTCACTTCTATTTCTTTCTTTTTCAGTTCAAACACTACTTGGAACAGATCTCTCATTGCCATCACCACTTAAACATTTCACATTTTAAGTAATGTCACATTGAAGCTGATTATTGTACCTAGTCTTTGTTCTGTATGGTAACTCAATAAAACCAAATGTTGACAATTGTTTAGTAAACTAATTACATTATATAAGATTTTAAGCTTTCTCAGCATTTGGAATTAGTAATAAGACGTTCCCAGAATATCAGCAATGAAATCTTTAAAGTTTTCAATGCCATCAAATCCTTCAATATCATTCGGCTGATATACCAAGAACATCTCATTGCCATTTAATTGTACTATTTATGTAAATTAACAAATATATGAGACGCCATTAATGTGCCGTTTTATGCAACATAGAGAAACATTTCATTTCTTGAAAACTGTATCCTGCAAATGGCCTCCATTTCTGTGACAATCTACCAGCCTAAGATATGTATTGGCACATGATTTCCATATAATTTCAGCTGGAATAACATTAATTTTTCTGTCAACACTATCTTTAAAGCAATGCACCATGCAATGTAAAATTGGATGAAACTCTGGAAAAACTGAAAATTGAACTGTTTGCATTTTACTGTATTTATACTGCATTCTTTCATTTGGTGCCTTTGATTTACTAATATTGGCAATATTTATAACTGTCACATGTTTAAAACACTCCTAAACACAGCACTGTAATGCTGTACTTCACTAAACATAGTAGAGAAAGTAAAAATAGAAGAGTATAAGAACATTGGAGAGTCCATTTGAGTTGCATGAAGAATGAAAGAATTCCAATGATGGTTAATTATCAGCCTCAAGGAAGAAGAGGTGTCGGACATCCGAGATAAGGATGATCTTAACGCTGTGAAGAAGGAACAGGCAAGAATGCCCAATCCCTGCGAGGTTGAAGAAGAATATTTAACACTGTTTAACTATTCCCTTTTTACATGAATCACGTTAGATATTGTGCCAATCCTTACTACAGAATTTACACTACCAATGGGAGGGGTTTGACTAACATAAGCAACAACATTTCTGAGAAATTTTTTATAATAATTTAATTTAACATTGGGTATTATATCCTGTCATATTTACTAACGTAATATTTAACATTGTTTAACTATCACTGTTTTACCTTTTTAGATGGATCACATTATACCAACAGTGTAGTACCTTATGACCATCTTGACATGCCATTGTTTCTCAAAAAGGCCAACAATGAAAATTCTAAAACAATTACACAGTTCAGTACTAGAAACAGTGATTGACAATAACTATTAATTTCATGCCCTCAATCCAAAAATTAAAAGACAGAATTTATATAATTACAGAAGGTGGACATAAAGTACCTGCCCCCCTCCCCCCCCCCCCCGGTAATACTAGGGTTAAATACAGATACCCACTGTAATCTGAGAACAACACTGCTACAAGGCAAGGGCTGCCAGCTATTGTGTGGTGTAATGGAGCTGGTATGTAAAAAAAATATGGAGCATGCTCCGAAATTTTAGGAGCTAAAAATAAATATCATAGTACCTATCCAGAAAGTTTCCACACAACAAATTTTATAATTTACCTGAGGGCCTTCCATGTGGTAAACTGGGTCCTGAAATTAATTATTCTAGCAAGTAATAAATCTAAAAACTGCCTGGAATGTAATTTGAATAACAGTATAGGTTTACAACATTTCTTGATTTCTAAGTCCCAATAACCAATCACCTGAGTGTTAGATGAACACTTGTAACAATGCTTTGTTTGGAAAAATTCAATGTGAAAGACCGAAAGATCTGTGGTTCAGATCCCGGCTATGACATTTCATTTTACATCCTTGTTCTACCCTTTCCAACCCTGTCCTATACACGGCTATTGTGTGGAAGGACAATTAATTGCAATGCTCGGTTTATTATGCACATTTATCAATAAATTGTGTTTAGAATAGAACATTTTTGGCAAGTTTTGTCTTTTGGATGTCAGCCTGATAATGTTGTAACAGTTTTCAGGAAGACTTTTTTTTAATTGTTGTTTCAGACTAATCAAGTTTTGGGTCCTGAATTATCTGATATAGCAATTAGTACATGTATTGCGAGCAGAAGTTTCACAAAGGTTTCATACACTCACTCACACACTCACACACTCACTCACTCACACACTCACTCACTCACTCACTCACTCACTCACTCACTAACTCACTCACACACTCACTCACACACTCACTCACTCACTCACTCACTCACTCACTCACACATACACACACACACATTCACACACAAGCATACACACACTCACACTCACTCACGAACACAAACACTCACACAGACACTCCCACACACACTCACACACACATTCACACACAAGCATACACACACTCACACTCACTCACTCACGAACACACACACTCACACACAGACACAAACACATTCACACACAAACATCACTTACTCATGAACACACACACTCTATCACACAGACACATACACTCACTTACACATACACAAATGCACATACACACTCACATACACACAGACACACACACTCACACACACTTACACACACACACTTACACAAAACCTTGTTGCACTCTTTAAATAAAGTGATGAATACTTGCAACTTGGCTTTCCCTGGTGTGGAGATAAATATACTATAGTCCCGCCGGACTATAGAAGGAAACCTAATGTAAACAAAAAAGAGTGCAAAATTCGGGTTTGCAAATTGTATTACCACGCCCTAGTCGGAGCATATGCATCACAATCTGAAGAAGATACACGACATATAATAAGCAAGGGTGGTGAAGGGTAAGAAGGGAGGGCTGTCGCTTGCCAACACATGGAGACAATTGAGCAAAATACTTTAAAAAAGATTGCTTCCTAGAAAATATAATAGAGCAAATACTTATTCAGGATAATGGAGCTAAAAGCAGTGCAAATGAGAGAGTGAGCAGTTTTGGTATATTTTAAGAAGGTGAAGAGGGTAGTAGTTTGTTAGGGGTACAACTGGAAAATAGTGAGTGAATTTTTCAGGTGTACAGAGGTATTTTAGACCAGACGAATGACCTTACTAGTATCTGCGTGAGTGACGTCATGTAAATTGATGCTGTGGGTAACGTCTGTTTCTTTCCTGGAAATAAACAAGAGACTGGTGATAATGCGAGCGGGCACTGCACTTTATCACGTATTGTACGGATGTTTGCTGCACGGAAATCGGAGATATACTAACCTGACATCCCTATGCCTTATAAATTCAAAAGTAAACTCGTCCATAAACCACTGCGCATCTATCGCCCATTCGCCACGTCTAACAAATACCTCTGTAGGCCAATGTTTGTTTACGTGGAAACACCATTGCACAAATGTGTGGTGACCTCCCGAAGGTTACTGTGTTTTATACTGACTGTCCTCGCCTACCACCTAGGCGGCCCGGGTTCGATCCCAGGGACCCGCATGTGGTATTCGTGGTGGACGAAGCGGCGTCAGGGCGGGTTTTCTCCGGGTGCTCCGGTTTCCCCCGCCATCTCATTCCACCGGTGCTCCATCTTCATTCCATGTGTCATCAGTGTCACCGCCTGCGGTGCCGTAGTAGTAAAAGCGGGCGTTAAACACTACAACAACAACCATACTGACTGTCCGCTTTCTTCCACTGTATACAACTCTCGTCTCATCTTGCACCATTCTTTGAGCTGCAGCCCCATATGTGCCATACATCGACAAGGTAAGTGACTCATATCCTAGCTTTCTATTAAACTTTTTGCATGCCAAAATCCCTGGTGTGACCTATACCTGTCAGTCTGGACTGATCATATCTTCTAATACATAATTGCTACCGATAACCCGCGAAGTTTAATATGTGAGCTTCAATAGTTGCACCTCAAGTTTTTAAGATTGTATATTACTAAAGCTCACTTATAATAACCTTTACGCTCGACCATACCTAAATTTATTAATTATAAGTCTGATAGTGATCCTTTAATGGACCTCCTTAAGTTCAAACTTTCATTAAAGGACTGGTCTTCATCCAATCGGACAGTTCAATTTTCATTGAAGGACACTTGTTCCACCAATGCAGCAATGGCAAAGCGCAATATCGATCAATTCTCGAAACGCAACTAGCGCGAATTTAGAAAACGCTAAAATGTGGGACACTACTGACAGATGGAACTTACTCCGGCTAAATAGGATGTAACTTACACAAAACACACAAATTAATCTCAATACAGCACCAACTTCCAAGAATATTGCACTAAACACAGTCCAGCAAATTAATTTCACTAATTGTGGAACAAATAACTTATACATGAAATAAAATTTTGGTCTGAAAACCAAAATATTCAATTTGCCTTCTATATCTTGTACTTTCTCTACTACGTTTAGTAAAGTAGACAAAGTTTTGTATTCCACCCAAAAATTCAATGTTGAGATTTCACTGGAAATATATGTTTTGGGGCCCTCTGTATAAAAAAAACAGTTTTAGGAAAAGGCCCGTGTGTGTCTATCTGTCAATCTCTGGACAGCATAACCCAAAAATGAAAAGTCGGTTAAAAACCAAAGTTGGTATTTAAGCTTAATAGCTTCAAGGATGCAACACAACTATTTTGAAGAAAATTTCTTCACCCTAAACTAACCTTTATATGGAAGATTTTTTTAAAAGTTTTATTTTCTTGAAAATGACTTAACAATTTTGATTAAATTGCCATATGTATGATATATTTTTATGACAAATGAAATATATATCTCAAATTTTCTGGCCATAGTCCATGAAGTCCTATTTACTCTGGATGATTTTTACATAACTGGTACACCGTAAGAGAGACAGCATATCTTACAAAAACTGTAGATCTTGCTAAAACACACAATTTATGTCGGAATACATTTTTTGTAGAGTGAACCATTTTGGAGATATTCCTTGTTATTTGTGTAAGTTTTGGAGAACCTATATTTCTGTCAAATGGAACATCGCTATTCATTTTTATATGTTAACCGTGTAAAGAGAATGGGATTTGAAAGCTTTAAAAGATTTGACTATCGCTCAAAGTCTACTGTATTCCCATATTCCCGTTGCACGTGCAAGAAAACGAGCAATAAGGTAATTTTTGCAAATGTTTATCTCAACTAACACGAAGGAGATAAAGAGTTTGTAAGAATGGTTAGTACAAGAGTAGAGAAAGTCATGTGACTGCAAAACAGATTTTTCAATGTTACGTAGCATTCCAAGGTTATCATGTTCATCACGCAGCTGTGACGTGCTGGAAACGAATTGATCTTTTAGTGCCTGCGCAGAACTCTAAATATCAGCTGATGGAATATGTAGGTCATTGCCCCTGGTGAGTGTACCACATTTTACAATATTTCAACTATAAAATTAGGTATACGGTCGAGCATATATTGTCGTATGAAACTTAAGTGTAATGGTAATTAAGACGATCTTATGAAAATTAGGAAACTCGCATTCAATTACTGCCAATATAGTCTCGTTGCATAATATACTATTATTTGCTTTAATAAAATGCAGCACCCTTAAAAACTGTAATGCCAACTATAGAAGCTCACATATTTCATTTTACGCATTATCAGTAGCAATACGTCATTAGAACATATGAGACTGAGAGCTAGGCAGATATAAAAATAGAGTTGTATATTTTTTATAATTGCTTTTTATTGAACTTGTCCAACGATCTGTGCGTCAATAAGTTTTATGTAATATTAATGGGTTCTGAAATGGTTCTTTTTTGTAGCGTTTAATGCCCAATTTTACTACATATGCCTGAAATGGTTGCAGGTTCAAGTGGCTAATTCTCTTAACAACAATAATAACAAATATTTCCTTGCCATTAAACATAACTCCATCGCATTTTATCTCCAATTCTGAGGTTTGTAATAACTGTTCTGCATGGCACACAGTAAAATATTTTCCATTTTAATGAACTCGTTCCATATGTTATGGTCTGTAGGCGCATCTTGAATCACATTTGTAATGCCAGTATGTATACAAATGTGAGTAGTAATTCAAGAGACAGTCTATTTGTGTGTCCAACACACGACACTTAGCCACGTAACCTTTCTCCGTTACCGGGACTCGGGAAAGCTTCCAGTCAATTATGAACACTTCCTCTTTGAGTACATGTATTTCATCTTTCTTGTTCTGTTTATTGTTACCAGTGGTTGTAAACCAGCCTTTAATTAGGCAGTCAACTAACTGAAACATACTAGAGAGAAAATCCAGTAGTTGGACAGCTGTCCTATTTTAGGATTGTCATAAATACACAGCTTACTTTTAAATATATAGAAGAAAACAATTTTAAACATGAATAAGAAAGGCTAAAAACTGTATAATGAAAGGATATTTGAAGTGTACAGAATCACAGAAATTAAATGAACATCATCAAATCGTTATTTAATAATACGTGCATTTTAACTGTACGGGCACATGGTGGATGAGGCGTGCCTCTAATTTCCTGCAACCAATTCCGGCTCTAAGTACAAGAATTCATCTTTTTATGTTATTTTTAGTTGTTATCAGTGTACTCATATGGTAGGTCCATTTTATCAGAGGCGTTTACTGAATTGCTTTGCTATGTGTACTCCAATAAAAGGTTTGTAAAATCGGCTGGAAACCCGAAATTCGCTCTCAGTAAACGAGTCGTATGTTTTTATGTGTACTTCAGGGTAGTGCCTTCTGCCTGTTAAACTGCTGTTCCTCTATGTTTTGTGCATTTGTGTTCCTAAGAACGTCAAACAATAAGTTTTAGTAAGTGCGAAACTGGACTAAAGTGCACAGGATGTATGATGGGTGGGCTACCAAAAAACAAGGGGCAGCTGACTCAGCTGGTATACATATATGTCTATAAATGAAATAAATACAATACAATGCAATATAACCAATATAAGTTACTATTACAATGACAAGTTGTTAAAACTTAAACATTCTTTCCAGAAGTTTCTCATCAATTATGAAGTGCAAACAAATTTAATACCATGTGCCACTATGTCTGGATGACTTGCTATATCTGAAAAGTAAATCATATTTCATGTAACATACAGCCATAGAAATAAGCATTTATACAGTGTTACAGTTGAAATAAATTACTGATATTTCCAATTCTGGCCCTATTTGACAGGAAAAAGGTATTCATACACCACTAGAAATCACTAATGAACCACTTGTAGCAAGGAACGCTTTCAGCGGCAAGCTGCACCTCATTCGTGTTGGTTCAGACATGTGGTGAATGCCGTGGATCAGAAAAATGGGCCAAAAAATTAAATAAACAACTGTAATGGAAAGACAAATACTTATAGTTATCTTTGAATTTCAAAAGGGAAAACAATTTTCAGAAATTGCTGATACTATTGGAGGAAGCCAGGCAACTGTATAGACTATAATAAAGTGACAAAGAAAAAGAAATACTGTCATAATAGTAAAATAAGAGTTTACCACAGAAGCTAATGCAAAGAGAAAAACTATCTTAATAAGGATGATAAAAAATGATGCTAAATTGACAGCTTCTGTATTGTCTGTGTCTGTTAATGATCAGTTCGGGAAGGAAATCACTCCATGGTCTGTTTGCTGTATTCTAAGTAGTAGAGGTTATGGAGCTGAGGTACCTAGAAGAAAACCAGACGTCAGCAAAAGAGCAAGAAACTGAGACTTGAATTTGTTAGAGGCATATGAGCAAGAACACAAGTTTCTGCGATAAAGTATTGTTCACAGATGAAAGCAAGTTTAACATATTTGTGAATGGTGGCAGAATTTTGGTGTGGAGAACACTAAATACTGACCTTGAACCCAAACCATTCAAGCTGTAGTGAAATATGGTGGTGGAGGAATTATGGTATGGGGATGCAGGACACATTTGATAAAAATATAGGGCAAAATGTGGGACATTGTCGGTCAATGCAAAACTAATGTAAATTTATAATTTAAATGCTTTTTATATATACCTATAGGCATATGCACTTATATTTTCTTAAAAATCCTGAAACATACAGTGTTAAATGTGATCATGAACAGTCAGTTATACTTCTCTGAAGAAGTAATCTTCTGCTAAACATCTAGCTTGTTGGAAATATAATCAGAAAATTCCACATAACTTATGTTTTTAAAGTTGTACCATACTTCACTAAAACTATACCTCTAACTGAATCACTAATCAGTTTCTTTTATCTGTCCACTGTACCCTTATTAGTGAAAATGCTCTTTCAACATTAGCATTGTGTTGCTTTGCCTCCACAGAATACCAACCTTTTGCCTCAGAGTGCAAATGCTGAGTTGCCAATCTCGTTCAGTGTTACTATGCATGAGTATACTCTTTGACTGTAGCCGGTATAGTCATGTTGCCATAGCAAGTTGCAGTTGTGGCTAACAGCCAATTATTCATTTCTGAACTGGTTTGAGAATTTAATGTCATTCTGGCAGTTTGTCACAATAGCTCTGTGGTTAGAGCAGCTGCCCGGTAAGCGGAAGGTCTGTAGTTCAAATCCCAGTTGTGGCATTGAATTTTTAAGTTTCAGTTCTGCCTCTCAAACTTTGCCCACACAAGGCTTGTGTGTTTAAAAACACCAACAGTAAGTTTGTTGGCATAAATAAATAATAATATTCATTTCTATTTTCACAGTTGCCAGTTCATATTCTAACAATCTCTGCTTGTTTCTGAAAATTTAGGACATTAGAGACTTTTCAAAAATTCCGCCGGACAAATGGTCAAAATGTTAGGACATGTCCAGGAATTTCCGGACGTCTGGTAAGTCTGGACTTGCCATGTAATCTTGGTGAGGACTCAATAGCTGTGCTCTTTGCAGATTATACTAGTATACTTATATCTGAAAAGTCGCATGGGCAATTAAGTGTTTCTATCAATAAAGCATTTGAACAGCTCAGTATTTGATTTGAGGCAAATATGCTACCTTTAAACTACGATAAAGCAAGTTTATCAGTTTAAAACAAAGCATAAGCAAGTACATGAATTAACAATCAGACACAACAGTTCTACTATAAGTAAAGTATCAGATACAACATTTCTAGGGCCCAAAACAGATGAGGAGCTCAGCTGGAGAGATCAAATAAAAATAATGTTAACAAAACTTGGCACTACATGCTTTGCTTTGAAATTTAAAGAAGCTGCTTAAAGAAAACGCCTAAAAAGCAGTAAGGTTTTCCTAGTTTCACTCGCTGTTGAGACATGAAATTATTTTCTGGGGCAATTCAGCACACAGCAAGTAAGTGTTTATATTACAAAAAAGGGGGGTAAAAAACCACACATTGTGACAAAATGAGTCTAATTACTTTTTCTGGCACTTTATTTTTCTTCTAAATTTTTACACAAAACATAATTCCCTTTTACTGACACTAACAAAGTCTACATCTTTTGTAATATGACAGCTCACAATTATGGTTCTCTTCCTGTAGCCTTGCCTCAGCCCTTTCACTTTCTCTGTCACTCGAGCACTAAATTTGATTATATGATCACTCGACGCCCGTTAAAACTTATTCAGAACGCACAGCTGTGTTGCACTCACTGACACACGGCCGACTCCTGTCTGTAACTGTAACTCTCTCTGCTGCTGCTTCCTCACCTTATATAGCGGGGATGACGTCACACAGACCTTTCACGAACTTCTTCAAACACGCCGGCGATGATGTGGCCAGAACTTTCTCGAAGGCTCTGGAGAAAATCCCTTTTGGCTCTGCCGCTTGATTGTTGTTAGTCATGTCTACACAAACAGTCACACAAGGCATCCTGACCTTGGGTGCATTTGCTTGCCGGCCTGGTATGTGGTGTGAAATAGCTTAGCCTGGACAGTTCTTCGTTTTGCACCGCGCCCAGCATCTCAGTATTATTTGTGGCATTGCCTCATGGGCATCGGGGGGCCGTGACCTTCCCTTGGAAATTAATGAATTACTGGCTATTAGACTATTGTTTTAGCTTTTATATAAAAGACTTTTTATTTGGCACGATTATCCACAACAAATACAACTTTTGACAGCGGAATAATGAATTAATATTGTTTGATTGTGAACTTGCAACTGCGACCCCCCTGAAAAAAGGTCTGTGGTTGCCCATGACTAGAAATCGAGTGAATACAGTGAGGTTTTATAAATATAAATACATCAAACAGCAGACAGAAGCATATGTTTGACACTTAAGTGTCAATAACTATAATGTATTTAATTTTAATAGCCTTTATTCATAGTTTCTAAATACTAGCAAACAAATGATTCGTTTGCTTATATGGGAATATACAGCACTTTGGATTAAATGTGTACATTCATCTGCTGTAATTAAGGTTGTATTAGTTACTGATAGGTCCAACGTTTGCGAAAGAGGGGAGTTTGTGTTTACCTCCTTGCACTTTACGTGGACTTTGCCTCTCTTTAACCCTAGCCGTGCATTGTGTTGTAGTGGTGGGTTGGTTACATGCACGGTATGTTGAGTAATACGGTAGGTATCACGTGCAGGTGTCTCTCTCACACATGCTACCCGTGACGTCATGCGGTGTATGTATAGCTGGAGTTGCTGCCAGCCATGGTTATCTTAGCTGCTTGAAGTTACAGATACAGATTTTCCATATCAAATAAATCGCTAATAAAACAAACAACCTTGCTCAGCTCTAGCCATTAGATTTAAATTATTGAAGCTAAAGGAGCAATTCACTCACCTTAAACTTTGCACATACTAAATGTTGTCCCCATTTGTTGTAGGTATCGTTGCTGGAATTCTGTTTAATAATTGCATCCAACAGAGTTTAAAGCTACATTGATAAATAAAGCTGGACATTTCTATGTCATTTCGGCTTAAACTGCACACAAACTTTTCAACTCATTTTTCTCCAGCTTAACTTTTGCCACAATTTTATTCATTCAAAAAGAAATAACTTCTACAAATTACATGATAGTAGGCTGAAACTTTTATTGTGCATTCCATAAATCATGACAAAAAAGCTGATGCATGGAATATAGAATTAACATTTCAAGATAAAAAATAAAATGTGTGTAGTGATTGCAAAAATGTTGAAATTTTTGCTGTACAGTTCATAACTTTTTTTAATTTCCCTTACAGTTAAGAAATTACAAATCCATGAGTTAACTTCTTTTAAAGAAGTTTCTGGTTTTGTGAAAAAAAACTTCAAAGTTTTTAAAAAAAGTTGCCTGTATTTCATTTGGAAATTTACAAATTTCTTGAAAAAAAATTTTTAATAATTTAGAAACCAACATACAGAAACAAAACTCCACAAATAGTTCTACATAACATCACAAATATGTGTACAAAAAATTAAAGTTTGTAGCTTAAAAATTGTGCAAAACAGAAATTTCACAGATCACTCTTATTAATACTAATGGATTTTAATAAGCAATCCGGCACATAAGATAAGTTGCTTACAATTTTAACAGCAAACTTGTGGAAAATGTCTAATATTGATATATCTACCATTTGTTTTTTTGCTGTTTTTTGCAGTGGTGCTATTCCTAATGCTGTACACCCTATGTACAGGCAGCACTGTTGCTCTAGAAGGGGCAGTCATCACCATAATCCCAGGTTTAAATTCTGGTTGGTTGCCCTTGTAACGTGCATCATAGGGTTCCTTGTCAGTCTTCTTTACATCACACCAGTAAGTGTTCCCATACAACTTAACCAATTTATGACATTACCATTACATCTTTATTTATTTAAGTAATTTTATTGTTGTTGTTCAATAAGTAACAATAGTAAAATATCTGTAAGAAAACTGACTGAAGCTTATCTATGCACTAGCTTGTTTTAAATACTGTGCTGTTTCATAGTGACATGATCCTGAATGCTTTTACACTTTGGCAAGGTTTCTGTGCAATTGACATTCCGTAAACCAGGGGGTGATTTAAGGGCCCATCAGCTTGGTCATTTGGGATTTTTTTCCTGATTAGGTATAGTTTTAAGATACAAGGTCCAATGTTTTGAAGCTAATAGTCGTTGGCTTCTCGTGTCGCCATTGATGCTTAAATGTCGTTGGTCTCGTGGTCGCCCGTTGATTTGGTTCTTTCCCGCTAGCTCAGCTTGAGATCTCTTTATTTATCTCGGGTACGCGCAGGTGTTATCAAATAGACTACCCAAGAAAACCTTTATATATTGTTTATTGCATCTTAGATATTTTCGGGAGCTATGCCGATTGTATATGTAGAGGAATCGCACTGACGTCCGCACAGCACAACCTGCAGTACTGGTCTGGGCTGAGTAGTGACGCTTTCTGGCGTCCCGAAGCTAGGAAAACCGTTCTCTCCAATTTTAAACGTCATGACGTCATCCAAGAAAGCCTCGTATCCAAAATGTTATTTCCTTTTCCCGCAATTTAGAAATGTCCCTTTCTATTATAACATGTTCTTTTTTGAATTTCGAATATATAATTACCTTTTTATGATTAAACGATATTTACTTTATATTTTATTAAATATATCGCGCGACTTTTAAGGTTGGTAGACCTGACTTTCAAACGTGTATTTAAACTATGTAGTATGACGTCATGACTCGTTAATTTCAAACCAATAATGTGTTTATCCTACAAATTTAACGACTATTATTTACTCATATCTTGCTCACCTTACAACACTTCCTGCTCTATTATCTATTTATGTTATTACTTAACACTTATCGCAAATCTCACATCCGGCAATTAAATTAAAACGTGTCTTTATCAAGCCCATTCGATTGGAAATCTAAATTTCGGTATCAAATGCCCCCATTTATGTTATTTTATTATTTCATAATAAAATAATGTAAATGTCTTGCCCGAAAGAAAAATTAAAAATTACTCCTGTATTTTGAATAATCGGCAACACTCTCATTATATACAATTTTCAATTACACTGTTTTTTGAAATTGGTTATTAACACATTTTCTCATTAATCTTTTTAACATGACAAACAATTGTACACTTGACTAAACATTAATCCTTAAATACTAATTACAATATGTTATGGTTTCTTCTGTGAAGCTTTTATATAAAGGTTAAATTTCAAGAGTCTTTCTTTATACTTCCTTCTTTTAGTTCATGTTTGCTCACTTCGCTCTCACTATCACTTGCACTGTGATTTTTCACTTTTGTTATTGTAACACATATCTGTACTATATCCTTTAAGCACTAAAATGCACATATATTTATATAAATCCATTACACTCTTCAGACAAGTTCTTTCTTTGTCTTGCTGTGATAACTATCTATACATCTAAATATTTTAACAAATGTTTACAAAGTAAATATTCTGTTTTCTCTCTATGCGGAGATGAACATTTTAACAATCTTTCTGAAGCTGTTATTCTGAGCTCTATACAATACATTTTTAAGCTCTTTGTAGTAGATAGCAATTCACAATCTGCATTTTTCATGAATATGTAAGTACCTGACCAATATATGGTTTTCAAGTAAGCTAACATTTAAATTTTATCTCAAAGCTGATTGGGCGCCAATATACAAATGACACTTCGAATTTTTTTTTTTTTTTTTTTTTTTTTTTACATTAAATCAAGGTTCCAAGGTACCACACGGTTTCTTGTATGGTCGAAGGAGTTGTTTATGCCATCTTCCCAGACATTTTTCATTTTTAACATCTTTTAATTCATAGGTATGATAACCAAATTTTGATATAATTTCTGCAGGACCTTTATATAACAATTCCATCCTTTTGTTCCTACCTCGCAAGGCACTTGATAACTTATGGTCTTTAACTAGTACCCAATCGCCTATCTTAGGTTCCCATTTATGTTTTCTACTCTTTTTCTTTAATTTTCACTTCTCTGCCTTTTTCTTGATTCGTTCAAAAGCAATTTTCACTCTTTCTTCTTCACTTAACTGAATGTCATTAATTTTCAGTGTTTTTGGTACCCCGATCAATATTGGTTCTGGTTCAATTCCTAACATTAATTTTATTGGTGCAAACCCAGTAGTTACATTAATGGTGTGATTGATAATCTTTTCTATCAATGGACAATATTTCACCCAATCCTTGTGATTATGATGTGTAAGTACACGTAAATAAATTCCTATATCTCGGAGGACACGTTCTGTTGGATTCCCTGATGGAAAGTATGAGGAACAATGATTTAGTTTTCTCGCGTCTAATGTCACCCTAATCTTTCCATTGGCCTTATTTACAATACATAGGGGATTCACAAATTCTGAATTCGAAATCTCAATAACCTCATCTTCTAACATTGACTTTATAACCGCATCTACCTCTTCTCTTATTGTACTAGGGATAGCTCTCGCTTTATGTGTAAAAGGTTTGATGGGTATCATCTCAAACGAATGAGTATAAATATTACATTTACCAGGTTTCTCAGAGAATACTTCTTTATTTCGGATTAATATTTCAAACAGTTTATCCCTCTGTTGTTCATTTAGTTGATCAGCCTGAGTTACCTTTTCCCTCAACAATTCTTCTAAGTCTTCACTACTCTCCCTATCATAGTACCTAGTTGCGTCAGAAAACCTCAAATTGTCTATGAAATCATTTTTATCCCATTCTACATTTTCTTTATTATCGACACTGTACTCTTTGACATTTACTTCAGTTAATTCCATAGCTCCTACTTTAACATATTCTACAAAGAATGTATCCCCTTGGATTTCTTCTTCCTCTTTTTCTCTTACAATAGTTTCTGAACTACTATCTTCCACAAAAGGCACTATAATGGTCTCATCTTCAACTTTCATTTCTAGAATCATGTTTTTAAAATTCACCACAGCTTCCCAGGCATAAAGACAATCACAACCTATTATAATATCTGTCACAAGTCTTCCTACAATCAGAAATAAAATTCCTAGTATTCTCCCATTTATTTCAATATTTATCATTGCTTGAAATTTTACTCTCTCTTTTCGTTTTCCCACAGCTAGCGAGCAATATATCCCATTAACTGGTAAAGACATTACTTTAAAACCACTACTTTGTAAATTATCATAAAAATTTTGTGAGCATACTGTGCTATTTGATCCCGTATCTATAATTGCATTGTATTGTTTTCCATTTACACCAATTTTGATTTAAGGTAGATCTCCTACTTTTTCGTTTTCGTCGATTCTATTTTTACATTCTCTTTTCTTTTGTATCATCATTTGCCTTCCAGGACTATTTATTTCCGAGTACTTATCACAATCATTACTAGGATACCCAGTTCTCACTGAAGGCGCGTTTGACCGGGTCTGGCGTTTCCCTGATTTTTATGTATGGCTCCTGTACTATTTCCCGAATTGTTACTTCTGTTTTCCTGCATTAAATCGGGGTTACTTCCTACCATGTTTTTGACCGTGTTAATGGCCTCAACCATTTCCGCATTTTCGGGGGAATTTCGTCCATTAGAATACCTTTCTCCCTGTCTTGGTGACCTCGGTCTAAACTCATTATCTCCGTTTGTCCAATACCCATCATTTGAATTTCTACTATGTCCAAAATAACGTCCCCGTCTACCTCGATCAAATCTATTTGTATTCATATAATTCACCCTTATATTTCTTCCCCTTTGATTACCATTTCTATTTTGGTGATGCCCTTCCTGGTTATATTTACCTTGATTTTCCCACCGGAATGATTCCATCCTTGGTACTGGTCCTTTATATCTTTCCCTAATCTCACTTCTATTCTGATAATACTGTGCCCCTTGCCCGAAAGAATTTACAGTTTCTTTTCCTTCATATTTATTTCCAAATGCGTGTTTTGGCTTATTGACTTCTAAGGCTGATAATAATTCGATCATAGCTGCAATGCTATCGGGTCGGGCTATGATTAGGTAGTGTTGAAGCGTTTCCGGAAAATGTGGAGTAACTATATTTATTAGATCTTTTTCATCTAAGGGAGGATCCAACATCTTCGATTTTCTCGCTATTCTCATAAAATAGTTGACCATCGATTCCTCCGATCTAGGATTAAACTTTCCATTGCTTAATTCAACTCTAATATTAGCCTGCCTACTAGCTCCCCAATATCTGGTTAAAAAGATGTTCCTAAAGGTCCTGTAATCATTATTGTTACCCATAGAAAGGCCTAGCCAATTGGCAGCATTACCCTTTAGGCATTTTCTTACTATCACCATCTTGTACTCCTCTGGTATACGTTTCACCGTGAAGTACTCTTGTAACCCTTCTAAAAAGGCTTTAGGATCATCTGAATCTTCATTTTCAAAAACTGGAGGTGTCATTTCATTTAAGACATGGTTAGGCCAATGTAAATTTGAATTGTCACCTGTCCCTGCACTATTTCTGAGATCAGAATGAGAATTACTGTTACCTCTATTTTGCATCGAAATGTCAGCTGATACACTTGGTATTGCCTCGTTTCTTGCAACTTCATTACTAAGATTGTTGTGATTACATGCATTTTCATTTAATTTCAAATTTTCTAAGGCCTCTTTTACCTGAGTAATTTCTGTTACTACTCCTTTTATTTGGTCTGTAACATCCTCCAAATTTCTAGCCTGCCTTTCACTTTCTACATCAGATCTTTCTATTCTAACTTTACACCCCTGTAACTCTTCTCTAATTTCTTCCCTTTGTTTGTCTAATCTATATGTTACTTTTTCCCTTTCTTTATCTAATTTTTCACTCACTTGTTGACCTAATTTCTTTTCAGAATTCTTTACTTCTTGCCTTATTGTCTCTAATTCTCCCTTAACCTGTTCTCTATTTTCTTTTACTTCACTACTAACTTTATTAATTTCCTCCCTAACTTCTTCCCTAAAGGTTTCGAAAGCTCTCTTCTGATTTTCCAATTGCATTCCCAATTCCTGTTGTCCCTTCTCTAATTTCTGTCCTAACTCTATACTAGTTTCATCTATCTTTTGACTTAACTCTGTACTCATCTTTTTCACTGTTCTTAATTCTTTACTATTTTCATCTATCTTTTGACTTAACTCTGTACTCATCTTTTTTCATTATCTTTTGAAACATATTCTCTATTTCTGACATAATAGCTGGCCTTTCTGAATTACTACTAAACATTTCTGAACTACCTCTAGGTGTTTCTCTAACGTTCTGATCTTCTACTTCTTGGCATATTCTGCTACCAATTACATTCTGATTATATTCTTCCATCCTAACTACACTTTTCTCAATTTCCGGACTCTCAAAACCTAAAAAATCGCTATCACTGTCTTCCATTTCTAAACTATTTAGACGTGTTTTTCTACTCACCAATATTTCACTTTTTTTTTTTTAACTGCACTTAAACTTGTTCACTACACGTTTCACAGATGTTCACACGCTGGGCACCTTCTTGTCTGCTGGCTCGATGCTGGCCTGGTCGTCTTGGGGTTGGTCCATTCTTTCGACGCCACACGTTGGGTCACCTTCTTGTTTGCTGGCTCGATGCTGGCCTGGTCGTCTTGGGGTTGGTCCATTCTTTCGACGCCACACGTTGGGTCACCTTCTTGTTTGCTGGTTCTATGCTGGCTTGGTCGTCTTGGGGTTGGTCTATTCACTCGACGCCACACGTTGGGTCACCTTCTTGTTTGCTGGTTCTATGCTGGCTTGGTCGTCTTGGGGTTGGTCTATTCACTCGACGCCACACGTTGGGTCGCCATTTGAAGCTAATAGTCGTTGGCTTCTCGTGTCGCCATTGATGCTTAAATGTCGTTGGTCTCGTGGTCGCCCGTTGATTTGGTTCTTTCCCGCTAGCTCAGCTTGAGATCTCTTTATTTATCTCGGGTACGCACAGGTGTTATCAAATAGACTACCCAAGAAAACCTTTATATATTGTTTATTGCATCTTAGATATTTTCGGGAGCTATGCCGATTGTATATGTAGAGGAATCGCACTCACGTCCGCACAGCACAACCTGCAGTACTGGTCTGGGCTGAGTAGTGACGCTTTCTGGCGTCCCCAAGCTAGGAAAACCGTTCTCTCCAATTTTAAACGTCATGACGTCATCCAAGAAAGCCTCGTATCCAAAATGCTATTTCCTTTTCCCGCAATTTAGAAATGTCCCTTTCTATTATATCATGTTCTTTTTTGAATTTCGAATATATAATTACCTTTTTATGATTAAACGATATTTACTTTATATTTTATTAAATATATCGCGCGACTTTTAAGGTTGGTAGACCTGACTTTCAAACGTGTATTTAAACTATGTAGTATGACGTCATGACTTGTTAATTTCAAACCAATAATGTGTTTATCCTACAAATTTAACGACTATTATTTACTCATATCTTGCTCACCTTACAACACTTCCTGCTCTATTATCTATTTATGTTATTACTTAACACTTATCGCAAATCTCACATCCGGCAATTAAATTAAAACGTGTCTTTATCAAGCCCATTCGATTGGAAATCTAAATTTCGGTATCAGTTTTCATGACTATGTCATTTCCTAACACAATGCTTTATTGCTACCAGATATGGAAGAAATATATCTAAATATAAACAAGTACACCGGGGCTTACCACAAGGCGCAGTGCTCAGCACTACACTTTTTAATATATTTATTAATGATCTGCCACAACAAATACAAGAATCAAGTGTCAAGTGTGCACTATTTGCTGATGACTTAGTAATGTAGACTTCAAAACCAAAAAACAAAAGTACAGAACTAGAAAAAAACCATGCATGCAACAATCCTTAAACAACCTACAAAAGTGGACCAAAGAAAATTTAATGACTGTTAATACAACAAAATCAAACTACCAAATCTTTTCACTAAGAAACAAACCACTAAAAATAAAACTAAATTTTGAGGGTCAACAATTACCAGAAACAAAGGAAGCAATGTATTTAGGAGTTACATTTGATACCAAACTTACATGGACCAAATAAATAGAAAATGTAATACAAAGAGCAGAGAGGCGCCTTTCATTGTTAAAACGTCTAACAGGAATGAAGTGGGGATGTTCCAGAGCAACTCTTAACACAACATACAATGTATATGTAAAGCCATTATTTACTTACTGCAGCGAAATTCTTGTAACAGCAAACACAAAAAAAAATTCAAATCTTTCAAAACCAAAGTGTGAGACTAATTATAGGTGCTAGCAAAACCACACCAATAGCAGCTATGGAAATATTAACCAACCAATACCCCATTGAATATGAAATAGAAAAAGTGGCTCTTATTCAACACAAAAAGTTGATCAGACTCCCATTCAATACATCGAACAAGAGAAATTTTACATATACACTAAAGACTCAGGAGAGCTTTCTTTCCAAAATTCAAGACATCAAGAAGAATGTATACCTTCCTAATTCAAAGGAAAACTTCATATCTAAAGTCAATCTGACACAAACATTAGACATCACATATTATTTACACCTGACAGAAGAAGTTAACTAGTCCAACTAGTGTTCTAAAATTATTGGCATTTGAGACAATCCATATTAGATTTCCAGAACATGAATGGCTCCATATTTATACTGATGAATCATTGATATCAAACTGAGATGGAGCAGGGGCTGGAGTCACGTGTCACCTCTTTTCCTATTGCAAATCTTTAAGTTATGGAACTACAAACTTTGATGGAGAAATTGAAGCAATTCGAATGGTCCTACAAAATCTTTTGTATAGAATTTCACATTTTCAGCAAGCAGTTATTCTCTCAGATTCTAGGGCAGCAATTATAGCAATTACTTCCAAGTTGTCACCAAAAAACCAAACAATTATAGAATGTTGGAAAATCCTTACCCAGCTAACAGCACTTCAAAAACACCTAGTCTTCCAATGGATACTAGCTCACTGTGGACTGAGTGGTAATGAGAAAGCTGATTTTCTTGCTAAAAAGGGTGCCAGCAATGTACAGAAATCTATAGTTAATCTACCATTTTCTGCAGCTAAAAGATTAGTCAACTCTGAATTTAAAAATATTATTGCAAAATATTACTATGAAAAATCAAAAAATAAAAGATGGGAACTACCAAACATTCAAACAGTAGTTCCTGAGTATCCTCAAAAAATGGCAGTTGCAACCTTCAGGTTGATTACAGGACATGATTATCTGGCAAAACATTTAAACAGAATTGGGATATATTCTTCACCACTCTGTCCTCTATGTGATCTACAAGAGGAAATGGATCGAGACCACCTTCACATATGCCCAGCCACTTCTAGCACCCCATCCATCAGTGAAAAATATTGGAGAGCAAGAGGATTGATGGCTTCATTGTCAGAAATCCAGCATTAGCTAACAACAACAATAGTTTTAAGATTAATCACAATTATGCTAATAATTTCAATATCACTCAAATTAGTTGTTTACAGATCATTCAGTCATTATGCGTTCTTTATTTTTTAAGCTTTCACCATATTTGAGCTGCAGCATGAACTTTTCTTAGTTTTCCTTTAATTTGACCATTTTTGCTTTATCCTTTAATGCAAGCATCAAATTTTTATTCTTCTCCTTCAGCTCCCATTTTGCTAATATTGTGGTATCAGGGGTTTAACTCGGTTGTTCCAAGGCTCACATTTTCCTTTTGAATCCAAGTTTACTTAAGGTAAACCAACGCTTAAGGTCCCTGTTTTATCCCCAGGGTGCTCAGGTAGAGCCTCAGTTCTTGAAGTAGGGATTGGGTATTTCCTCCCAACCCCAAAAGGTATTGGTTTTCCTGCCAATATTCGGGTGGCTGTTTGCAGAAGTTTCCCACTGGGCGATGGGGTAACCACTTCCCTATGCCAAAACTTTTTACTCCAACATCCTTTATTACAAAATGCACTTTTCTCACAGTATACCATTCCAAGTAACAGAGAAACAATAGGAAAAATACACATTTGCAACCTAACCACTTTCTTTTGTCCTTGATGTGGCCTCAACTGAGTCATGAGTGCTTGAAAAGAAATCTCATTTACCTTAATCACCTATGATTATAGTTTTCTGAGAAGTACAGTATTTGTCACAACAAATACAACCTTTACAGTTTTCTTGGAAGCACAGCATATGCCATAGCAAATGTCTTTCAATGGTGCATATTTTATTTTAAGCACTTGCAAGTGGTTACGATTTCCATGTAGAGCCCATTTTGTATTATAAAAGTGTATGATTTCCTTTTTTCTGAAATAGACAGGATTCTGGCTTATTCATTTTCCAACTGGGTAGATTTACAGCTTAATGAAACTTAAGAGGTAGAACCGGAACTTAAAAATTCAATGCCACAACTGGGATTTGAACCACAGACCTTCCGCTTGCCGGGCGGACGCTCTACCACTGAGCTATTGTGACAAACTGCCAGAATGGCATTAAATTAATTAATTTAATTAAATTTAATTTAATTTAATTTAATTTAATTTAATTTAATTTAATTTAATTTAATTAATTTAATTATTTAATTAATTTAATGCCATTCTGGCAGTTTGTCACAATAGCTCAGTGGTAGAGCGTCCGCCCGGCAAGCGGAAGGTCTGTGGTTCAAATCCCAGTTGTGGCATTGAATTTTTAAGTTCCGGTTCTACCTCTTAAACTTTGCCCACACACGGCTTGTGTGTTTAAAAACACCAACAGTAAGTTTGTTGGCATAAATAAATAATAATTAATGAAACTTGTTTCAAGTTATTTGATTCCTGTTAGTTGGTATCACAACCACACCTCATGTAAACACATCTTAAAGTGTTTCTTTCATCAAGCCTCACTTTTTAAATTGCTCACAATGTACTTGCCAGCAGGGATATTTTCATCAACTTTTAATTTGCTTTGAAATTTCCATTGTCTGAAGGAATTCTACGACTGAAATTTTTGAAAAATGTTTATTTGATCCTTTGAAGGATCTGTATACTCTTCAACATTCACCACCGATGTTCACTATTTGCTAATCATGCACTTTAATGCCAACATTTCAATACCCTGTAGTTTGGCAGAATTGTTAAATGAATATAGTTCATTATAAGCTTAAATTAGCTGACTAAGCAACCGCATGGCACAAGTTGCTTCTGAGCTTAGGCCTACCACTTGAAACAATCGTGGCTAACATTCGCACAAACTAAATCCCAGTTATAGAATTCATCTTTTCCAATACAGACTGAATCTGACCACCCATGACAATTCAATTAAAGTGTCTTTATGGACACTGCTTAACTGCTACACTTCTCATCACTGATTTGTGTATTGAGCATCAAGCACGTAACATTGCTCAGAGGTCCCTTTATCAGGATTCAGGTTCTTTTACATGCTGTAAATATAGGACAAAGGACCAGCTGCTTTACTTCCCTTCCAAAGGAAGCCATGCTAAGGATTTTTATACTAAAAAAATACATTGCCCTGCAAAGTTTGAACCCATGACCTCTAGAACCAGAGACTAGAGTTACCCCCTAGACTAGGGAGAATGACCACCCACATCAGTCATTATTTTGTAAAATACAGCATTAAGATTTTCAAGACAAAAATATTTATAAGAAAGCCCATGTGAAGTTTCACTTTCAAAAGAAACAACTTCAATAAGAAATGTTTTTATTAATTCAAACTCTTTCAAAGGGCAAAACATACATGAAGACAGCACACCCAAACCAAAAATATCCAGATAGCATTGTGATTCACTTTGAGAAAGGTTACAAAAAGAAAATCAATGTTGGCAAAGGAGGCTCAAATGGCCTTGAGCACGATATCAAATTGGCTCCAATCAAGAACTACACCATAAAAAGTATACTTGGTGCTACCAAAAAATGAAATCTAGGTTTTTTTATGGACGCTACTTAACTGTTATGGTTCTCTGAGTCCCATTCTATAGAGGGCACAAAAGATTGCTTAACTTTGTTCGGAGACCTCTTTATTAGGCTTGAGGTTCTTTTATATACTATAAATCTATGATATGGTACCAATGTCTGTACTTCCCTTCTGAAGGAAGCCATGCAAAGGATTTTTACACCAAAAAAATGCATTGCCCTCTGCTGAGTTTGAATCCATGATCTTGGGAGCCAGGAACTGGGATGTTACTTCTAGAGCATGGAGGATGACTGACTCTACCAATAAAAACAACTCTAACTGGAAAATCTGGAATCTACCAAATAGACTGCAATAACTGCAACCAAGCTTATATAAAAAAAACCAAGAGGAATTTGGAAACAACAGCCAAGGAACATTTCAGATGTATAAAACACAAAAGCTTAGAAAAATCAGTAGTTATCACCCTTTTTTGGAAAGAAAATCACAAATTGACTTCATCTGGAATGACAGAGTATTCAATTCTGATATTCCACAGAGCCCTTTGCACAAGATCCTAAAACCATCAGAACAGTCTATGGAAAGATCAGTTTCACCTGTCAGGACGAGTTGATATCCAGTTTGATAATGGAGGGTGGAAACTAGGCTTCAAAACAGTTCCAGGAAATGTAAAAATTAAGTGTTTTGTATTATTAATTTACTCAATTTCTACTCCTAATTTAAACCAATGACAGGTGTGGTCCTCCAGACATTCTGGGGGTTGTGAGAGAGCGATGTGACCGCCAAAACATAAAAATATGGTGCTCTTTAAAAAGCAGTTACTATTACTGCTATTGCTCTCTTCGATATCATCAGTGAAAAATATTGGAGAGCAAGAGGATTAATGACTTCATTGTCAGAAATCCAGCATTAGCTAAGAACAACTCCTAATTTAATTAGTAATCTTTGCTTTATGCAAAGCCTTGGATTTCTTGGTTCACTCTTCATAGCCTATCACTTCAAAGTTCTGACCTCCATTGTCTCTACAGCACTTCTTCAGCCGGGCTTGCTGTTATTTGCATTATTAACAGCAGTAGAGTGTCAATTACCTCAAACAATTGAGGACTGGAGGTGTTTGGATAACCAAACATTAAAGGAAAAAAGTTTGAGATAGTGTTTTAAAGAGTTGGAAGAGAAAAGACACAATAACACATACTATAAAACACAAAGCTCTGCTGTTAATTTATTTTACACATCTAGAAACCTTCAGAATATGGCTATCAGAATACACACAAAACAACTCTTACTTAGGAGAAAAAATCTTTTCCTTTTTTTCCCTGCTAAATCTCATGAGCTTTTAAAAACAATTGGACATCATCATGTTGTTCTTGCTGTTCTACCCACTATGTTGCAGTCTCTAAGGTGGGTGGAACAGGTGGACTGCACTATGCCGCATGGTACTGTGACGGAGTCTTGGTTCAGCCCACAGATTTGCATTTAGTCATAGTCAAGGGCCTTTGTTTCAAATGACCAGCTTTCGGATAACCGATGCTCTACTGTACCAGTAACCCGATCAATAGTCACAATAGCAGTTCAAAAATTCACAGGCAAACTGAAGAGGTCTACTTGTCTGTATTTTCTTTAGCAAAATGATTTTCAAGAAAATCCTCCCTTAGCTTTTACAGTAAAAAAGTTAAATATATTTTATTTTCTCAAAAGTACCTCAATGACTTTTATTCAAGTACCATAAACAATCATATGACTAATAAAATGTACAAAGGTCATTCCGTAAGTCCTGGCAACTATGGGATAACATTTGACAATGTGACAATAGGGGAAATTCATGTTGCATTGCACCATGAAGACAGTGTAGATCTCAATGTCAAAAGAAAATAGGGACAGAGGACAGAAGTTAATGGTATAGATTGAAATGAAAAACATGAATGGCACTGCATAAACTTATTGTGCAAGAATACAAATGGAATGAACACCAATCAAGTAACATCCATGGCAATGTTTCAACACACTAGCTGTCTTTCAAAATAGCCCCCCCAGGGCATCCACACAGCATTGCCAATGTTAATGATGGTGTTGACTGCCATCCATGTGTGTCACTTGTCACCAATATGCTATTAGGATATCTGCCCTATTTGCAAAGCTATCTCCCAAAGCTTTTCATAGATCGACATGATACTGAGTAGCATTCCTGCCGCTGAGCATGCAATTTTCACGTGTGATTGCTGTTCCAATCTGTTGTAGCATGGTCAGGTTCAGACTGAATGTTTTTGGTGTTGGTACCTAGCCATACTCGCTTACAGTTACCATTTGTTGGTTGAATTTGGTACAGTCTACCGTGGGGTTTTGAACGTATATACAGGCAGTACAGCGATACCACGTGTTCAGAAGATATCACATTGTCACCAAGATTTATGGAATCACCCTCATATCTTAACACAATATTTAAATGTAAAGGAACTGAAATTTGGAGAAAAGAGTATATCAATAAACCAAACAAACCCCCTGGCACAACAGCCCATCTGGGTCAAAGCCTACTGCCTGAGCGCTGCATTCCCCATCTCTGCCTATCAAAGGCATCATGATGGGGTGCAGTACTGAAGATGGTACTGGGCAGCACCCTGGTCCCTCCCGGCCGGTTATGCAGTCTTGTCAACCAGGGGCCACTACTTTTCAATCAATTGGCTTTTTAATCGGCACCTCAGGGACCTAATGAGGTTGAGTACATGCTGTATTAGGTCTCCTAGCAAGAGGAAATCCCCATGCTGGTACTGGGAATCGAATCCACATCCCCCACTTGAGAAGCAGTAGCGCTACCACCACCACGCTGTGTAGACAACTAGTACATCAGTAAGAAATGGTAAATATTACTATTACTGAAATGCTTCATAAAGATAGTAAAAAGGTAGGACAGTTTTCAAAAAAAGTGAAGAAGAAATGGATATGGACAGTAAATGGAGTCAAACAACAAAGTACAATTATTATTTATTTATGCCAACAAACTTACTGTTGGTGTTTTTAAACACACAAGCCGTGTGTGGGCAAAGTTTAAGAGGTAGAACTGGAACTTAAAAATTCAGTTGTGGCGTTGAATTTTTAAGTTCCAGTTCTACCTCTTAAACAAAGTACAAACTAGAATTAAGGAAATAAATATACTATACACTCTAAATATGATTGGTGAAGAGCCAGGGGCTGTTGTATTCACCTGTATATACCTTAGCACTGATAAATAAATAAAATATATTCTTTTCACTGAGAAGTTATCAGTGTAATTTCATATAATTGGTAAACTATAAGTAAACATACTACACAGATAATGTAGATCCCTCTAAAACACATCATTTATTTAAACTAACCTTTTTATAGCATCAGATAGTTATTATTTGCTTTAATTATTCAATACTGTTGTATTTTGAAGTGCTGTTACAGAAAGAGTATGGAACTTCTTGGCCAGCATAATGACATAGTGATCCACTTTTAAACATTAGACTATTGGTCAAGTCTCCTGTATCCCCACTGTGCCTCCTATGAAATGTGCAATAAAACCAAATTCTGCTAACATATTAACATCAAGTAGATAGAAAAATAAGTGGGAACCAACTGTTCTTTCAGATTAGCTGTGTCTTGGACAAGGTTGAAAAGGTACAATTAGACTGAAAAATTCAATGCCTTGGTAATGGTTTGAACCATTGATCTAATGGTCTCTAGTTAGTTGCTCTAATCACTGATCACTGAGCTAATATGACATGCTGGCATGACATTAAATTCTCCAACTGACTTACATTTCTCTTGGTATACCACAAGGTGATCTTAAATCTACATCAAAATTCAAGATATACACCTACATTTCATTGTCATGAAAATATCTTAAAACATGTTATTTTAATAAAAGATCATTAGGGCCATTTTTGGTACAATCAAAACTTTCAGAAAATGTTTCATGTACAGGGTGGTCCAGGAAACTTTTTTTTTTAATATTTGTGTCACACACTTAGAAGATGCTAAACTGTGGTGTTTAAGCAGCATTTTGTTTTTGAATTAAATTTACTTTTTTGAAAACTTGTAACAGTGAATTCAAGTTCTCATAAATCAATATCATGCAGTCAAATTTTGGAAGCTTCCGAAACATGACCTGTTAATTTACAGTATAAGTGAAGCACACATGTTCCAAAATTTTACTGCATAGTATTCGTTTATTTTGTTTTTGAGTTATGTATACTCTCAAGCAAGCAAGCAAGCAAGAGCACACTCTGACATATTTTTGTAAAAATGTTTTCTTTAGATTCAGTGGTCCCAAAATGTATTTCCAATAGCATCTTGATATTGAATTTATAGGTAGAGTGTAATACTGTCCCTACTTACTATACATGATACAGGAAGTAAACAAGAAAGATATAGAAAAACCCTCGTTGTAATGTGTTTAAAAGATACATCATCCTATGCCCTGAATACCGCAATGGAACAAATGAAGTTGACCACACTGAAGCAGATATTATGTATATCAAGGAACGTTTAAGCCAAAGAATCATTCACGACAGCTAGTTTTATTAATTCAATGTTTTTGTTACTTAATCTGTTATTCAATTTTTGGAAATTATCATTATTGTTAACCTTGCTTCAATATTTCAATCATGTTTATTCAATTGATAATTTTTTTGCATTATACCATGTTCAGAGGGAGATTTGAAATATGAATTTTATTTGTGGCATGACTGAAATGACCATCAAATCATACATATGTGATGCATACATCATCTGGATAATTCTGATGAAATAAGAAAAGGTATTAAGCTACTGCAATTAGTGAACTCATACATTTAGTCATTGAAAACCTTGAAAAAAATGATAAAGTAGGGTCTTTATTCTTTGATCTTTCTAAAGCTTTCAATTGCGTTGATCATGTGATACTATTACAAAAACTGGAGGCATATGGAGTAAGGGGCTTGGCGAGAGATTTGATCAGGTCATATTTGGTAGACAGAAGACAATCAACACTATTGTATGATAAACGGAGCAAATCAGTAAGAAAAGTGCAATCAAAATTTTAACGTGTTATGCATGGTGTACCACAAGGATCAGTGTTGGGACCGCTATTATTTATTTTATATGTAAATGACATACCAATCTCAAAAAATACAAATATAATAGCTGATGCAGATGATGCAACTGCAGTATGTCAAGGGGCAAATGTTGATATATTAAAGGAGAACTTACTGCAATCCATTGACTCAGTTATTAACTACTTTAAACATAATCACCTCACATGCAACATGACAAAAACAACCTTAATTCATTTCTCACAGAGTAATATAAACACCACAAATTTCTCCTTGCCAGTAAATAATAACAGTATTCATGACGTAAGCGAAAATAAATTTCTAGGAATAATATTTGATAGAAAATTAACATGGGCTGGACATATAAATCATATTTGTGACAAAATTAGTAAATCTGTGTATCTCCTACATCATTTTAAAAATATTTTAGATGAGAAGGGGCTCAAAATGATTTATTATGGAGCTATATACCCATATTTACTGTATGCGATAGAAATTTGGGGCTGTGCTGCTGCAACCCATATGGAAAGGTTATTTAGATTGCAAAAACGGGCAGCCAGATTGATACACCGAATACAACCTGTTTGTTACATTACAATGTTTAAACCTAGGTTTATAGTTTATTTTGAATCCACTAATTCAAGTGTATCAATAGCTTTCATATTAACTGCATATGTCAAAAGTCATTGAAGAAAAAATTGAAACAACGTATAATGAATTATTTTCTAAGAAAAAGCACCAGCAGTAAGTTGGTTTGCATAAAAAAAAATTATATATATATATATATAACAAATTGTTTATCCCAGTTTCTTATAATTTCCTTGGCACTGTACGTAGTGAACGATTGGAAGAGAAAAGAGAAGTCCTATGTCCAACAGTTAGGGACTGGAGGAGAAAAGAGAAGTCCTGTGCTCAACAGTTAAGAAACAAGGAGAGGAAGTGAAGTCCTCTGTTTGAAAGTTAGTGACCAGAAGACAGAAGGGAAATCCTGTTGGACATTCAGCTATGATTAAAGATAAACAAAACTACATTAGCACCATTACTTTGCTCCAGTAAACAATGCAGCAATACTGAAGGCTCCATGGCCACTATAAAAAGTGGAAGTCATTACTTATTTTGCATATATTTGAATAAGCTAGTAACAGTGATGTGAATCGCTCTTTGATGGAAAACTTAACACCATTTATATGTACATATTTGTCTTGACCGGTTTCAAGAGCTACTTGCTCCCTAGTTTGCATAGCTTTGAAAATAAGTTGGATACAACTTGAAACATGTCAGCTCTGGAAGATCTTGCAATATTATTAAGATATGCGATGCTTTTAGTTTCTAATTTGTTCTTATTTTAGATTGTGTTGCTTCACTGTTAATGCCTTCAATTTTCCTTAAATTTCCATAATGTGTTTGGTGGTGGCAAATCAAAATTCATTAAACAGATTTTGTTTTTTATGATTGGAATCTTCTCACAAGTATCCAATTCTGCAGCGTGCTTTGCAGCTTTTCCACATCTTCAAAAAATACAGCATCAACTTGGCTCCACAAAATAATTTCAGCACAGAGATTATTATGCAACAAGTCAAAGGACCAGATACCACAGAACAAAAGAGCAGGATTCTATCAAATTAGTTATCCAGATTGTGACCAGATTTACATAGGAAAAACTAAGAGGATTTTAGAAAGCACATTAAAAGAGCACATGAGATGCATGAAATACAAACATAGATAAATCTGTGGTTGCACACCATTTTTGGACATCCAATCATGCCAAACATAACAATTTTAAAAGCTTGTAACAGTGTGGTTGTTATTTGGTGATCGCTCACCGGGATCTGTGGGGACCATCTGCTATTTGGTGTGGGGCGTGACGATTTTCCTTTGCTGGGCTAGCACAGTGGCGAGTGTGAATGACTCTTTTTCACTAATACTTGCATCCAGGGCATAGTACGGGTCAACATCCAGTAAGAATAATCAAAGTTCAGATTCACTTTGTAAAACTCGTTTATTATTTCATTCTCACTCAAAGATATCATACTATTCAATGCAATGGGTTGGGGTCTTTTATATCATGCGTTACGGGTTCACACATCGCGATCACAGACACATACCTTTGTAGATCCTCTATCTTCTTTAATTTATGACCCGCGTAACAAATTATATGTCCCTTTTCTGTAGTGTAATTTCTACTCACTTTTGCACAACAATATTTGTATAATATGATGCTATATGCCGCTAAATTATAATTTTATACCCGAACTTCGCATTTCCCACGCAACGCCAATCCAGAATTTTGTAGAAGAAGACAATGGAACACATGCATTATTGCCGACTGTAATAACAATTGATAACTTTAAGGGGTCTTTTTCCGCCGCCTCTATAACTTAACATTCAGATATTTCAGAGGGCTCATGAAGAAAATATCGCCTCAAACTACAAAGCACACTGCAGAGCTGGATACTTGGGAGCAGATTCTAATCATAAAAAACAACTCTGCTTAATGAATTTTGTATTTCTTCCAGATGTCAACTCAAACAAGTGGATACATCCATAAGAGCCAATCGGGTAATTCTGATGATGGGAGTAGGTAGCTCTTCAAACAAATACATCTAAGTCACGTTTAGTAGTTCAACACTAACTCAGTTTTATAGTAATTATTTAGAGTTATGTGAAGCAATAATTAAAATACTATGCTTATTCTGTCTTAATTATTTGAGGTGCTTAGAATAGCAAGGGTATAAGCACCAAAATACAAATTTTTTGTTTTTCTTGCAATGTACAGTATGAAGCCTACTCTTTAATGCCTTTTAACTGTGAATGGTTAATACGCCTTGGATATGAAAGAATTCTCCATTTGAATACAGCATGGTGCTAGACCTTACGTGCTTCAGCCAAATCTCGAGAATAGCAAAGGCGTATGAGCCAACCTGCTGGCTGGAGCCAGCTGCTATGCTGTGACAGTCGCTCTTTAACAGAATGTCTGAATAAATCACTTAAAAGAGGGTAATGTTTATTTCAGGCCTTTACCCCTCATAAATGGTTATTCCTTAAACTTTCAAACATTTTTGCAGTATTGTAAACACTTTTTGCCTATATGTACTCCTGACTGTATGGAGTATTTCTTTAGTTCAGTCTGTTGCTTTTAAAGAAAGCTATAACATGCTTTAGTGACTTGCAGCTCTCGGTTTAACTTCTGTTTAGCATTATGTTTCTAGAGTTGTGTTGTTTACTTACAATGCCATTGAACAAACCTTTAGTGATTTTAAGGTAGTGATTTACTTTTATTAAGCACTATGAATGACACAGACAGTGATTGTATTTCTCATCATGTAAGTCATCCCAGAGAATGCTGCACACAGAAAAACCAATGGAAAATGCACATGGCCAAGAAGAGATATACAGGTAAAGAACACGTCAGTTCAAAAACCAAACATATAGAAGGCACACACTAAAGGTAGAAGAAGAGGCAGTAGTGGATGATGATACTTTACATTACTAACATACTTTGGTTCCTTTCAGTATAACACAACTTGAACCAGCGCTTAAACATCTTCGGTGATCTAAACATCCTTTTTGTTAACTTTCTTCTTTATATTCACTTTAGAAGTACTGTTTGTTAGTAATAGAACAAATATTTACCAATATTTGTTAAAGTATTGCTTGCAAAATACTAACTTTACAAGTAAACGTTTTGGTTATAACACACATGAAAGCATACATTATTTAAATTATATTGTTGATGAAATTAACCTTCTGAAATCTTAAATACCTACCAAATAACAGTTTACATTCCTAATTAACAGTATTATTGCATTAGATTCACATCTGAGCAATTTTTATTCTCTCTATTGATGATTTTAATATGTACTGCATAGTAAAACTTTAATCGCATTTTTCTCAACACTAGCTTTTGGCGCATATGCCTTTGCTATTCTAAGGGCCCCATTTGAAGTTCAAAAGCAGTGATAACACATGTAATGCAGCAGGAAAGGTGAATTACACCAGGACTCTTTCTTTGGCCTCAATGCAGTATACAGATCATGTCACATGTTTCTTTATGTTCTTCCACTCAAATATTTGTTGAAAAAAGTCTCCAAGCAGGGTAAATGAATCCTTTAATTGCTAGTCAACTTATTCATTTCTTGAAAAAAGTCTCAAAGCAGGGTAAATGAATCCTTTAATTGACAGTCAACTTATTCATTGCTTCTCTACATATAACAATGTGATTCAATACTTATTTAATCTCAACACCATTACAATAACAATTTGATTCAATACTTATTTAATCTCAACATCATTACAAAAATAATTCAAGAAATAAATGCACAGATGCACTAACATAAAAAACAAAAATTGCAAGGATATTTGCATTTTTAATTGAAGGAATGAAATAAGAAATGTGCCGTAGCAAATGACTGTCAAAACCAATCGCTCTGTTGCCTTTTTTTAGCAGCTTTCCTTTCCTGAATTGTGTCAAATTTGTTGGCCATATGTATCAGCTCTTCAGGAACTTGCTAACAAATAAAGAGAAACATACACATGTTAAAACATATTTCTTTTAATTTGTACTTGTTAGGATTTTGAATTTGATAAAACATACTAATACCAAATATTAAATAAAAGTAATGTGAGGCACACAATTTACAACAAGAATACAATACAGATACATTGAATTAAGAGAAACAGATATAGTTGTGAACTAGAAACACACAATACCTACACTTTTTGAGGGAAATCTCATGTCTTATACATATTTACATGACTTTCTCTACTAAGCACTTTCTCCATTGTCAAGTCATACTACCCATTAGATACAAAAGTATCACTCATTTTTAATTTTCTCAAAACTGGATTTAACACAACTGTGACCAAATTTATATTAAATTTAAGATACAAAATGTTTCAAACAGAATACATATAGTACAAAGTATTATGTTGTCCAAAATATTGATTGCTGCACCATGGTTTGATTTTATTGGAGGAGTGAATGAATACATTGTCTAGTTTATATTCACTGCCACTAGATAGAGTTGCCATAAGCTTTGCTTGGTTAGTGTCACATGTTTCACTTAGATGTAAAATGGCCACTTTGCAGCAAAAATCATTTTATGTTCCTGAGTTTGTGAGGTGTAATTCTGCATCTTCTTTCTTGGAAGTTTGAAAACAATGTTGTAATAATCAATTTAAACCAAAAAGGTGAGTCGATTAATTACACTGCACAACACTTATAATTTACCAGAACATGTTTTGGAGGCTGACTTTCCTCCATTATCAACCAAACATCGACTGGTTCTCCCTGGTGTGGATGACAATGTTTTCTCTGAGGTCTCCTCTGGTGGTGGTTCAAGGAACTTGCTGAAGATATCCTTCTGGGAGATGCCCAAATTGAATACTCTGTTTCTATTTTTCAAAATGAAGATTTGTTCCCATGTGGCCAGCTCTTGTTTTTCTGTTACATATTTGAGGAGTTTTGGTTCTGGCTTTATGTTGTGGTTTTTTGTCCAAAAGTGAGTGCCACTGCTGATTTTTTCAACTGTTTGTTTTTTACATTTCTGAAGTGTTCCTTTGGTCATATTTCTAAGTTTATTTTGGTTTTTCCTATATACATTTCAGTACAGTCACTGTATTCAATTTGGTATATGCCAGATTTTTTATTGGGTGAGGTGGCATCTTTGATGTTTGAGTTCAGTAGATTTTTTATGGAGTTGCACCAGTGAACCACAACTCCTTGGATCTTGAAGTGTTCCTTGGATCTTATTTCTAAATTTATTTTGGTTTTTCCTATATACACTTCATTACAGTCACTGCATTCAATTTGGTATATGTCAGATTTTTTATTGGGTGGGACGGTATCTTTGATGTTTGAGCTCAGTACATTTTTTATGGAGTTGCGGTTCACTGGTAGTGTTATTAATCAACTCACCTTTTTGGTTTAAATTGTAATTCCATGCAATTAAAGTGCAAAGATTTTTCAATTTGAGATACCAAAGTGATCCTCTGAAAGAATGAAACATTTGCAGATGGTACTGACAGTTACAGGATGTGCATGTAAAGGAAACAGTCCTCATGGCCCTTGCATTTCTGAAGACAATGTCACACGAATTCCACAAAGTTAACTCATCATGCCAGTCGGGAGTTAGAATTGCTTACAATAATTTTGCATATTTTGGGCACCCACATACTGGAGTCACCAACTGTGTGTATATCTGAATGAAACTGTGCCCAACCTTGGATTGGTTGTCAAGGAGGTAGTGCCTTAGCACTTCTCACCTGGTCTCCATAGTCACTAGATTTGGCACCCTGTTACTTCTTTCTGTGTTGTTTCATTAAGGACATCATTTATGTACCACCATTACTGCACAATCCAGAAGAGTTGAAGAACCGGACCCATATTGCCACAACTTTAATAATGATGGACATTTTTACCCAGTATGAGTGTAATGTGAGCACTGACATGATATTGTTTGTGTTGCTGATGAAGGACATATTAAACATTTGTGATCTAAACTTGAGAGGTACGTAAATATATTTTCCCCAAGGAAAAAACCACTAAAAATAAAATAAAATTTTGAGGGTCAACAATTACCAGAAACAAAGGAAGCAAAGTATTTGGGAGTTATATTTGATACCAAACTTACATGGACCAAACAAATGGAAAAAAGTTCTTCTAACAGCAAATACAACAAAAAAAATTCAACTCTTTCAAAACCAAAGTCTGAGACAAATTACAGGTGCTATCAAAACCACACCAATACCAGCTATGGAAATACTAACCAACCAATACCCCATTGAATATGAAATAGAAAAATCAGCTCTTATTCAACACGAAAAGTTGATCAGACTCCCATACAATACATGGCACAAGAGAAATATTACATATATACTAAAGACTCAGTAGAGCTTTCTTTCCAAAATTCAAGACATCAAGAAGAATGTAGACCTTCCTAATTCAAAGGAAAACTTCATATCTAAAGTCAATCTGACACAAACATTAGACATCACATATTATTTACACCTGACAGAAGAAGTTAAGAAAAGTGATACTCGAACTTGTGTTCTAAAATTATTGGCATTAGAGACAATCCATACTAGATTTCTGGAACATGAATGGCTCCATATTTATACTGATGGATCACTGATATCAAACTGAGATGGAGCAGGGGCTGGAGTCACGTGTCAGCTCTTTTTCTATTATAAATCTTCAAGTTATGGAACTACAAACTTTGATGGAGAAATTGAAGCAATTTGAATGGCCCTACAAAATCTTTTGTATAAAATTTCACATTTTCATCAGGCAGTTATTCTCTCAGATTACAGGGCAGCAATTATAGGAATTACTTCCAAGTTGTCACCAGAAAACCAAACAATTATAGAATGTTGGAAAATCCTTACCCATCTAACAGCACTTCAAAACCACCTAATCTTCCAATGGATAACACCTCACTGTGGACTGAATGGTAATGAGAAAGCTGATTTTCTTGCTAAAAAGGGTACCAGCAATGTACAGAAATCTATAGTTAATCTACCATTTTATGCAGCTAAAAGATTAGTCAATTCTGAATTCAAAAAACCTATTGTAAAATATTACTATGAAAAATACAAAAATAAAAGATGGGAACTACCAAACGTTCAGACAGTAATGCCTGAGTATCCTCGAAAAACAGCAGTTGCAATCTTCAGGTTGATTACAGGACTGATTGTCTGGCAAAACATTTGAACAGAATTGGAATATATTTTTCACCACTCTGTCCTCCATGTGATCTGCAAGAGGAAATGGATCAAGACCACCTTCAAATATGCCCGGCCACTTCTAGTGCCCCATCCATCAGTGAAAAATATTGGAGAGCAAGAAGATTAATGACTTCATTACAAGAAATCCAGCATTAGCTAACAACAACAACAACAAATATATGTCCCAAGAGGCAGAACTGGAACTTAAAAATTCAATGCCACAGCTGGGATTTGAACCACAGACCTTCTGCTTAGCAGGACGCTGCTCTAACCATTGAGCTACTGTGACAATCTGCCAGAATGGCATTGAATTCTCAAACTAGTTCGTATTTTTCCTGGTAAACCTACCTCTCAAACATTGCCCACACAGAGCTTGCGTGTTTAAAAACACCAACAGTAAGTTTGTTGGCATAAACAAATAATAATGTGTCCCAAGTTTCTTAGCTGTATGTGTTACAGTTTAATAAATATAGGCATTCAAAATATGTATACTCTTTTTGAAACATTTGCATTTGCATCAAAGAAAAAATATATCTTATGAATTTTCTGGGAACCTCTTCATTTGGAAGAACTTTTATATATTGTCTAAACCAGTCGGTCTGGGTGGCTCAGTTGGTTAGACGCTGACTTACTGTTCCCAAGGTCGCAGGTTCAAATCCGGCCCAGGCCGATGGTTTTTAAGTGTGCTTAAAAATGACAGCTCCATGTCAGTAGATTTACTGGTATGTAAAAGAACTCCTGCGGGACAAAATTCCGGCACACCGGCGACGCTGATGTGATCCTGGCAATTGACAGCGTCGTTAAACAACAACATAATTAATTGGCTAAACCATATAGACAAAAACATCTTTCACAAGAAATGCAGATCTTCTTAAAGTATGCAATATATTCCAAACAACTGTTTTGTGGCATCAGCTATTTGCGAGATATCCATTATCATTGATTTCAGTTTGTTAATAAGTTGCTAGTCTTTTAAAGTGCAGTTGCTATCAGTTGTATGTTACAATGTCATGGAATGGGACAGAATTTCAAGACCAATATAATAACCAAGACAACCTATCTACCATCTTTTACCATCTGTTAAAGCTAAATTGCCACTTCTTCTAACCTCATGTGACTCTATGCATCTCTTATCACTGTAGTATGTTAGGGAATCTAGTGTGCATTATCAATTGTGAACCTTTAAAACCTTCAGTACCTATTTATGTTACATTATAAACTGTGAATAATATTCCTGTCATTTCCTCTAGTAATGTATTACCCCAAGTATAAGACAGCCTCATATATAAGATGTCCCTAAACTTTGTAATGTAGAAAAATAACTAAATAATAATGTGATTGGAAAAACAAAATTGATGTGTTGCACTTACATGAATTTCTTTCTCACTCTTGTACAAACTATTTATACGGTCAGTCTTTAATTTATTTCATGTTAATTGAGATAAGCATTTTCCAATTATTATGAGGTGTGCACATCACCAAAGCCTGTCATAAAATTGACATCATTGGGCTTCATGTGAGACATGATTATAAAAAAAACTTTTGCCATTGCGACATCCTGAATAATTTTGGACACTGGCTTCAAGAATATGTTTAAAAAGTTAAATTATTTGTGAATGTATGTTATCATAATTGAAATAAAGTTAATTTTAGCAAAAGCCAGACCTTGATTGGAAAAAACATTAACCTTAACCATTGTGATTTTTATGTTATCCACTAAATATGACTAACAATCTCACTGCTTTTATAAAAAATTGCCGCATGGCAATAGGGGAATACAGTACACTTAAGTGATTGTCAAATATTTTAAATCAATAAGGAACTTCTCGAAAATGGTTATCTCCACAAAAAATATATTTCATATAAGTTATGTTTTAACAAGGTCTATATTTTTAGGTTTTCTAATGCCCCATCCATCAGTGAAAAATATTGGAGAGCAAGAGGATTAATGACTTCATTGTCAGAAATCCAGCATTAGCTAACAACAACATATTTTTATGTTGTAATATTTTGTGTATCTCTTACAGTTTACCAGTTATACAAAAGTTGTTCAGAATGAAGAGAACTTCAGAAACTATGTACAGAAAATTCAAGAGATACATTTCATTTGTCATGGTCATATACCATAAGTTTTTCCAAAAGTGAAGTATGCTGCACAAATATGCATGTTACAAGTTAAAACAGTACTTACTTGATCTGCCTCCTCAAGTATCCTAATCAGGTCTTTTGCATGTCCCCTGTTTTGTCTTGTGATAAACGAGATGGCTTCTCCAGTTTTTCCAGCCCTCCCAGTTCTTCCAACTCGATGGACATATTCCACTATGTTAAACAGGAAGTCATAGTTAATAATATGCCTAAAAACAAAACCCAACTATTAACAACATGTATATTTCATATGTTACAGTAATACCCAGCATTGAGGCACAAAACAATTCTGATGCTTCCACTTACTATATATAAAGTGATATAAACAGTGACACTTTTCAAATATTTTAGAAGTAAACATGTTGACCTATGGGCACTTATAGTTTCACTTACACTTATTTTTGTCCAGACGCTGGTCTTCGAAACATGTCTGGATAAAATAAGTTTAAGTGAAACTGTGTCTACAGGTCGACTCATATCTTCTAAAAAATTTTGATGCATTATATTCACATGACTATTTCTACCCACTTTTCTATAAATTATTCCTACAAAAGCTCATTCTTGCATCTACTTCTTGTTAATCAAGATAAACTTTCATTACACATTTTGTTGCAGGTAAAAGAAGAATGCAGTTGACTAAAGCAAGTCAGATATTTTTAAAAAGTGTAAGGTTATGCAATGGCTTTGAAATTCCATGGTCTTTACATGGCTATGAGAAATAAGTGGATGTCCTGTGAAAGAATACATCACATACTTCCGAGAAAGTTTTTGTTTTGCAGTCACAGAAATACAACAATGGAGTGGAGTTTGACGGTGGCGGTGGCGGTGGAGGCGGCGGCGGTGGCGGTGGCGGTGGCGGTGACGGTGGCGGTGGCGGTGGCGGTGGCGGTGGCGGTGGAGGTGGCGGTGGCGGTGGCGGTGGCGGTGGCGGTGGCGGTGGCGGTGGCGGTGGCGGTGGCGGTGGCGGTGGCGGTGGCGGTGGCGGTGGCGGTGGCGGTGGCGGTGGTGGTGGTGTAAGAGTAGTGTGTGCCTCACATCCACAAGGTCCTGAGTTGAAATCTCAGTCTGGGTAAGCTATCTGGGTAAGGTTTTTTCTGGGTGTTTACGTTATTCCGAGAAGACAAATGTCAGATAACTAAGTTCTATAGAATCTGAACTTATTTCACCATTATTTCACTCTTTCATTCATTCATCATCCCATATTACTGACTTACTAGGTTAAAGGACATTAAACTTTAAAAAAAAAACAGCATGTAACATTACAGTCCAATCAACAGCATTCTCAAAACCTAGTTTGTCATTCGAATTTTGGGCAGAGAATCACACTTCTTGTAACAAAATAGACATTCACAATTTTTCATGTTTATGTATGTGCCACACATAAGAAACAAGCGGTGGTTGTGCTATCATATGTAACATTTTCTGTCAAGAATTCAATATTACAGGGCAGAAATACTTGGGACATCTATAAAAATAACAGTAAAACAAATTCTGACAGTAGCACTTTTGTTTGAGACAGACAGACACAGTTTAACACCTTTTAGCCGAGTAGCCAATTCTTCATTTCGATGCATGTGTTGTGTATACTGTCGCTGGTCACTCTGCAGGCTGCCGCATTAACTCAGCTGTCTCATACCATCTTGCTGACAACATATTGCAATAGATCTGGAAAATTTATAAGTGGGAGTTGTTTTGTCTCATTAATGTACCCAGTTTTAATATTTAATTGATGTCAAGAACACTGCCATCAACTTCCAGTACATCAAAATATTGCATTAGGTTTATGCTTAAGCTTTAACTGGACCAGAACTCATCTTCTGATTAGCCTATGGGTATTGAGACAATGGTAATAGAAGTAGTCAGGGTAGACTACCTCCAACCAATGGGTGGCCAAGCTATCTTACACCACTGTGCAGCTTGTAAATACATCACCAACAACAAAGAGCATGACAGAGAAAAAGCACTTCCAGACTCTTCTACAGACTTCCGACTGCCAGTTTAATTATCAAACTTTCAAGAAGAGGTGAATTTTGAGAAAAATCCACCTACGTTATTTTAGCCTATATAAGCGAGTGGATGGTGAGAGAAGTGAGTAGCTTTTATGATAGAGTTATGAGTATTGAATGAGACAGCTGTTAAACTGTTTGGGATTGTATTTTAAAAGGCTTGTTTAGCAGATTAAAGTAAAGGTAGGTGTAAAAAAGAGACTCTAAAAATAAATTTAAACACAAAGATTACTTTTCCTTTTTCCTTTACCTGATTACCCTTCCCTTATGTGGGACTTACACCCCCTAGGACTTACAAGCCAGTGCCTAGGGTCGGATGCCCGTCGGGGAGCACAGGAACCTATGGACCAGAAGACCTGGAAGCGGGTGGTCAGCCAAGCACCAGGTATGAGAGTAAGAGGATGATATAAAATGTAGCCAAAATCGATGATTGGAAAGGTGATAATGGAGCAAATTGATGGACTGAGTAGTGGGGGAAGCCGGAGAACTGGGAGAAAACTCACTCTGACTCTGTTTCGTCCACCATGAGTGCCACATGCGGGTCCCTGGGATTGAGCCCAAGTCACCTAAGTGGTAAGCTAACGCTCATGAAGAATACTTCATTGATTTTATTTAATGAATTAATCTACGAGGGTGATCCCAAAAGTAAGGTCTCCAATATTTTTAAAAATATAAAGAAACGTTTATTTGCAATAAATGGAACATAGATTTGAAGCTTAAACATTTTTCTATTTTTCCACATAATCGCCATTATAATCAATGCATTTTTGTAAATGCTGTGGCAGTTTTCGTATGCCCATGTCATACCAGCCCACCGCCATGCTATTGAAGAAGCGTTTGACCTCATCTTTCACTTCGTCATCACTGAAGTGTCTTCCAAACAAGTGTTCTTTCAACTTGGGAAACAAGTGGTAGTATGTGGGTGCTAAGTCCAGACTATAGGGTGGATGGGTGATGTCCCATCCAAATGGTTGTAGAAGATCCACAGTTTGAGGGGCGGTGTGTGGGCAAGCATTGTCATGGAGAAGCCTTTTACCCTTGCTCAACATTCCTCTTCTTCGGTACTGAATTGCCTCTCTGAGCGTTTTCTAATGTCTGACAGTATCTGTCGTCATTTATTGTTGCCCCAGGACCCATAAAGTCAATAATATCCCCCTTTTGACCCCAAAGCAGAGGTGCCATGACTTTACAGGCAAACTATGTTCTTTTGAATTTTCGCGGCTTGGGTGAATCAAAATGCGCCACTCATGTGATTGTTGTTTGGTCTCAGGTGTGAAGTGGAAAAAGCAGGTTTCAATACCCGTGACTATTGAATCCAAAGGGTTATCCTTTTCATCTGCATAGCATTGAAGAAATTGGCGGGAAGTTTCAGCACATTGTCTTTTGTGCTCTTCGGTCAGCACTCTTGGATGCATCTTGTACACACCTTCCAAAATTTCAGCTCTTCAATCAAAGTCCAATGAATGGTGCTTTGAGAAATCTCAGGAACAACAAAGCAGAGCTCATCGAGAATGACTTGCCAGTCGTGAAGCATGATTTGTTCAACCTGTGCGATTTTCTTGTCGGGAATTGCCAGTCTGCCACTTCTTTCCTCATCATGAATTTCCATTCATCATCTGCAAACTCTCTACACCACTTGCAGACATTTTTGATATCTGTACAAGACTCTCCATACATTCCCATCAACTGTTGATGAATTTCGATTGGTTTAACCCCTTCTGCACTAAAAAACCGAATAACTGTGCAAACTTCGCACCTGGCAGTAGTGGCTAACAGGAGCTCCATTACAACTGGCTGCCCAGCCAAGACTGAGGGCTCCAGCAGATGTGTAGTGGTTTCTATAGAGAATGGAGGAAGGAAAAAAGCAGTATGACCAACTTACACGCAAACAGATTCCTTGGGACTCCAGCACTTTGAAGACCTTACTTTTGGGATTACCCTCATATTTAGAACTTGTCTTATAAGTCATTGCACCCTGAAGTAATAATATCTCATATCTAAAACTTAAATTTACAACCTACATTAAAACCTAGTACAATACACTACATAGCCACTAGGACTTAAACCCAGTTGCATTTGGCTCTCGTGTGTTCTGCTTCATAATAAACTGGCATATTTTGATAGTTATAATTTTCAGGGCTAAGATGCAGAAAGTTTAACTCTACATCCTAAAAGGAACTTGCTTTAAGGTAGATCATTTATTAGTCTCCATTAAATTTATCAGTCAACTTAACTGGTGTCTATTCTCACACCAATGCATGCATACTCTAAGAAAAGGATCCCATAGTTCACAAATATAGCAGCCTGCAGATGATTTATCATAGATGGAGATGTTGAGATTGCATAACAATTGTCGCACACAAGTAGATGTTATCAACTTAAACCAAGGGTTTATGTAACTGGATGAAATTAAATAAGTGCCATTAACAGCAGGAAGAAATAGTTCACATGATTAATGAGAAGATAATTACTACAATGGTGCAATAAACATACACAGAACCTTCATTTGGACCCATGGCTAGCCTAACTGGAACCACGCAGTTCGAGTTAGATGTTCATAGCTCCTTAAATTTGAACTATAATTTAGCAATAACCAAGCACAAAATGTTGGTCCGTATTAATGTTATTTAAACTAGAATTAACTTAAAGTGTGTGGTTTGTGAAATTCCTGCTTCCTGTGCAAGAACACAGTACTTTCTTATCTGTAAAAATGTCAAGAGTGCTTTCTGAAAATCAAGAGCCGCATTTGCTAAGAATATTCCACAAATAAAATGAAATCATTAACCAAAAAGTCGTGATCATTACAATAAGAAATTTAAATTTATTTCCAAGTGGTGGTGTTTTATAGTATGGATGCATTTCACTATTCATTAATCTATGACACCCTCCATGATGTAGGGGTACCATGGTAGCTTCTGGTTCCCGAGGTAGTGGGTTTAAAACCTGCACAGGGCAATGGATTTTTCTGGACATAAAGATCCTTTGCACATCTTCCTTTGGGGGGAGGGATGGGTGGAGGGCAGGGGCGGATGTAAAGCCGGTGCTTCCATGTCATAACCTTACAGCACATAAAAGAATCTCAAGCCTGATACAGAGGCCTCTGAGCAAAATTAAGCAGTCTTTGATGCCCAATATACAATGGGACACTTGCATGGCTAACATATAAAAAATTAATAACAATTTTCCATTTGATGAGAGTTTAAGTATTCCAAAACTACACAAATAACAGGGAATATCCTTGAAATGGTTCACTCTATAAGAAAATGCATTTGGACTTAAACTGTGTTTTAGCAAGATCTACATTTTTTGTACAGTAATGACAAAACTGATTTTCTTGCAAGAAAGGGTACCAGCAGTGTACAGAAATCTATAGTTAATCTACCATTTTATACAGCTAAAAGATTAGTCAACCCTGGATTAAAAAGAATTATTGCAAAATATTACTATGAAAAATTAAAAGTTAAACAAAACCACCTTCAAATATGCCGGCCAGTTCTAGCACCCCATCCATCAATGAAAAATATTGGAGAGCAAGAGGATTAATGACTTCATTGTCAGAAATCCAGCATTAGCTAACAACACTTTTTGTACACTAAGATTTGGTCTATCTCTTATGGTTTACCAGTTATACAAAAGTCATCCAGAGTAAACAGGACTACATAGACTATAGTCAGAAGATTCAAAATATACATTTCGTTTATCATAAAAATATCTCAAGCACATTGCATTTTAATCAAAATCATTAGTTATTTTCGAGAAAAACCAAATTTTTGAAAAATTTTCCGTGTAAAGGGTAGTTTAGGGTAGAGGAATTTTCTTCAAAATCTTCGAGTGGAATCCTTAAAAGATATTAAACTTAAATACCAATTTTGGTTTCTAACTGACTACATATTTTAGATATACTGCACACATACACACACATGCGTGCACGCACACATGCACTCACACACACACACACACACAAACACACACACAATTTTTCTAAAAAAGCTCTTTTGGGATTGAAGGGGCCTCAAAACATATTTCTTGTGAAATATTGACATTGAATTTTTCAGTTGAATACAGTACTTCCCCTATTTACAAAATGTATTAGAGAAAGTAAAAAGGCTGATAAATATTAAGTTGTTAGTTGTGACGTTCCATATTGTTTTCACAGTGTATTCTCTTCATTTGATTTCCTCATACGGATGCTCTAACCTGATACTCCAACCTGTTCACAGAATTAAAAAAGGAGGTGATAAAGAGATTTCAATAAGCACTGTGTAAAAACATAGCTGTGAATGGGTGAAATTGTCTTCCATTCGGGGCATGAGTGAAATAATCAAGAATATATCATTTCCCTAATTATATTCCCAAGATTACACTGTGGGGCACATGAACAGCAGCGAATCTGTCTCACTTCTCTACTAAAGTTTGCTGTTACATGAGAATCAAACATGAAGATTCAAGATTACACTGTGGGGCACATGAACAGCAGCGAATCTGTCTCACTTCTCTACTAAAGTTTGTTGTTACATGAGAATCAAACATGAAGATTCAAGATTACACTGTGGGGCACATGAACAGCAGTGAATCTGTCTCACTTCTCTACTAAAGTTTGTTGTTACATGAGAATCAAACATGAAGATTCAAGATTACACTGTGAGGCACATGAACAGCAGTGAATCTGTCTCACTTCTCTACTAAAGTTTGTTGTTACATGAGAATCAAACATGAAGATTCAAGATTACACTGTGAGGCACATGAACAGCAGTGAATCTGTCTCACTTCTCTACTAAAGTTTGTTGTTACATGAGAATCAAACATGAAGATTCAAGATTACACTGTGAGGCACATGAACAGCAGTGAATCTGTCTCACTTCTCTACTAAAGTTTGTTGTTACATGAGAATCAAACATGAAGATTCAATACTTAACATAATGTGTCAACTGATTAGGTGGTACAGTGAGAGGGAACAGAACAATGTATCACAGGGCAAACAATTCCCAGTAATATGGCCAAACATACAAATGAAGGTCTGTAGGAAGTAACTTAACATGCTACAAAGTGCAGAACAGTTGATAAAGATAAATTACTGCAATGCTAACTACTAGACTAGTAAGTTCAAGCATTTAAGATAAATATTAAGTATTGCAGAGAACAAAATATTTATACTCAAGAAAAATTCAAGTTATGAAGTGATTGATTATATTAATGATGTTGATTACCAGTTCAAGTTTATCGTCTTCCTCTGTATTAACGATTTTCTGTGTGACAGTGTTAACCACACAGTTCATTGAGCTAATGAACACCTAAACTGGTTTATTCATGTATTTGGTAGCCAGACAGTGCACACCTTCAGGCCAAGTTGCACTGAAACAAATAGAATTTCAATATAAACATAGTAATAACAGGTTAAGCTACAGAGTAATGAGAATGAATGTCAAGAGAGCTCAAGATATTTAAGGAAGAAAGAGTTAAGTAACAATAATGAGGGTCATTTTGGAGCAGAAACTGAGTTGTTTAGCAATATGAAAAGCTGTCAGATTAAAAAGAAGGGAAGCAAAGAAGGACTTCCAGGAAGTAGTGATGGGAAGGTGCTGCTAGTTCTCAATACTGATACTGACTTTTAAGTACCAATACTCAATACTCACTTTATAAAATGCAGTAAAGGCAATATAGCTTTTTCAATGAATTATGTTCGTATTAGGAGTTTTCTGTGTACAAATGCATGTAATCAACTTTGTTTTTGTTCAACATTTTCAGATATGTTCTGACAGTAACAGGAAACTTTTTCAATAGAGATAATTTTGTAAACTTCACTCTTGTATGAGTGTAATTTTGTTGTACATTGGATTGCCGATAACTCAACCTAATGTGGGCTGAGAGGTTGTCGGGTTACCAAAATGTCCAGTTTTATGGAATATAGGGTGCGTTATTCACAACCCATTACATAATACTGCAAATTACATTAGTACATACTCTAGCATAATGTAGGAAACAAAGGTATAACATATTCTAAAATGTATTACATATTAATATGTTCTCCTTTATCTGGTCTCTTTAACACATCCAATTTAATTTCCTTGTCATGTTAACTTGTCTTTTCTTCTCGTATGATATTTTCACTGGCACAAACACAACTTACTACAACACTAACAGTAAGCCTGAAATCTTGGAAGCTGCACTGCAACCAGAAATATGTAACTGAAAGTTTAGCTTACCACGTACACAGGTATTTTGTACACATAGTGGATGAATGTGCATGAGCAACATCATACAAATTGATGACGTGGGTAATGTCTCTGTTTACTTCCTTGAAATAAAGAAGACCTTGCTGGTAGTGTGAGATGGCATTGTACATGCACAGTGCATGGATGTCAGAAAGATAACCTGATACCCCCGTGGTCTTATAAATACAAAAGTGAACTCAATCATAAACCACTGCGCAATTGTCACATCAAAAAATCCCTTTGTACCAGGTAAAGCAATAAATCTTCTACCCTTCCTAACAAGTGTTTGTGCTGTGTATCCACATTATTAGCAGCAAGCTTTTGGTTTTGTGACAATGATCTGGCAGTTGCTTATGTTCTGACTAGATATTGAAGGTCAATATGTGGTCAGTCCTTTTGTTACTGTGAGGGAGGTTGCAGTAGGTTGTACATGTACACTAATTAAAATTTACCTATACTAATCATACTGTATAGTAGACAATATAAATTAGTAGTCAAGTTTAACGCTAAAAAAAATTAAAAAAGAAATAAAATAAAAGAAGCTGTCGAGTTCTGGAATGTTGAGTTATCAACAGATGACTTATCGGGATTCTACTGTATTGTGACTTACCATTGCGTGAAAATGCCTATATGTATTAATAATGAAAAAACTGAAGCTATTAACAGTGAAGCAACATAAACCTATAATTGTAATAATAACAATTTAAAGACTATAAGCTTCTCTTCTCTTATCTGCTGTAAGTTCTTGGAATCAAAGACAGATATTACAATAAGTGAAGCTTGTAGACTAACTTATTTCAGCTACAGATGCTTTTCTTTATATTTTACATACTGCTTTGTTATTACTAGTACTATCTACTTCATAATAGTTCCACATTTATCTTATGCTTTATTGAGGATCACAATTGTCGATCAGTTAAACAAAATATTTAGGGAATTTATCATACATTATACCTGTAAGGTATGGTCATGACCCACATTTGATTTACAAAACAAACCAACAAATGGAAGGAAAGAACAAATATAGCAGAACTCTGATAACTCAATTTTTGATATAATAGTATGGGTACATTTTAACTAATGTGCCTTCTCACAGTAACAAAAGGGCTGACCAATACCTGTCAGAACGTAAGCAGCTGGCAGACCATTCTCACCAAACCAAAAGCTTGCCACTAATAATGTGGATACATAACACAAACACTTCTTTGGAAGGATCATTACTTTACGCAGTACGTATGTGGCAAGCTAAACTTTCAGTTATATATTTCTGGTTACAGTGTGAAGCTGTAAATGTCGTTGTGTCCTAGTTATTGGATCGCCATTTGAAGCTGAAGTCGTTGGTGACGTGACGTTGCCCTTCGATGTAGCTCGCTCCGGCTAGTTCTGCCAGAAATCTCTTTATCTCGGGTTTGCGTAAGTGTAATGGACAACCCAAGAACAACTTTGCACATCATTTTATTTCCTTTTTAAATCTTTTCAGGAGTTATGCCGAAAATATTTGTATATGTAGAGGAATCACACCCACATCCGCGCAGCACGACCTCCCGTACTGGTCTCTGGTTGAGTAGTGCCCGACGCTTTCTCTCTTACCCACGCTAAGAAGCCGTTCGCTCCATTTGAATGTCATGACGTCATCCAAGAAAGCCTCGTATCCAAAATGCTATTTCCTTTTCCCGCAATTTAGAAATGTCCCTTTCTATTATAACATGTTCTTTTATGAATTTCGAATATATAATTACCTTTTTAGGATTAAACGATGTTTACTTTATATTTTATTAAATATATCGCGCGACTTTTAAGGTTGGTAGACTTGACTTTCGAACGTGTATTTAAACTATGTGGTATGACGTCATGACTCGTTAATTTCAAACCAATAATGCGTTTATACTACAAATTTAACGACTATCATTTACTCATATCTTGCTCACCTTACAACACTTGCTACTCTATTATCTATGTATGTTATTACTTAACACTTATCGCAAATCTCACATCCGGCAATTAAATTAAAACATGTCTTTTTCAAAAGCCCATTCGATCGGAAATCTAAATTTCGGTATCAAATGCCCCCATTTATATTATTTTATTAGTTCATAATAAAATAATGTAAATGTCTTGCCCGAAAGAAAAATTAAAAATTACTCCTGTATTTTTGAATAATCGGCAACACTCCCATTATATACAATTTTCAATTACACTGTTTTGAAATTGGTGATTAACATATTTTCTCATTAATCTTTTTAACATGACAAACAATTATACATTTGACTTAACATTAATCCTTAAATACTAATTACAATATGTTATGGTTTCTTCTGTGAAGCTTTTATATAAAGGTTAAATTTCAAGAGTCTTTCTTTATACTTCCTTCTTTTAGTTCATGTTTGCTCACTTCGCTCTCACTATCACTTGCACTGTGATTTTTTTTTTTTTTTTTATTGTAACACATATCTGTACTATATCCTTTAAGCACTAAAATGTACATATATTTATATAAATCCATTACACTCTTTAGACAAGTTCTTTCTTTGTCTTTCTGTGATAACTATCTATACATCTAAATATTTTAACAAATGTTTACAAAGTAAATATTCTGTTTTCTCTCTATGCGGAGATGAACATTTTAACAATCTTTCTGAAGCTGTTATTGTGAGCTCTATACAATATATATTTTTTTAAGCTCTTGGTAGTAGATAGCAATTCACATTCTGCATTTTTCATGAATATGTAAGTACCTGACCAATATATGATTTTCAAGTAAGCTAACATTTACATTTTATCTCAAAGCTGATTGGGCGCCAATAGACAAATGACACTTCCAATTTTTCTTTTACATTAAATCAAGGTTCCAAGGCACCACACGGTTTCTTGTATGGTCGAAGGAGTTGTTTATGCCATCTTCCCAGACATTTTTCATTTTTAACATCTTTTAATTCATAGGTATGATAACCAAATTTGGATATAATTTCTGCAGGACCTTTATATAACAATTCCATCCTTTTGTTCCTACCTCGCAATGCACTTGATAACTTATGGTCTTTAACTAGTACCCAATCGCCTATCTTAGGTTCCCATTTATGTTTTCTACTCTTTTTCTTTAATTTTCGCTTCTCTGCCTTTTTCTTGATTCGTTCAAAAGCAATGTTCGCTCTTTCTTCTTCACTTAACTGAATGTCATTAATTTTCAGTGTTTTTGGTACCCCGATCAATATTGGTTCTGGTTCAATTCCTAACATTAATTTTATTGGTGCAAACCCAGTAGTTACATTAATGGTGTGATTGATAATCTTTTCTATCAATGGACAATATTTCACCCAATCCTTGTGATTATGATGTGTAAGTACACGTAAATAAATTCCTATATCTCGGAGGACACGTTCTGTTGGATTCCCTGATGGAAAGTATGAGGAACAATGATTTAGTTTTCTCGAGTCTAATGTCACCCTAATCTTTCCATTGGCCTTATTTACAATACATAGGGGATTCACAAATTCTGAATTCGAAATCTCAATAACCTCATCTTCTAACATTGACTTTATAACTGCATCTACCTCTTCTCTTATTGTACTAGGGATAGCTCTCGCTTTATGTGTAAAAGGTTTGATGGGTATCATCTCAAACGAATGAGTATAAATATTACATTTACCAGGTTTCTCAGAGAATACTTCTTTATTTCGGATTAATATTTCAAACAATTTATCCCTCTGTTGTTCATTTAGTTGATCAGCCTGAGTTACTTTTTTTTTTCAACAATTCTTCTAAGTCTTCACTACTCTCCCTATCATAGTACCTAGTTGCATCAGAAACCCTCAAATTGTCTATGAAATCATTTTTTATCCCATTCTACATTTTCTTTATTATCGACTCTGTACTCTTTGACATTTACTTCAGTTAATTCCATAGCTCCTACTTTAACATATTCTACAAAGAATGTATCCCCTTGGATTTCTTCTTCCTCTTTTTCTCGTACAATAGTTTCTGAACTACTATCTTCCACAAAAGGCACTATAATGGTCTCATCTTCAACTTTCATTTCTAGAATCATGTTTTTTAAAATTCACCACAGCTTCCCAGGCATAAAGACAATCACAACCTATTATAATATCTGTCACAAGTCTTCCTACAATCAGAAATAAAATTCCAAGTATTCTCCCATTTATTTCAATATTTATCATTGCTTGAAATTTTACTCTCTCTTTTCGTTTTCCCACAGCTAGCGAGCAGTATATCCCATTAACTGGTAAAGACATTACTTTAAAGCCACTACTTTGTAAATTATCATAAAAATTTTGTGAGCATACTGTGCTATTTGATCCTGTATCTATAATTGCATTGTATTGTTTTCCATTTACTCCAATTTTGATTTTAGGTGGATCTCCTACTTTTTTGTTTTCGTCAATTCTATTTTTCCATTCTCTTTTCTTTTGTATCATCATTTGCCTTCCAGGACTATTTATTTCCGAGTACTCATCACAATCATTACTAGGATACCCAGTTCTCACTGAAGGCGCGTTTGACCGGGTCTGGCGTTTCCCTGATTTTTATGTATTGCTCCTGTACTATTTCCCAAATTGTTACTTCTGTTTTCCTGCATTAAATCGGGGTTACTTCCTACCATGCTTTTGACCGTGTTAATGGCCTCGACCATTTCCGCATTTTCGGGGGAATTTCGTCCATTAGAATACCTTTCTTCCTGTCTTGGTGACCTCGGTCTAAACTCATTATCTCCGTTTGTCCAATACCCATCATTTGAATTTCTACTATGTCCAAAATAACGTCCCCGTCTACCTCGATCAAATCTATTTGTATTCATATAATTCACCCTTATATTTCTTCCCCTTTGATTACCATTTCTATTTTGGTGACGCCCTTCCTGGTTATATCTACCTTGATTTTCCCACCGGAATGATTCCATCCTTGGTACTGGTCCTTTATATCTTTCCCTAACCTCACTTCTATTCTGATAATACTGTGCCCCTTGCCCGAAAGAATTTACAGTTTCTTTTTCTTCATATTTATTTCCAAATGCGTGTTTTGGCTTATTGACTTCTAAGGCTGATAATAATTCGATCATAGCTGCAATGCTATCGGGTCGGGCTATGATTAGGTAGTGTTGAAGTGTTTCCGGAAAATGTGGAGTAACTATATTTATTAGATCTTTTTCATCTAAGGGAGGGTCCAACATCTTCGATTTTCTCGCTATTCTCATAAAATAGTTGACCATCGATTCCTCCGATCTAGGATTAAACTTTCCATTGCTTAATTCAACTCTAATATTAGCCTGCCTACTAGCTCCCCAATATCTGGTTAAAAAGATGTTCCTAAAGGTCCTGTAATCATTATTGTTACCCATAGAAAGGCCTAGCCAATTAGCAGCATTACCCTTTAGACATTTTCTTACTATCACCATCTTGTACTCCTCTGGTATACGTTTCACCGTGAAGTACTCTTGTAACCCTTCTAAAAAGGCTTTAGGATCATCTGAATCTTCATTTTCAAAAACTGGAGGTGTCATTTCATTTAAGACATGGTTAGGCCAATGTAAATTTGAATTGTCACCTATCCCTGAGCTATTTCCGAGATCAGAATGGGAATTACTGTTACCTCTATTTTGCATCGAAATGTCAGCTGATACACCTGGTATTGCCTCGTTTCTTGCAACTTCATCACTAAGATTGTTGTGATTACCTGCATTTTCATTTAATTTCAAATTTTCTAAGGCCTCTTTTACCTGAGTAATTTCTGTTACTACCCCTTTTATTTTGTCTGTAACATCCTCCAAATTTCTAGCCTGCCTTTCACTTTCTACATTCGATCTTTCCATTCTAACTTTACACCCCTGTAGCTCTTCTCTAATTTCTTCCCTGTCTTTATCTAACCTTTGTACTACCTCTTCCCTTTGTTTGTCTAATTTATATGTTACTCTTTCCCTTTCTTTCTCTAATTTTTCACTAACTTGTTGACCTAATTTCTTTTCAGAATTCTTTACTTCTTGCCTTATTGTCTCTAATTCTCCCTTAACCTGTTCTCTATTTTCTTTTACTTCACTACTAACTTTATTAATTTCCTCCCTAACTTCTTCCCTAAAGGTTTCGAAAGCTCTCTTCTGATTTTCCAATTGCATTCCCAATTCCTGTTGTCCCTTCTCTACTTTCTGTCGTAACTCTTTACTATTTTGATCTATCTTTTGACTTAACTCTGTTCTTAATTCTTTACTATTTTCATCTATCTTTTTACTTAACTCTGTATTCATCTTTTCCACTGTTCTTAATTCTTTACTATTTTCATCTATCTTTCGACTTAACTCTGTACTCATCTTTTTCATTATCGTTTGAAACATATTCTCTATTTCTGACATAATTGCTGGCCTTTCTGAATTACTACTAAACATTTCTGAACTACCTCTAGGTGTTTCTCTAACGTTCTGATCTTCTACTTCTTGGCATATTCTGCTACCAATTACATTCTGATTAAATTCTTCCATCCTACTTACACTTTTCTCAATTTCCGGACTGTCAAAACCTATAAACTCGCTATCACTGTCTTCCATTTCTAAGCTATTTACATGTGTTTTTCTACTCACCAAAATTTTCAATATTTTCACTATTTCACTTTAACTGCACTTAATCTTGTTCACTACACGTTTCACAGATGTTGACACGCTGGGCACCTTCTTGTCTGCTGGTTCGATGCTGGCTCGGTCGTCTTGGGGGGTTGGTCCATTCTTTCGAAGCCACACGTTGGGAAGCCAATTTGAAGCTGTAAATGTCGTTGTGTCCTAGTTATTGGATCGCCATTTGAAGCTGAAGTCGTTGGTGACGTGACGTTGCCCTTCGATGTAGCTCGCTCCGGCTAGTTCTGCAAGAAATCTCTTTATCTCGGGTTTGCGTAAGTGTAATGGACAACCCAAGAACAACTTTGCACATCATTTTATTTCCTTTTTAAATCTTTTCAGGAGTTATGCCGAAAATATTTGTATACGTAGAGGAATCACACCCACATCCGCGCAGCACGACCTCCCGTACTGGTCTCTGGTTGAGTAGTGCCCGACGCTTTCTCTCTTACCCACGCTAAGAAGCCGTTCGCTCCATTTGAATGTCATGACGTCATCCAAGAAAGCCTCGTATCCAAAATGCTATTTCCTTTTCCCGCAATTTAGAAATGTCCCTTTCTATTATAACATGTTCTTTTATGAATTTCGAATATATAATTACCTTTTTAGGATTAAACGATGTTTACTTTATATTTTATTAAATATATCGCGCGACTTTTAAGGTTGGTAGACTTGACTTTCGAACGTGTATTTAAACTATGTGGTATGACGTCATGACTCGTTAATTTCAAACCAATAATGCGTTTATACTACAAATTTAACGACTATCATTTACTCATATCTTGCTCACCTTACAACACTTGCTACTCTATTATCTATGTATGTTATTACTTAACACTTATCGCAAATCTCACATCCGGCAATTAAATTAAAACGTGTCTTTTTCAAAAGCCCATTCGATCGGAAATCTAAATTTCGGTATCAAGTGTGATACCGAAATTTAGATTTCCAATCGAATGGGCTTGATAAAGACACGTTTTAATTTAATTGCCGGATGTGAGATTTGCGATAAGTGTTGAGTAATAACATACATAGATAATAGAGCAGGAAGTGTTGTAAGGTGAGCAAGATATGAGTAAATAATAGTCGTTAAATTTGTAGGATAAACACATTATTGGTTTGAAATTAACGAGTCATGACGTCATACTACATAGTTTAAATACACGTTTGAAAGTCAGGTCTACCAACCTTAAAAGTCGTGCGATATATTTAATAAAATATAAAGTAAACATCGTTTAATCCTAAAAAGGTAATTATATATTCGAAATTCATAAAAGAACATGTTATAATAGAAAGGGACATTTCTAAATTGCGGGAAAAGGAAATAGCATTTTGGATACGAGGCTTTCTTGGATGACGTCATGACATTCAAAATTGGAGAGAACGTTTTTCTTAGCGTGGGTAAGAGAGAAAGCGTCTGGTCACCACTCAGCCCAGACCAGTACTGCAAGTTATGCTGTGCAGACGTGAGTGCGATTCCTCTACATATAGAATCGGCATAACTCCCGAAAGTATCTAAGGTGTAATAAACAATATACAAAGGTTTTCTTGGGTATTCTATAAAGCACCTGCGCGTACCCGAGAGAAATAAAGAGATCTCAATCTGAGCTAGCGGGAAAGAACCAAATCAACGGGCGACCACGAGACCAACGACATTTAAGCATCAATGGCGATACCACGAGAACCGAACAACGGCTTACCGCCACAAATGGCAACCCAACGTGTGGCGTCGAGTGAATAGACCAACCCCAAGACGACCAAGCCAGCATAGAACCAGCAAACAAGAAGGTGACCCAACGTGTGGCGTCGAGACAATAGACCAACCCCAAGACGACGAAGCCAGCATCGAGCCAGCAGACAAGAAGGTGCCCAGCGTGTCAACATCTGTGAAACGTGTAGTGAACAAGTTTAAGTGCAGTTAAAAAAAAAAAAAAGTGAAATATTGGTGAGTAGAAAAACACATGTAAATAGTTTAGAAATGGAAGACAGTGATAGCGATTTTCTAGGTTTTGAGAGTCCGGAAATTGAGAAAAGTGTAGTTAGGATGGAAGAATATAATCAGAATGTAATCGGTAGCAGAATATGCCAAGAAGTAGAAGATCAGAACGTTAGAGAAACACCTAGAGGTAGCTCAGAAATGCTTGGTAGTAATTCAGAAAGGCCAGCGATTATGTCAGAAATAGAGAATATGTTTCAAAAGATAATGGAAAAGATGAGTAAGATAGATGAAACTAGTAAAGAATTAAGAATAGAGTTAGGACAGAAATTAGAAAAGGGACAACAGGAATTGGGAATGCAATTGGAAAATCAGAAGAGAGCTTTCGAAACCTTTAGGGAAGAAGTTAGGGAGGAAATTAATAAAGTTAGTAGTGAAGTGAAAGAAAATAGAGAACAGGTTAAGGGAGAATTAGAGACAATAAGGCAAGAAGTAAAGAATTCTGAAAAGAAATTAGGTCAACAAGTGAGTGAAAAATTAGATAAAGAAAGGGAAAAAGTAACATATAGATTAGACAAACAAAGGGAAGAAATTAGAGAAGAGTTACAGGGGTGTAAAGTTAGAATGGAAAGATCTGATGTAGAAAGTGAAAGGCAGGCTAGAAATTTGGAGGATGTTACAGACCAAATAAAAGGGGTAGTAACAGAAATTACTCAGGTAAAAGAGGCCTTAGAAAATTTGAAATTAAATGAAAATGCATGTAATCACAACAATCTTAGTAATGAAGTTGCAAGAAACGAGGCAATACCAGGTGTATCAGCTGACATTTCGATGCAAAATAGAGGTAACAGTAATTCTCATTCTGATCTCAGAAATAGTTCAGGGACAGGTGACAATTCAAATTTACATTGGCCTAACCATGTCTTAAATGAAATGACACCTCCAGTTTTTGAAAATGAAGATTCAGATGATCCTAAAGCCTTTTTAGAAGGGTTACAAGAGTACTTCACGGTGAAACGTATACCAGAGGAGTACAAGATGGTGATAGTAAGAAAATGCCTAAAGGGTAATGCTGCCAATTGGCTAGGCCTTTCTATGGGTAACAATAATGATTACAGGACCTTTAGGAACATCTTTTTAACCAGATATTGGGGAGCTAGTAGGCAGGCTAATATTAGAGTTGAATTAAACAATGGAAAGTTTAATCCTAGATCGGAGGAATCGATGGTCAACTATTTTATGAGAATAGCGAGAAAATCGAAGATGTTGGATCCTCCCTTAGATGAAAAAGATCTAATAAATATAGTTACTCCACATTTTCCGGAAACGCTTCAACACTACCTAATCATAGCCCGACCCGATAGCATTGCAGCTATGATCGAATTATTATCAGCCTTAGAAGTCAATAAGCCAAAACACGCATTTGGAAATAAATATGAAGGAAAAGAAACTGTAAATTCTTTCGGGCAAGGGGCACAGTATTATCAGAATAGAAGTGAGATTAGGGAAAGATATAAAGGACCAGTACCAAGGATGGAATCATTCCGGTGGGAAAATCAAGGTAGATATAACCAGGAAGGGCATCACCAAAATAGAAATGGTAATCTAAGGGGAAGAAATATAAGGGTGAATTATATGAATACAAATAGATTTGATCGAGGTAGACGGGGTCGTTATTTTGGACATAGTAGAAATTCAAATGATGGGTATTGGACAAACGGAGATAATTTTTTTAGCCCGAGGTCACCAAGACAGGGAGAAAGGTATTCTAATGGACGAAATTCCCCCGAAAATGCGGAAATGGTTGAGGCCATTAACACGGTCAAAAACATGGTAGGAAGTAACCCCGATTTAATGCAGGAAAACAGAAGTAACAATTTAGGAAATAGTACAGGAGCCATACATAAAAATCAGGGAAACGCCAGACCCGGTCAAACGCGCCTTCAGTGAGAACTGGGTATCCTAGTAATGATTGTGATAAGTACTCGGAAATAAATAGTCCTGGAAGGCAAATGATGATACAAAAGAAAAGAGAATGGAAAAATAGAATTAACGAAAACGAAAAAGTAGGAGATCCACCTAAAATCAAAATTGGAGTAAATGGAAAACAATACAATGCAATTATAGATACGGGATCAAATAGCACAGTATGCTCACAAAATTTTTATGATAATTTACAAAGTAGTGGTTTTAAAGTAATGTCTTTACCAGTTAATGGGATATACTGCTCGCTAGCTGTGGGAAAACGAAAAGAGAGAGTAAAATTTCAAGCAATGATAAATATTGAAATAAATGGGAGAATACTAGGAATTTTATTTCTGATTGTAGGAAGACTTGTGACAGATATTATAATAGGTTGTGATTGTCTTTATGCCTGGGAAGCTGTGGTGAATTTTAAAAACATGATTGTAGAAATGAAAGTTGAAGATGAGACCATTATAGTGCCATTTGTGGAAGATAGTAGTTCAGAAACTATTGTAAGAGAAAAAGAGGAAGAAGAAATCCAAGGGGATACATTCTTTGTAGAATATGTTAAAGTAGGAGCTATGGAATTAACTGAAGTAAATGTCAAAGAGTACAGTATCGACAATAAAGAAAATGTAGAATGGGATAAAAATGATTTCATAGACAATTTGAGGTTTTCTGACGCAACTAGGTACTATGATAGAGAGAGTAGTGAAGACTTAGAAGAATTGTTGAGGGAAAAAGTAACTCAGGCTGATCAACTAAATGAACAACAGAGGGATAAACTGTTTGAAATATTAATCCGAAATAAAGAAGTATTCTCTGAGAAACCAGGTAAATGTAATATTTATACTCATTCGTTTGAGATGATACCCATCAAACCTTTTACACATAAAGCGAGAGCTATCCCTAGTACAATAAGAGAAGAGGTAGATGCAGTTATAAAGTCAATGTTAGAAGATGAGGTTATTGAGATTTCGAATTCAGAATTTGTGAATCCCCTATGTATTGTAAATAAGGCCAATGGAAAGATTAGGGTGACATTAGACGCGAGAAAACTAAATCATTGTTCCTCATACTTTCCATCAGGGAATCCCACAGAACGTGTCCTCCGAGATATAGGAATTTATTTACGTGTACTTACACATCATAATCACAAGGATTGGGTGAAATATTGTCCATTGATAGAAAAGATTATAAATCACACCATTAATGTAACTACTGGGTTTGCACCAATAAAATTAATGTTAGGAATTGAACCAGAACCAATATTGATCGGGGTACCAAAAACACTGAAAATTAATGACATTCAGTTAAGTGAAGAAGAAAGAGCAAAAATTGCTTTTGAACGAATCAAGAAAAAGGCAGAGAAGCGAAAATTAAAGAAAAAGAGTAGAAAACATAAATGGGAACCTAAGATAGGCGATTGGGTACTAGTTAAAGACCATAAGTTATCAAGTGCATTGCGAGGTAGGAACAAAAGGATGGAATTGTTATATAAAGGTCCTGCAGAAATTATATCCAAATTTGGTTATCATACCTATGCATTAAAAGATGTTAAAAATGAAAAATGTCTGGGAAGATGGCATAAACAACTCCTTCGACCATACAAGAAACCGTGTGGTACCTTGGAACCTTGATTTCATGTAAAAAAAAAAAAAAAAAAAAAAAAAAAAAAAAATTCGAAGTGTCATTTGTATATTGGCGCCCAATCAGCTTTGAGATAAAATTTAAATGTTAGCTTACTTGAAAACCATATATTGGTCAGGTACTTACATATTCATGAAAAATGCAGAATGTGAATTGCTATATACTACAAAGAGCTTAAAAATATATTGTATAGAGCTCACAATAACAGCTTCAGAAACATTGTTAAAATGTTCATCTCCGCATAGAGAGAAAACAGAATATTTACTTTGTAAACATTTGTTAAAATATTTAGATGTATAGATAGTTATCACAGCAAGACAAAGAAAGAACTTGTCTGAAGAGTGTAATGGATTTATATAAATATATGTACATTTTAGTGCTTAAAGGATCTAGTACAGATATGTGTTACAATAACAAAAGTGAAAAATCACAGTGCAAGTGATAGTGAGAGCGAAGTGAGCAAACATGAACTAAAAGAAAGAAGTATAAAGAAAGACTCTTGAAATTTAACCTTTATATAAAAGCTTCACAGAAGAAACGATTACATATTGTAATTAGTAGTTAAGAATTAATGTTTAGTCAAGTGTACAATTATTTGTCATGTTAAAAAGATTAATGAGAAAATGTGTTAATAACCAATTTCAAAACAGTGTAATTGAAAATTGTATATAATGGGAGTGTTGCCGATTATTCAAAATACAGGAGTAATTTTTAATTTTTCTTTCGGGCAAGACATTTACATTATTTTATTATGAAATAATAAAATAACATAAATGGGGGCATTTGATACCGAAATTTAGATTTCCAATCGAATGGGCTTGATAAAGACACGTTTTAATTTAATTGCTGGATGTGAGATTTGCGATAAGTGTTGAGTAATAACATACATAGATAATAGAGCAGGAAGTGTTGTAAGGTGAGCAAGATATGAGTAAATAATAGTCGTTAAATTTGTAGGATAAACACATTATTGGTTTGAAATTAACGAGTCATGACGTCATACTACATAGTTTAAATACACGTTTGAAAGTCAGGTCTACCAACCTTAAAAGTCGTGCGATATATTTAATAAAATATAAAGTAAACATCGTTTAATCCTAAAAAGGTAATTATATATTCGAAATTCATAAAAGAACATGTTATAATAGAAAGGGACATTTCTAAATTGCGGGAAAAGGAAATAGCATTTTGGATACGAGGCTTTCTTGGATGACGTCATGACATTCAAAATTGGAGAGAACGTTTTTCTTAGCGTGGGTAAGAGAGAAAGCGTCTGGTCACCACTCAGCCCAGACCAGTACTGCAAGTTATGCTGTGCAGACGTGAGTGCGATTCCTCTACATATAGAATCGGCATAACTCCCGAAAGTATCTAAGGTGTAATAAACAATATACAAAGGTTTTCTTGGGTATTCTATAAAACACCTGCGCGTACCCGAGAGAAATAAAGAGATCTCAATCTGAGCTAGCGGGAAAGAACCAAATCAACGGGCGACCACGAGACCAACGACATTTAAGCATCAATGGCGATACAACGAGAACCGAACAACGACATACCGCCACAAGTGGCATTTCTCAGATTTCAAGCTCACTGTTAGTGTTGAGTTTGTGCCAATAAAAATGTCAAGCAAGTTAACGTAACAATGGAAATTAAATTAGATGTATTAAAGAGGCCAGACAAAGAGGAACGTATTAATACATAATAAACTTTAGGGTATGTTATACTTTTCTGTTTCCTATATTGTGGATTTATATAATTTATAGTATTATGTTATGAGTTGTGAATAACAGATCCCTTATAATGTGAAACTAGACATTTCAATCATTCAATACCCTTTCAGTCCACAATAGGCCGAGTTATTGGGATTCTACTGTATTTCCATGAGCTGTATTATTCTACATCTTAAGTTCTGATTTGTCTCTGCTGGATTCACAGTAGGTAAATATTACAGCCGAGAGTGAGTCACTAAACCAGACTATTACAGAAACTTCATTCACAACTCAGTTAATGCTCCATGCTATACAAGTACCTCCACTTGTTCTCCCAATCTTTTATATGTTTTCATTTATACACAACAGTCTGGAATTTTACATTCATTCACTCACAGTTAACTTCTATCAACAACTAAGTCCAGCTACTTTTTGGGGACATGTGTGATGCAATAACATCAAGTATTGACTCCTTTCATTCCTTATTTAGTGTGAAGTTAAACACAACTGTCAATAATGCAACAGTTACAGATTTGTAAGTACTGAGAGATTTATCTTAAAGTATTAGACATGTTTTGACATGACCAAGTATGGAGGTATCAAGGTCCAATGTCAAGTGAATGCTTAAATCTTACTGAGTGTTAATGGTCTATTGATTATTGGAGGGCCACAAATAAACCCAGGAAACAAGGGTGACCAGAAAGCTTTGGAGGAAAAATTTTTAAAAATATGCAAGGGATGATAGAAAACCTGGGAAGTAAAATGAATAATCGAGAGAGAGAGAGAGAGAGAGAGAGAGAGAGAGAGAGATTAAGGAAGAGATGTCTTGCTTATTCTGGACTAGTTTCCAGGAACATCTTCCTCATCATCAGTTGTGTGGTCACCTGGTATTCCCATGAATGTTTGATCCTACTTGGCATTGTTCTGCCCTCTGTACTTCTGGTTAAATGGATGACACCATCTAGCACAGGGATTAACCCCTATATATGCTACTCTGTAGATACACATATTAAGTGACTATTTTTGGAATATTTGAAATGGTTTTTATTTTCTATGTTCATATTATACCAGTCTTTAACCACAAAACCAGTGTAGCTAGTTCATAACAAATACATTTCCATTATTATTCATCTATGCCAACAAACTTACTGTTAGAGCACCCACCTGGTAAGCAGAGGGTCTGTGGTTCAAATCCTAGCTGTGGCATTGAATTTTTCAGTTCCAATTCTACCTCCCCAACATTTCCATTACTTTGTAAATAAATGTATTTACTTATTTCATTACTACTGTAGTGCTTATTTTAGAATAAAAAGCAAAGTGCATGCAACTGCAGTCAAATGTAACACCATAATCATCCACATGTGCCACCACACTGCTTATTTTGCGTGGGCCCTCCCCATCCTTCATCAGTCACATTTGACTGCATTTGTTGGGACTCAAACTCATCATGTTCTGCTTTCAATGGATGGTCAGTCCATTTCATATTGCCTTATTGATCTTGGCTATTCTAATCACATTTGGGTACTTGTTAAAGGGATATAAAAATCAGTTTAGGAATTACAAGAACAGCAGCATACGTAGCAAAATAGTTTGCTCATTAAGGGGTTAAAAATTCACAACTTTCCCTTTGTACTTGATGATAGAGGTTTTTCACAGGTGCTAAGAACAAAGAAAAGTAATGAACTTTCAAATAATGTTGTAGATGAAGTTATCTGTTTAATCAGAACAATGCCATGTAGGACCAAACCACCCTGTCGACCACACAACTGATGGAAGAGGTTCTTGAGCAAGTAAGACATGAGAGGAGAAAAAAACATTTAAATAATTTGTTGACTCATCCCAACTTATTTCACTACACTGTATATAATAGTGATGCTCTAGTTTTTAAAATTGTTTGTTAGCTAACACCTGTGGTGGAAATACCTGGTCATAATAGTCTGCCTGTCTGGACGTATATCATACATCACAATCTGCGGCTCAAATCCCAGGTCCAGCATACAGTCAGCCTCATCCAAAACTAGGTATGTGATAGATGAGAGATCAATTACACCTGCAAATTAAAGTACATCAATGTAAAAAAATTCTCAGCTATTAGTTACAAAGTTAAGAAAATCGTGCCCAAATAAACATTTTGAGAGTGGCAAATGCTCTAGATTGAGCACAAACACCAGTTGCCAAGTGTCCGCTGGTCGTTTAGAGTGAAACACTGACATGCATAAGTGGCCAGTTGTTCTATATCATAAATGTGTTTTTCTCTCTCAAAGGTAACCATGGAGTGACCACAAGACCAGCATCTTAGCCAAGGGAAAATTAGCTATGAATGTCATAAGATGTGTGCAGAAAACACTGCAAAGGCATATAAATTGGCTAGAAAGGTAGTTTAACACTAGAAGGACGTTACCGGTCATTTTGACTGGTTAACGTTCTTTATAAAAGTATACACATTGAGGTAGTGTGATTATTGCTTTAATATTTCATGACTTTTAATGAAATAGTTCAAGTTTTTATAGCATGTTTTAAAAAAAATATACACACTTTTTACCTTGAAGGACCGTAGCCAGTAATTTTGACTGGTGTGATTATTTTGCATGTGTCATAACTAAATAGCATTAACAATGTATTTGAAGATTATCCAAGGCTTTCGGTCATTGTTGTAACCCAGTTTAAGAATGTTTAGCGCTAGAGTAGATGTGTCGTAACTAATAATGATAACAATGTGATCTGAAAATAATCCAAGGTTTGCGATAATTGTGGAAGCTTAGTTTGAAAAAATTTAGCTCCAAAGCAGACATATTTTAGAAGTTGTGTCAATATAGTGAATGGTAAAATATTGTTGAGGCCATACTGTATCATTGCCATGTCACATCATAATTACCACCGTAAGTATCTTCGAGAAGATGAAATGTTGAATTATTTCCATAGTTTACCAAACAATGAGTCAGAAGGAGAGAACAACTTAGTGATGACAAATTGTCCGATAATGGTGATGATGTTAACTATATTCCTCATCAATCGGATAAAAGCGAATCGTCGGAATCAGATGGTGATAATACAATGATTGGAGAACCTGTACAGGAACAGGCAAATGACTGCGCTGTTGCAGAACCATATGGCCCTGTCCCATGCAATAGAGGCAGATTCAATCAAGGACGTCGAGCTCCACAAGAAATAAACTTTCGAGCTGTGGGAAGTAACAGGTCTGCTGTTGATGGTACAATGTGGACAAGAATTGAACCGGGAAATACACCCGGCACACGTGGGCGTCACAATGTATGACAGAAAGGCCAAGTCCTAATGATTAGGCAAAGAAACTGATAGTGAGTGGAAACTATGCCAGCACATGGCGAGTATTGACGGATGCTAACATTCTCCAGAATATAAAAAAGTGCACCAAAATAAGGGCCCGTCAAGACCTTCAGGACAATTCTTGGACTCTTGAGCTAGACCAACTTGAAGTAGCAATAGCCATATTGTATGCCCGTGGACAATATGGAGGGAAGAACTTTCCCTTGAAATTTCTGTGGTCAAAGGTGTGGGGACCACCATTTTTCTCTCGTGTTATGGGAAGGAACAAATTTATTGAGATCATGGGGGTCCTGAGATTTGATGATAAACATACACGCGGCAAAAGACTGAAGAGAGATGGCTTTGCAGCGGCCACACCAATCTGGAGTCCATTTGTACAAGATGGCAGATTTTACTAAATACAAAAATGAGCTGTTTCTGTGATCATTGTGTGTATCACACTCTACTGTATTGTTACCAGTGTTACAAACTGCTTCAGAACACTAAAGTGATATAACTGAGTATGCATATCATTTATATGATCCCAAGTTTTGTAAGCTATGTACTTCAAATTGTAATGGATTCATGCTGTTTAATGAGTAAATATTATGTAAACTCCTTTAAAATGTAAATAAAGGTACTATTTCATGCATAAAATATCCTGATTTAAATTATATTATAAATGAAACGCTGAAAACCAATTGAAAAAGGTACTGGTCAAAATGACTGATGTTGGTCCTTTTAGGTAGCAAGGCAATGTCGGTCCTTTTAGTGATAAAACAATAGTGGTGATATAACTGCTCTATGGATCAGAGATATGGGGTAGTGAGGAAGGATGATGTATGGCAGATAAAATACATACATTTTTCAAACAGATGTTGAGTTTACCTATAGCATGGGCAAATGGAGCAGCAATGATAGAAGTGGGTTGTAGACATCATAGTGGAAAGATTACTCATATGTTGGCATAGGATAAAATGACTAAATGACCCAAATATTCTAAAACAACGTTTAATAAAGCAAGAGAAAACATGATTACCATCTGTTATTTATACCCGGGACATAAAGTACTTATTGTAAGTCACCCTTGGGATATTTATCTCTGATGTGAGGTTCCCTTGTGGTCTACCAGGAAAATACAAATCAGTTGGGGACTTTAATGCCATAAAGGCAAGTTGGCAATAGCAGCTTAGTGGTTAGAGCAGCCTTGCATAAAGCGGAAGATCTGTGGTTCAAATCCTGGCTGTGGCATTGAATTTTTCAGTCTAGTTCTACCCCTTGAGAAGTTTTGGGTTTGCCAAAATACTCACAGAGAGAAGTGAATTTGCCAGAAATAGGAAAGAAACATATAACAGTAGAGAGAATTCTGAAATATTGGTTCAGAGGTTTAAACAGGACAGCAATATAATAAAAGAATGTCTGAGGCATCAAAGAGGGAGTTGGCATGGGGAATGTTTGACGACAGGGGAAGGCAATGTCAGTGAATTGTAGAAAGAGGAGCAAAGAAACACGAGATCTGGGTAACACTTGAGATCAAAAGTTCAAGTATGTATAAAATAGTAACAAAGTATTGGGGACAAGGAAGTACATGATTAACAGTGTAACTACTTGTACACTTTATCTTGAGCTCTGAGATGGCATTGTCAAGTATGGGAACACAATTATATTAATAATCTGGAACTTGATGACAGTGTTGCTGGAGCACATTAAAGTAGAAAAATGCGTGTTGTTTAGTGTTATTAGCCAACTTATTGGTATATTTTGATGGCAACAGGAATTTACATGTCTTTTGTGCAGTCACACTTTAAATTATATCATAGAAGGCTCTGAGTTGTAGTTTCAGCAATTGTTTTCTCCAGGTTAGTCAATGGTTAAAGTAAAAGACCAAACACATGGCTCCTAATATTCACAAGAGCTGGCAATGTTGATATGTCAGGCATTTACTATTTACAATTACTGTTTCAGTTATTCAAGACAAAAGTAAACCGGTATGATAACACAAGAGAACATGATACAGTGAAATATAACCCTGGAGTATGTACAGCGATGTTCAGTTGTTAGTCTGACAACAGAGCACAGGTCTTCTTGACTCAGACCATACGTAGCTCTAAATTTTAGGACTCAAGATAAAGTGTGCAAGTAGTACTGGGGCATTATTCCTAAAAGGATTAAACGAAATCTTTACAGAAAGGTGTATCCTGTGTGGGAAATCAGCTGACACTTTCCCTTCCTTAACAGACTAGAAACATGGAGAGATAGTCTGTGGACTGAAATGCAGTAGCAGTTAAAATACTGACAGGCAATTTTTTAGCATAAGGGAATGAGAGGTTTTAAAGCAATATAAGAGCATGAGGCTATTTAACATACATAAACATGCTGTGAACAAGTTTGACCTCCCCTCACATCATCATGATCAGCTCAAAAGATTGCTGCATCAGTGCCATTTGTGGTTATGAGACTTCAACGTGCAGTGGAGTGACATAAGGTTGCTTGTTACCCAAAGCCAGTCGGTCAACAGCTGTGGTGCTATGAGGGATTGTGGTCTCCCTGAAATGTTGTCCTGAGCAGGAGCCAGCAATGTGTATTTGGGATGAACAGTGAGGAGACAAAGCCTTCAACTCCAATAAGCAATTGGGAATCCTATACAAGTTTCTTAAATTAAAATTTAAATAACATGAGTTCAAAAAGTGACAGAAGTGTTATTCCACATGACATACAGGAATCACCAAATACAATTGTAATTTGATGTTGAAGCTTGTGCCTTGAAATCTAGAGTTCAATATGAAAAGAATACAATGCATTTATAAAGTGAGGGCAAGCGAACAAAGTGAAGATATCTGAAACAATGCTTCTGCCTTATCTAGCTGAAAAATCAAAAGTTTACAATATGTTCAATAAAATGTTTGTAACTTAGCTTTTCTTTAATAAATAACAGGCAAAAAAATATAATTTTTGCACAGTATGAAAAAATGACACTTTCATAAGTCAAATTGGTTCAAGAATAAGATACTTCTGAGGTATATAGCGGAAAACATTTTTTGGTCATTCCGGTGACCATTCTGGTTTGTAAGCATTGTAAATATTGTCTTCTATTGCGTTTATGGGTTAAAATAATTTCTCTAATATAGTCTTCAGAGATATATATGTTGAACTCTCAGCTCAAACCATAGTTTGGTTCAGTTTAAGTTAAGTTATCCTTAAGCCTGTGCTTAAGCTCAGTTTGAAGCTTAAACATTGAAACTGGACCTAATAGTTCAGCCAAGTCATGAAGGAGAACATTGAGCTACAGTACTAAGTTTCACCAGCAGAAAACTGCATTTATTATTCATTTTGCTTAGCCCATCAGACCAATCCAAGCTTTACAAAATCTGTTCATATAAATTTGGGTGTCTAATACAAATATAAATTTTTATTCTGCTGTTAGATACATTAATATTCTTGGAGAAAGCACTGGGAGAGAAAACTTACAACTCTCAGAAATATATTGTCAAGGCAGTCCTGGGCTCGAGTGTTGATGGTGAGAGTTGGCAGGCAGCTGCCTAGGCTCTACTAATGGCAGGAGCAGGCCGGAGGTGCTTACCTGCCTTAATGGCCTGTCCTCCAGCAGGACAATGGGCCATAGAGAAACAATAGCTACTGTGTGCCATTTTACAACTGGACTGTTCCTCCTAATTCACTCCAAAGCATTCCACTTCCAGAACTCTCTCATTGTGTGAGGCACTATAAAGGATTCACTTGTGCCCAGAGATGAAGTTGTACTAGTTGTCCTTGTAGTGAGGGGCTCTAATGACCTAGGTGTCAATGGGCCCTTAAACCCTAGTCACTCACTCACTCCTTGTAGTGAAGCGTCGTCATTGTAGTGGACTGTGGGAGCTCCAGTTAAACGTTTACAAAGCATTCAGTCAACAGCATCTCTGGATCATGCCAAGTGCAGTTCAGTGTGAGTTGTAATCTGACAGTTCTTTATTGCAATTCGATTCAATGGTTGTTCTGTTGCTCCAAGTTTCTATGAAAGTGATCTAAGTGTAAGATTAGCACTATGCTTACTAGAAGACAATAAAGTATGATTAGTAGTAACTGGTGTTTTCTCACTTGTTACAGTAATGTCAGGAGTCAGATTCTTCTAATTACCATTTTGTTACATAGTTGTCAGAGGTTACAATGTAGGAACCACAATGTAAGCAATGCTGGAAAAAATATTGACTGAATGGATGAAATGAATTCCAAAATGTACAAGATGAAAACAGAAATAAATTACATAAACTCTGGAACGGAGAATATGCAGACAAAACTAGAATGCAAAATGAAAAACGTAAACCCCAGAATGGAAGAAATGAAATCTGGAGTGGAGAAGTCGGGAAGCATAGTAAAGACATGGAAATCCGGGCTGGAAGAGACGAAATTAGAGATGTCCATGATGAAGGTGGAGCTACCAATGAAGATCAATAGGGAACTGTTTGGCACGAAGGATGACATGGAAGAACTTGGTGGGAAGGTGGGAGACCTTTGCCAGCACGTGGTCATCACGGAGGATGGAGAACGTCTTGGCACCCCAGAAGGAAGGGTTGACAGAAGCATTAAGGAACTGGATGCTAGGGGCAGATGGAAGTGTCAAGAATCTGGATACCAGGGCCAGACAGAAGAGTGCAGACCTGGGGAGGGAGCACCTAGTGGCAGAGGCAACAGTTGCACCTGTCTCAGAGAACAAAAGTGTATGACACGGGGAAGACAAAGAGAGAGTTTAGGGACATCATCAAGGATTGCCTAGACAAGTGTGTCAGGGATGCAACCAACCAGGATATGTCATGGAGGAATACCAGCAGGGCAGTGCACAAGCAAGCAACACGTGAGAACCAACTTGGTGTGGGAAATGGAGGGACCGTTGAAGCTATCCAATCAGGTGAAGCACAGAGTCATGAATGGAAGAATGGAGGACGTCATTGTGGATGGTGAGATACAGGAGAAGTTGCCCTGGTACAAGTGAACATGAGTATGGCAGTAACTGTGATTCGACCGGTTGTGGCGGAGGTCATTGCTGGACCTGCCAGGAGCAAGGTGGCTGAAAGGTGCACCAGGGAAGTCGGCAGCCATGGAATCTCGTGGGCTGTTTTCAGGTGCACAGGATGGCCTGTCGACACACCTGGAGGAAGGGCAACTGGATGAGAAGCCATCAAAATTGGCGAGACTGCCGCGGAAGTTCAAAGTAGGATGGTGTACATCATCCTACCTGGGGCACTACCCAACAGCGTTGCCAAGGATCATGCCACCTGGAGAAGAGGTTCAATGGTGTAACCCACAGTGTGACCAAGAGACATGCTGCCAGTGAAAGGCTGGTCGGCAGCAGTGTCACGGTGGCCCTGGGCCCGAGTGTTGATGGTGAGAGCTGGAAGGCAAGGGCCTGCGCTCTACCGACAGCAGGAGCAGGCCGGAGGTAAGCTACCTGCCTTAACGACCTGTCCTCTGGCAGGACATGCACTGGCCATATGGAAACAATAGCTATTGTATGCTGTTTTCTGTCTAGACTGTTCCTCCTTATTCACTCCAGAGCATTTCACTTAGAGAACTCTCTCATTCTATGAGGCACTATATAAGGGACTCGCTTGTTCCCAGAGATGAAGTTATACTAGTTGTCCTTGAAATGAGGACAGTGCCTGTGAGTCATGCCAAGTGCAGTTCAGTGTGAATTGTAATCTGACAGTTCTTTATTGAGATTCGATTTGACAGTTGTTCTGTTGCTGTGAGCTTGTACAAAAGTGATCTAAGTATAATGTTAGCACTACGCTAACTGACTAGAAGACAATAAAGTATGATTAGCAGTAACTGAAGTTTTCTCACTTGTTACAAAATTTTAAAGGAAGTAAAATTTGGTTTTACATGTTCACAAATGTGTCATTATGAATTGACTTACCCAATGTTATGCAGTTAGCTTTCTAAACTCAAATGAGTTAGAGAGGTAGAACTGAAACTTAAAAATTCAATGCCACAACTGGGATTTGAACCACAGACCTTCCGCTCACCGGGTGGCTGCTCTACCACTGAGCTATTGTGACAAACTGCCAGAACGGCATTAAATTCTCAAACCAGTTCGTATTTCTCCTGGTAAACCACAAAGGCAGTCTCACATCAGAGACAAATTACCCCAATGGTGACTTACTATGGTAAGTACTTTATATTCCAGGATTAAATAACCTTCAGATGGTAATTATTATTTATTTATGCCACCAAACTTACTGTTGGTGTTATTAAACACCCAAGCCGTGTGTGGGCAAAGTTTGAGAGGTAGAGCTGGAACTTAAAAATTCAGTGCCACAACTGGGATTTGAACCACAGAACCTTCCGCTTACCGGGCGGCTGCTCTACCACTGAGCTACTGAGACAAACTGCCAGAATGGCATTAAAGTTCCAGTTCTATGTCTCAAACTTTGCCCACACACGGCTTGTGTGTTTAAAAACACCAACAGTAAGTTTGTTGGCATAAATAAATAATAATTACCATCTGAAGGTTATCTAATCCTGGGATATAAAGTACTTACAATAGTAAGTCAACATTGGGGTAATTTGTCTCTGATGTGAGACTGCCTTTGTGGTTTACCAGGAGAAATACGAACTGGTTTGAGAATTTAATGCCATTCAGGCAGTTTGTCACAATAGCTCAGTGGTAGAGCAGCCGCCCGGTAAGTGGAAGGTCTGTGGTTCAAATCCCAGTTGTGGCATTGAATTTTTAAGTTTCAGTTCTACCTCTCAAACTTTGCCCACACACGGCTTGTGTGTTTAAAAACACCAACAGTAAGTTTTTTGGCATAAATAAATAATAATTATCAAATGAGTTAATTTAAATTACCTTCTACTGTCCTTTATGAAGTTACTGTACAATGACCTAGAGGGATTTTATTGAGAATCCTCCCCTTTACCTCTATATCTATAAATTTGTACAGTCCCGATTACTCCTAATAATGGATTAAGGATCCCCCGATATTCATGTACAAGAATGTGAATCATTGGTAACGTGCTTAAATCTCCCCAAATGGTCTTCCAAATTCTAAAATAGTGTATAGCACATAAGCACCCTTTGATGGAGGAACAATCCTTAGTCAAGTACTGACTCATGTAAGCAATACTTTAGGGAAAAGCAAATCCTTACAGTATTCTCATTATATGTATATAGGGTAGTTGTTTATGTATGGAGGAAGGATAATCTAAGGAACAGTGACATACATCACTATAACACTCGAAACAATAGTGATTTTTTCAGACAGGGTTTTAGAATGAATTGTAGCATTAAAGATCCAAATGTAATGGGAATAATACTGTACAATAAGTTACCAAATTATATTAAACAAGCTAAATCCAATAATGGTTTTAAGAAGGAGCTCAGAAATTACTTAATAAACAAGGCCTTGTATACTAGATGAATTGTTGTTGTTAGCTAATGCTGGATTTCTGACAATGAAGTCATTAATCCTCTTGCTCTACAATATTCTTCACAAGAGAGCAATAGCAGTAATAGTAACCGCTTTTTAGAGAGCACCATATTTTTATGTTTTGGCGGTCACATCGCTCTCTCACAACCCCCAGAATGTCTGCAAATTGTAGATATGTAATTTGAATAATTGTAATGAAAGTGTACATATGTAATTGAACTGACAATGTCAGAAACTACTTGTAGTCTATTGACAATAAATGCATTATTATTATTATTATTATTATTATTATTATTATTATTATTATTATTATTATTATTATTATTATTATTATTATTATTATTATTATTATTATTATTATTATTATTATTATTATTATTATTATTATTATTATTATTATTATTATTATTATTATTATTATTATTATTATTATTATTATTATTATTATTATTATTATTATTATTATTATTATTATTATTATTATTATTATTATTATTATTATTATTATTATTATTATTATTATTATTATTATTATTATTATTATTATTATTATTATTATTATTATTATTATTATTATTATTATTATTATTATTATTATTATTATTATTATTATTATTATTATTATTATTATTATTATTATTATTATTATTATTATTATTATTATTATTATTATTATTATTATTATTATTATTATTATTATTATTATTATTATTATTATTATTATTATTATTATTATTATTATTATTATTATTATTATTATTATTATTATTATTATTATTATTATTATTATATTATATTATTATTATTATTATTATTATTATTATTATTATTATTATTATTATTATTATTATTATTATTATAATATTATTATATTATTATTATTATTATTATTATTATTATTATTATTATTATTATTATTATTATTATTATTATTATTATTATTATTATTATTATTATTATTATTATTATTACTATTATTACTATTATTACTATTATTACTATTATTATTATATTATTATTATTATTATTATATTATTATTATTATTATTATTATTATTATTATTATTATTATTATTATTATTATTATTATTATTATTATTATTATTATTATTATTATTATTATTATTATTATTATTATTATTATTATTATTATTATTATTATTATTATTATTATTATTATTATTATTATTATTATTATTATTATTATTATTATTATTATTATTATATTATTATTATTATATTATTATTATTATTATTATTATTATTATTATTATTATTATTATTATTATTATTATTATTATTATTATTATTATTATTATTACTATTATTACTATTATTACTATTATTACTATTATTACTATTATTATGATTATTACTATTATTACTATTATTACTATTATTATTATTATTATTATTATTATTATTATTATTATTATTATTATTATTATTATTATTATTATTATTATTATTATTATTATTATTATTATTATTATTATTATTATTATTATTATTATTATTATTATTATTATTATTATTATTATTATTATTATTATTATTATTATTATTATTATTATTATTATTATTATTATTATTATTATTATTATTATTATTATTATTATTATTATTATTATTATTATTATTATTATTATTATTATTATTATTATTATTATTATTATTATTATTATTATTATTATTATTATTAACCTTTACATAATTACAGTAGGTTAAACTTTAAAAACTTGTGCCTTCTCTTTGGTCCCAACTAACATAAAAGCTGCATAATTTTTACATAATGCAGAAACCATTAAGAAATACAATGAAATAAGATCACACACTTCCAGGCTATCAAATTAACCTGTCTGGAAAAGGCATATAGCCTGTGGCCATTGAGAAAAACGATCTCCTCTGTAGATATTAAATATCAGTTTACTCTAAAGTAAGAACAAATTAGAAACTAATTGTTGCTTCACTGTTAATAGCTTCAATTTCCTTAATTAAATCAGTTTACTCATTTCTGATGTTAACAGTTTTTTCTCTTTAAACAATTATTTAAAATGTCCTGCTAAGGAACTTGATTATAACATAAGTGCAAGGAAATAAAGTAAAAGTTTCTTACATGAGGGTTATTAGAATGTTGTGATATCCAGAAATTTCAGTGTGCACATGTATAGAACTAGAACCAAAGTTACTCAGAGGTAATTACAAATAAGCAATAGTGCAGAAGCATTTTCATTTCATTATTCAGAAGTTATGACACACTTTCAGTACTTACACACTGAAGTATTTTATAAATGACAAAAAAAAATACAATAGACAGTCTGTGACATTACAAACAGGATCAATTATTGCTTTTTAAACTCTATCTTCTGTTTGTTGAAGTGGTGAATTGTGGTCATCTATGTACTCCACAGAGTATAGCAACTATATGTATTCTGTGAAGTAACAACAACTATTTTCTACTCCATGACATTCTCAACTAAAAGTCAATGTTTTCTTCATAGGTATGTTCTTTTATAATTCCAGTATGTCTGTATTCAAGTACAAGGGCTTTATAAATACTTTTTAATATTTTAGTAATTTATAAAATGAAATTAGAAGTGCTTCATAGTCTGTCTGAATGAATTAGTCTTTTCAACAATTAAAGTATTATCAAATTCAGTTGAGTGATTTTTCAGATTACTCTATGTTCACAAACATAAATGTCCTCCCTTTATATTAGGCAACATGACATCATGCCAAGGAGCATTCAGTTTGATATGTTTCCACATAGAAGCTTGAAACAATGTCACACTGCCCAACCCCCGGCACTTCTTGCCCCAAGCAGCACAACCAGCATCTTCCTTCACAGCAGCCCCTACATATAATAGATTGCATTGCTGATCCTCTAATCCACCGAGTGCAGGTCGTCCTGCACCCACAGTGTTCCACAACTACTTATCTCTCCTAGTGTACCTTTACAAATACCTTGCCCTGTAATCTACTCCAGCATTACCCTGCAGATCTCTACAAGTTTTACTGGGCTTCAGAGTGTTACCTCACCTTATGTGACTCACAGGACCATGTTGCCAATGTCGACCATTGCCTCATGACTCCTAAGGGATCCAAACCCAGGACCACCTCCTCAGCCACCCTCATGATGAACATCTACAGACTTGTAACACTATGCCCCAGATCAACTCCAGCAAGACCTCCTCCTCCATATGCAAACTGTTGCCTGAGGCCAACACTTTGTGGGGCCGATCTGGTTTCCTTGATGGTAAGCCCTCATCACGTTAGGTCACACCACTGTCACAGCTGCACCCGTGTCCACCAATATCAGGTACCACCTTTTGCGTACCCATCCGTTTGCGATGTAGTCATCCATTATTCTGTACAAAATGCACAGCATCACTCTAGAGGTCAGCAATGACAGCTCCGATGTGTCCCTTTTCATACCTGTACTTATTCATTTTCCATTAGTTTGTTGGCCAGGTGTGGACAATCCCTCACTGGGATGTCCTGGTCAACAGCACTTTCAACACACACCTTTGTGAGGTTGTTGATGTCCCGGGGCTGTTCCCCCATCCCACATAAACCAAATACTCCAGATCTTCAAGATGAGGATAGTTGTTACCTTGACTACCTTCGTGGTCAGCGCAGTTGTCAGTGTATCGTGAATAGTCTGATATTCCCTGAGTATTAGGCATTAATGTATCTTGGTGTCACGCACCATAATCGATGGAGTAGATAACTACCTGGTACACATATCCAGCTGGGATGTTCACCAGAGCTTTATTCACTAGTTCTACATTACTCAGAGTGAACTCCTGTAGCATCTCTCTTGGTTGTTGTAGCCTTGCCTTGTGCTGGTTGTGATGGAATGCAGTCAATGGTCATTTCCGAATTGGTTTTCAAGACCCTCCTAGAGGTTTTAGGATGCTGCCAATGCCGGAATCACATTCAGTACTTCTTTTGCTGTGGAGCTTCCTCTTCTGTTGACCAGCAATTGTGGGTGGCGACAGCAATGAACTGTGTGCAGAAAAATTCAAGGGTTGACGTGTCGTCGCACTTGGATGGCTCAACATATGTGGATGTTGTGTTGTGCCTGGGGTCTCAACCTCCAAGTTCTTAACTTTACTGAGAAATTGTTCCACCCAAGCATTTACTTGTGTTGTGCTGCTGTCGACCCTGTCTTCCAGGATGCTAACATATTCCCTGATGTCCTCTGGGGTATTAACACATTGGCCAATGTATTTCATGGCTTCCTTCTTGCCAACCAATTGCCTGTCAATCCTTGCCGATAAGTCTATCCTTATCTCAGACATCTCACTTTTCATTTGTCAATATTGTCTAACATTTGCTTCATCATTTCTTCCATCTTTCCATGGTTCCATTCCACTTCTGACACCAATGTAACTATGTCTCTTTTCACTTATTTTATTTCTCAACTGTTACAATTACTACTGCCTCATCCAACACTAATTAACACAAACCTTTTTTTGTACATCAAGTTTCATGCACTAGCCTTTTAAACTTGGGAAGTTTCTCTGTCTCTGTCTCCTTGGAAACGTGACATCTTGCCAAAGAACATTCAATCTGGGATGCTTCCACACCAAAGCTCGAAGCAATGTCACAAAATTAACACATAGCAGTAAAACAAAACTTACGCTTACAAGGCTTATTTACTGAATGGCAGGGACCAAAGAAGATATTCATTTTCACAATAAATAGTAAAGGTAGCTTGATTCTAATACTGGCACATGTGGTGAACACACGTAGTTTCAATATCATCTGCAAGATATGTGTCTGGGGCTCTACAACTATTGAAGTTATCTGCACTGTGATATTTGTTAACAAATGTGCATTGTGTACTCCAAAAGTAATGTCACTTGTGTGAAACATCTCTTACATCATTAATACTGTTATTCTGTGTTGCAATTAACAATGTGATACTCATAATTGCTAAACCTTTAGGAAAGCATAATTTATAAAATGAATTTACACTCCACTGCAATATGCATAAGTAAAATTTATGTGCAATTGTTTATAAATTTGGCTATTGGGAAGTGTATGATTATATTTAATTTTTAATATACCCATTTTAAAATGAGACCAATATACTTAATGCCAGCACATACAGTCTATTAACCAATCTAAAAAAAGGGATCTGTATAACATGATGCAGAAGTTTTTCGAAGTACTCTTGCTAACAATTACTCCAACATGATTTAACAACAAGCTTATGTGTGCCAAAAAACTCGAGTTGCTAAAATTTGCAACAAGAATGTTTCTGATAAGATTTGTATCCGTGAGTATGTGTGACATTAAAATATTTCCAGAAACTTAGATAAAGAAAATTGACACTACTGTTCATGTGTAATATTCCATACTTACAGACTTATTATTTACTTGGTAGCTTTAGAAACAAAAAATAACCATGATTTTAACCACTAACATTTATTAGTATTAAAATTCATTATTCATATAATGAAAGTATCAACAAGTGCACTATTTATGCCTGTTAAACTGCTGTTGTATAATTGTGTCTACAGGATGGAAGGAACTGCTTCAACCAGACATTTTTCTTGTAGTCTTTAACGCCTGCTTTTACTACATATGGCACCACAGGCAGTGACACTGATACATAGAATGAAGATGAAGCACTGGTGGAATGAGATGGAGGGGAAAACCGGAGAACCTGGAAGAAACCTGCCCCAGCGCTGCTTCACCAGGCATTAACCAGGGATTCTACATGATGAGTATAACAAATATGTACAATACAATTATTGTCAATAAAGAACTATTTCGCCAAAGAAAAAAAGATTTGTGTCAAACATTCAGAGCCATCTAGCTTCTTGACGAATGGATATAAATGGTTTATTGCTTCACCAACTGTCACATAAATATTGTGTGAACAATAGTGTAATGCCTTTTTATCTTAATTTGAATGAATTTAGTCACAATTCAATGTTAGTGTCATGCAAAGTAAAATTTTTACATGAAATATGGCAAAGTTGTGGACCACTTGAAACATACTTGTCACATGTTCTCACAACAAATTTGGCTGCCTATGGTGTTAGGGAGGTAACCATTGACATTCTTGTGGAGGTCAGTGCAAGGAAAAGGAACGGTTAAAGTACAATAAGGTACAATTGTCTGCAATACGAAAGAATTTACCTTGCGGTCATGAACCTGTTCACATCAAGGAAGTACTTAAACATGGTACTACTATAATCGCTCCACCATTAGATCCACTCTTAATGTAAACATAAGCCATCAACAATGAACTCGCAATACGCTGAAACTAAAGCACACCATAAAATATAGTACCTTAAATATCGGCGATTATCTGTGATTTTTCAAGATGTACAATAACCCTGGTAAAGACTACTTAAATGTAACACAATATTTCTAACATTCCTAAGTAAATATTGTTCTGTTGCAACATAAATACGAGGCATGAGCCCACGTGGTGTTTGTTTTGTGTTAGTCACAGGTGATAACATCAGGTTATCGCGGAGGGATGCAAAGGGCGGATCTAAGGCTGGATGGAGTATAAATTCAGTGGGAAATTCTGCTTAAGAATAACAAAATCATGTAAATAAAAGCAGATGTTCCTACTCCCCTCATCCCTAATCTAGCAAAATAAATCACTCTATCTCCAACTCTTCTTCTATTTTCCCCCTTAAAAAACAAAAAATAAAAACAGCACCTCTTGTGAACTGAAATGCAACTCACTGTTAAGGACTTTAATTAAGTTATAATAAAATCTAAATAAACATTACATAGTCAGCATAAATTATGCACATTTTCAGCATTTCTTGTTGAAAAGTGCTTATAAATGTACTTAGACAGGATCATGGAATTCATTTCAAAATGCTGACTGGCAATTGTGTTCTTTGTTAAATACTACTTATAAACATAGCATTATCTCATGAAGTGGATTAACTGTGCTCCAGTCCCATATTACATATGATTGGTCTGTCATATGCACAGAGAAACTCCATATTATGTATATGTGTACTTTCTTTTAAGGATAGTATCATTGTCATGTTTACTTGTAGAGAACAAGAATAGAATATATTTTGCTTTTCTCTTATTTAGGCGCCTTCATGATCACAGCTGTAACTTATGATAGGCTCATTAGTTTTATTTCAGCCTGGTAATATACGGAAGAACCGAATTGTTTTAGAAAAATGAAGAGGAAGACTTTCATTTATTTATGTATTAAAAGCAATTACTATTGTTTTATTTCGTAATGGATAGTAGTAGTAATAATAATGATGATGATAACAACAACCACCACCACCGCCGCCGCCGCCGCCGCCGCCACCGCCGCCGCGCCACCACCACCACCACCACCACCACCACCTCCACCACCACCATGCCATTTACATTGCCAAAAAACTGAAACTTACAAAAACGATTAAACCTACTGAAACGAGAATCGGTCATTGCAGAAAGGTCATGAGTCAGCTTTTTTTCGAAAATGAGTTTTATACAGGATTTTGTTGTTTAGAGGTAGATGCACAAGTCTACACAGAAAGGGCACAAGTATGTCATTAAATACGGCGTTGGTGGTGTCCCAAAAATCATGGTTTGTGCAGAAACGTCATGAGTCATTGACTGATGCCCTTTCTGCATGGATTGCCCTTTCTGCAGAAGGCCAAAGAAGGACAACCCTAAGGCAAGGAACGTTAACTTCCCCTATTTTATTCTGGTAGGAAATAACAGAATAAATGTCTGTAAAAGAGCTTTCATCAGTCTGCATGGTATAACGGAGAAAAGAGTCCGTAGGTTGTGTATACTACTGTCCCTTGGGGAAAGTCCTCGAAACTTAAGGGGCACAAATCCTAAAGGCAATATAATTTCTGGGGAAACATGTCAAAAGATCTATGATCATATTAAATCATTTCCAAAGAAGATAACTCACTACTCAGGGAGGGAACAACATTATTTGGATGGTAGACTAGATGTTAAGCAAATTCACCAAATGTTGTTGCAACAATATCCCGAGGAGAATGTAAAGTACAAATTCTATTTAAAATATTTCAATGAGAACTTTAATCTAAGGCTTGGAAGACCACGGGTTGATACTTGTTCGAAATGCGAAGAATTACCAGCAAAATACGTAGTCCACATCTTTCTGAATCTGCCAAACGAACTGCTGTTGCAGAACTAATAGTTCATCGTAGGAGATCAAAGAAATTTTATGCCAAAATAAAAGAAGTATCAAATCGATGCAGCCAAGAAAAAAATACACTGGGTTTAAGCTTCGACTACATGCAAAATTTGCCCCTACCGAACATCCCAGTTCAGCGGATTTCTACCTGCGTCAACTTTGGGTTAATGTATTCAGCATACACAATCTTAAAACTGGTACCTCACATTTTGTATTTACCATGAGGGAGAGGCAGAAAAGGGGGCAAATGAAGTATGTTCCTTCATAATCATTACATTCAAAACTATGTGGCAAAAAATGTGACCGAGTTGCATCTCTTTTCTGATGATTGTACTGGTCAGAATAAAAATCATGCAATGATTCGTTTTAACCTAACTCTGGCTTTGACTAAGACCTTCAAAAAAATAAAACATTACTTTCCAGTAAGAGGACACAGTTTTCTACCAAATGAGCAAGACTTCGGCCTTATTAAGAAATTTGTAAAACGCCATGATAGGATTTACCTCCCTGAAGAGTATGTTGTTATAATAAAGAAAGCATCAGAGAGATTTAAAATTGAAAACATGGATAGTGTTCAAATATTAGATTTAAAGCATTGTTGGCCTGTTTATTACAAAAAAAACATGCCTTTCAGCATCAAGCATGGGAAAAATCCCCAAGGAAATAAAGATTTCTTTCTCTCCTTCCAAGTGGATGGCTTTTGAATATAACAACCACTCTCCTGGCACGGTGGCCACAGAAGAATTCATTGATGACCTAAGTAAAGAGCATTTCCATCTTTTACATAACCTAAAAAGCAAACCTACACTACCAGAAACACCTGCATACCCACAGCGTAAAGTGCCTAGCAACGTCAAGAAAGTGGAGGACATAATGAAAGTGAAAAAGTACATTGTTCCAGAATATATTGAATTTTATGAAGATATTCTACAATGGCCAACTGACACTGTAGAATGTGATGGGGAAGACTAGATTCAAATGCATTGTTAAATGATTTATCAATTTGCAGTGCTTATGAAGGGTTAGCAAAATGTTTATGCAAAAATACTGAATTTCTTAGTGCAAATTTGTAACAATGTCAAAAAACATGTACCATACAAAATTAATGTAAAACTGTTATAAATGTGATATGTACGTTATAACATCATTTACAGCTATGTTTACAAATAAATAAAAATATTACGAGGCATCTAAATGTAATTACTTTTAATAATTGTGCGTTCATTGCAGAAAGGGCATGAGTCAAATGAATTAAAACCGTGTTTTTGAAAAGGAAAATAATTAAAATTAAAAGTTCTTGTTTGTTTTCCAATCCTGTCAAGTTCTGCTAGCAATGACATTAAACTCGGCAAAAATAATCAATTTGTTTAGGTTCTAAACAGTTTTTTATCTCTCCTGTAAAATTTGAATTTAGTGACTCATGACCTTTCTGCAATGACCGATTCAATAATGATGATGATAACAACAACCACCACCACCACCGCCGCCACCGCCGCCGCGCCACCACCACCACCACCTCCACCACCACCATGCCATTTACATTGCCAAAAAACTGAAACTTACAAAAACGATTAAACCTACTGAAACGAAACTTAGCATTTTGTAATTTTTATTTCTCATATTGCCTTTATCAGCCAGGTTATCCTTGCCAAAGCAGTACCTTCCATCCTGTATAGTTTTTTCACTCCAACTAGGTGGCTCTTGGGGAGTTGCTTGCAAGTCATGTAGAGAGACGGACATATCAGCATACATGCTTGTGACCGTTGAAGATGGAGCAGATAAATAACTTCTTAGACAATTACACCAATGGCAACTTACTATCATAAGTACTTTATGTTCTGGGATTAAATAACCTTCAGATGGTCATTACTATGTATTTATGCCTTTGTGGTTTGCCGGGAGAAATACGAATTGTTTGGAGAATTCAATGTCATTCTGGCAGGTAGTCACAGTAGCTTAATAGTTATAGCACCTGCCTGCTAAGTGGAGGGTCTGTGGTTCAAATCCCCAGCTGTGGCATTGAATTTTTCTGTTCCAATTTTACCTCTCAAATATTGCCCACACACGGTTTGTATGTTTAAATAAATAATGTTGTTGGCATATACAAGGTGTTAGGGTTATGAATGCGCAGACTTCAAAGGCAACTTCCTGGCATTAAACTGAAACATAAGTTCCTGTACCATTTTCCTCTATACTGCATAGTTTCATAAATAAAAATTAAAACTGGTCATAAGTGTGATTGCAAATATGTCCCCACTCCGTTATCGTCTACTTCTGCAAATAGAACAGCAAGGTAGAGCTACAGAAGATGCGTTATTTATATCTTTACCATATGTTGCTAAAATGATTCGTTTAGCCACAAAATGATATGAAAGGACTGGATTCCAGTGTGTCCATTGGAATAAGGTCGTGGGCATACGTTTGGCAAACCCGCAACATTAGCCCGTGAGAAGCGTGGAAAGTGAGAGAATGTTGACAGTACAACTATCCCCGCGACATCCGTGCACAACAGCAGGTTCTGTCAGTGCTTCAGGTGCGTTAAATGCATTCAGAACTATGGCAGTCTTTACAAATCAAGGGCAAAACCGATTGCAACACACGTGAAATGCAATGCTTGATGATCTTCGCACACGTGTGTTTGAAGCAGCCCTAGAGATTGTGCAGAACACAGAAGCTCTAATGAGGGTAGGGCAAAATTGGCTAAGAAGATGCGATGCCTGCATAGATTCTCATGGAGCACATTTTGAACATCTACTGTAAAAGACATCTTGTCGAGTTTGCAGTTATTGACCATTAATAATTTTCTTCTTCTTCTTCTTCACGTCTTAGGCCATCTAGGTTGTTCCGGCTCCAAAGTCGTGCTCTTTATAATAGATTTTCCTGTTTAGCAAAAGGTGGCTGATTTTAATTACACAATTACACGAATGAGGTATTTCCATACTTAACATTTGAAGTTGCTATCTTTGATCATCCGACTACACCTTATGTGTAGCCTCTTACGCAGCTTTTAGTTTAGTTCTCGTAAATATGATTGAATAGCTTAAAAGCAAACCACCCCATCCCTCGTTACTGGCATTAGCTGACAAGAAACACACGTGGCAAATCGGATTTCGAGCGCTAGCTTAGTTTAGACCTTCACCCAATGCAGGTGTGAAAGCATGCCTGGCCAAAAACCAAAACAAAACATTTGGCCTGTGTTGCCACACTGTGCAGATAATGTATTCAATAATGTTCGATTATCTCCTTTAACTTTCAAGATAGATGGAGTTGTTATTGGACTTTATTATTAGTCATATTTGGGTCTCCAAGCACGCGAAGTCTGCGCACTCATACCCCTAACACCCTGTATAATGAAAAATAATTATTTTCTCATATTAATTATATCTGTGCAACAATTATACCTGTACACTGAGTCCACATTGGTGAAGAGAAGCAGAAGTAAACACAGACAGGAATGGAGTCAAAGTTACTTGGATGCCATTGGCTTACAGGGATGGATCACACTTTCGAAAGTACACTTGTAGTGCTTCTGTTTTTAATAGCTAACTTGTTTATCTTTGTCTGATGCACTATACTCAGAATTTGAACTCTTTTAGCCCATCACAACATGTTTTGCAGGAAGCACCAATTTGTTGAGATAATCTCCCTAACAAGGTTTCTTGTTATGTGCATGTGAATTCTGTTGAATACTGCCAGGGTCTTCACTGTCAGACACTTCTTCCTCTTCACATTCCCAACAGATCCTATAGTCCTCCATTTTGGCTTCATACCAGAATATGGTTGGTTGGTTTCTAATGGCTGATTCTGAATATTTGCTTCATTCGTCTTTGAGGGACAAAGTCACTCGCGTCCACAGCAAGCCAAAAGCTGCATGTGTCTCCTGAGTGATGCTAAATGAGTAACAGAACTGGCAAAATGAACATCCTGCCAAATTCAAAAAAGATAATTTTCATATCAGAATATTTTCCCTCAAAATTTCTTTGGTCTCCTTAATGGAGCCTGTTTTATGTAAAATTCCACAATATTCATTTGGTGTACCATTTCTGCTACAACCTTCCACAATATTCACGATAATTATTAAACTCAACCGTCTCTTTCCCATCAGTTGATTGTCTGTTCATGACAACAGTACTTTGAAGTAAGTTTATCACAAGTGCCTCTGGTAGAGGACCAGTGAAAGATGAGTAGAAAGAGTGGATGCCAACAGTTTGAAAGTCACCTTAGTGAAATGTGACTTGTATCATCTTTCCACTAGGTACATTCATATGTCTCTCACAATCTCAGCATGTATACTGATAGACAACTCAACTAAATGTACGTAGAGTATCTTGACTTTCATATCACAAATTTTCCATCACAAAAGAGCTTGTTCATACTATTTACAGCAGTGATGGCAACTGACTTAAACAGAACTTAAAAAAATAAATAAATAAAAATAAAATTATATTCTAATGAAACTACAAAAACAGTGGGAGCATTATAGGAATACATGAAAATCTAACAATGCCAGATTAGTAATCTTAGGTACATCTTAATATTTTGATCCTCTTTATCATGTTTTGTGTAGGGACTTGATAAAATTGTAGGCAAGAACGTAGAAAATCATTCACACAACAGCCAATATTGTAACAATACTCCCCTTCATATCATTCCAGCTGAAGTAGCATTTAACGATGCATATTCTGTGATCAGTGGTTACTTCCATCTCGCATGTAAAGAATGCATAAAAATGTCCTAATGGAAAACAGTTCCATACTACTGCAGTACATAAACCTGTTTATCAAGTCAGAAATGCCTGCACTCTGAGATTGACTTCTACATCTCCCCTTTGAGACAAGGGGCTCGTTGAACTCATCACTTTGGTGCTGTTTTTATAATAAGTTGCTTTGTATGCGCTGAGCTATGAGATTCTTTTTCTACCCCAGGTCATGGTACTAGATGGAATGAACAAACATTCGATGCAACTTCACTATAATATATTACTTTATTAACACTTTTTCTCATTTTACACTTTCATCGCACCAATTTATATTATATTGATAGTCTTTCCAGTTTTTTAACAACTTTAGAACAAAAGCTTCATGAAAGTTTAGTCAATTTTCTACTCACATCCAAGAGCACTATAAAAACATGTCTTCTCACATCAAGCACACGGACGCTATTAATGATTTCAGCGCCACATCACATGATGCTACCTTCTTTTTGTGTACATCCGCGTATGCGTTCATCAAATAGTTCCCGTATTGTTAGGGAAACGATCTTTAACTATTCTCCCTTCGCTTTAAATATTGAACACATATAACTCTTTTATTTATACATATATATTAAATTTAAATATGGAAACATTTATGTCGTCTTTAAACAAATTTAGTTGTTTGTAACAATGAACAATAGCAACACGTTTTCGTCACTCAACCAACTCGTACCAACACCAAAAACAAATTACACTCTCAACAGATATTCTCATAAATTATTTTCTTTTGGGGTCTTACAATATCCTGTCTCAACTTAAACTGACTGGCTACCAAATATCAAATAAATCTCAACACCTGTTATAAACAGAGCACAATGTGGCCAAATTCCAAACATGAATGCAGTTAACTCATGCTAGTGTTTTGTGGGACACACTGTACAATAACATTATTTAAATAACATCACAATCATGTAGATTCAAAGCTAACACATTTTTTTTTGTTCTTCTCTTTTTTTACAACATACAGCTTATGAATGAAGCTCTGGCACTACAGACAAAGCTGGTGGATTTGGAGAGCCTTATATTACACAGCACATGTTAATAACTTGAGAAACTAGCTTATTCAGGAACTTACCAAGATCATTTAAACATCTTGGAGTTGCTATGATAATATCCACTCCTCTTGTTACTCTGTCAACCTGATCCCATCTGCTTGCTCCACCATACACACACATGCTGAAACAAAATATCAACAATTACACCCAAGGTGTTCAAGTGTTAAAAGTTAAGCTCTTTCAACTCTTCAATGCTCAACATTTCACCATGAGATATGAACAGTTACACTGTTAATCCCCTCTAGATATGATGCTCTGTGCAGCACTTTTAAATAAATCAATGTAACTAACTGCTCACTAACTGAATAAAGATGCAACAAGCTCAAACTTGGTTTAGAAGCAATAGACTCCTTATGAATACCAGCAAATTATAAAACATTGTCTTTAATTTAAAACTGTGGGAGTGTGAAACTTCTTGGTATCACAACTGATAAACAGCTTTCTCGGATATAAAGCTGATGAAAATGAAGTGTTTAAAACAGTGGAGCATACTGATAAATTGAATAATATGTCAATATTTCTGTTGTTGGCTAATGCTGGATTTCTGACAATGAAGTCATTAAGCCTCTTGCTCTCTGATATTTTTCACTGATGGATGGGGCGCTAGAAGTGGCCAGGCACATTTGAACGTGGTCTTGGTCATTTTCTCTTGTAGATCACATAGAGGAAAGAGTGGTGAAGAATATATCCTAATTCTGTTCAAATGTTTTGCCAGACAATCATGTCCCATAATCAACCTGAAGGTTGCAACTGCCGTTTTTCGAGCATACTCAGGAATTACTGTTTGAATGTTAGATAGTTTCCATCTTTTATTTTTTGATTTTTATAGTAATATTTTGCAACAATTTTTTTGAATTTAGAGTTAATTAATCTTTTAGCTGCATAAAATGGTAGATCAAGTATAGTTTTCTGTACACTGCTGGTACCCCTTTTTGCAGGAAAATCAGCTTTTTCATTACCACACAGTCCACAGCAAACTGGTATTCATTGGAACATAAGGATTTTCCAACATTCTATAAAATATGTATAAATCTGCAGTTTCCCACTATTCACACCAACATAAAACTTTTAAAAGCTACAAAACACACTGCAGAGTTGGATACCTGGGAAAAAATTCATATAAAAACCAAACTCCACATAATGAACTTTGACTTGCCTCCACCAAACCCTTTATGGAAGTTCATCAGCCAACCGCTAGATGTCAGCTGATGATGGGAGGAAGTTACATGTAAGTGGTGTTAGTTGTTCCAACCCGACTCAGTTTTCATTATAATTCTATAATACTTTGGTTTTTTGATGACAACTTGGAAGTAATTGCTATAATTGCAGGCCTGAAATCTGAGAGAATAGCTGCTTAATGAAAATGTGAGATTCTATACAACAGATTTTGTAGAGCCATTCAAATTGCTTCAATTTCTTCATCAAAGTTTGTAGTTCTGTAACTTAAGATTTGTAATAGGAAAAGAGGTGGCACATGACTCCAGCCCCTGCTCCATCTTAGTTTGATATCAGTGATTCATCAGTATAAATATGAAGCCATTCATGTTCCATAAATCTAGTATGGATTGCCTCTAATGCCAATAATTTTAGAACACCAGCTGGAGTATCACTTTTCTTAACCTCTACTGTCAGGTGTAAATAAAACAAATGTCAATATTTCTAAACACATTCTGCTCCAACTTACTTGTAATTATGTTAATCACAGGACTAGTTTTGGAGCTGTTGATTGACCTATTTGGAATTATTGTATTCCACCAAAAATTCAATGTTGAGATTTCACTCAAAAATATGTTTTGAGGCCCCGTGAATCCAAAAAATGCAGTTTTAGAAAAAGGTCTGTGTGTCTTTGGACAGCATTACTCAAAAACAAAAAGTTGGCTAAAAACCAAAGTTGGTATTTAAGTTTAATGTCTTACAAGAATGCAACATGAAGATTTTGAAGACAATTCCTCCATCCTGAACTACCCTTTACATGGAAAATTTTTTGAAAACTTTGATTTTCTTGGAAATGGCTCTAATGATTTTGATTAAAATGCCAAATATTTGAAATATTTTATGACAACCACAATGTATATCTTGAATTTTCTGGCTATAGCCCATGTAGTCCTGTTTACTCTGGATGACTTTTGCATAACTGGTAAACCATAAGAGATAGACAAAATCTCACTATACAAAAAATGTATCTTGCTAAAGCAAAATGTCTGAATAAATTTTGTTGTAGAGTGAACCATTTCGGAGATATTCCTTGTGTAAGTTTTCTGAGAACTTATACTTCTGTCAAATGGATTATCGCTATTCATGTTTTTATATGTTAACCGCGCAAAAATTTGAAAGCTTTAAAAAATTTGACTATCGCTCAAAATCGACTGTATACCTATATATCCCTTGTACCTACAAGGAAATAAGCAATAAGATAATTTCTGCAAATGTTTATCTCAACTACCATGAAGAAGGTATAGAAATAAGAGTTTTATAAGAATGGTTAGTACAAGAGTAGAGTAAGTCATGTGAGTGCAACACATCAGATTTTTTCAATTTAGGTATCTTGGAACCCACATATTGATTTTGCATGCATCGTTTTTGTGGAAGGAAGGAGTCAAAGCAACAGATATTTAACTGTGCCATATGGTCAAGAAGCTCCTGCACAAAAGGCTGTTTACAATTGGATCCCTGGGTTTGCTAGTGGATGCAAATTCACACACAAGAATGTGACTGCTGTAGTCCACATCAAGGGACCTTATGCTTGTGTCTGAATTGATTATAGTTGATAGGCTCATAACCTTTGATGACCTGGAAGGTCAGGCAGGCCCTGGCTGCATAACCCTCTACACTGTTATTAATGACAATTTGGATATGTAAAAGGTGTGTGCACTTTGGGTTCCACTGAACATCACACAGGTTCAGAAGGAGAACAGAATTGACATCTGTCATGGATTGTTGGAAATAAAGAACAAAGATCCAGATTTGTTGGAGAAACTGGTGTTTCTACCATACCTGTGAGAAGAAATCCAATCCATGCAATGGAAACAACCTAGGAGTCCCCAGCTGCTCCATCTATAGGTAAACAGATGGTTTGGGACACTTGTGTCATACTTCCACAATGAAGAACTGTCAACAGCATAACTTAAGGCAGAATTCAGCAACAGTGATACAAGAAGTGATGGAAAGGAGTGCTTCTCCAGCACGACAATGTGTGGTGCCACACCAGCAAAGTTGATCACTACATTTACTGGATCTCGCTCCACCTGATTATGCCTTACTTGACAACATGAAGGCTGCGCTGCGAGGTAAAACATTCAGCAATAATGAGGACTTTGAGGTAGCTGTCCAGAAGTGGCTATATAGTACTCCCAAACAATGGTTTCATGATGGAATTACAAAGTTCGCAGTAAGGCTGTAAAATTTAAAAATTCATATAAAATCAACCGGTAGAATTTCTTACCTGGAATTTTCTATGCATGATAGTGGAAATTTTTGTAGATTTTTATGATTGGGCCATGGATCTTTGGGTTAAAACCTCTTTTCTTCTTGACAGATATCTACAAAAATATGCTTTATTTATGTTCTATCTTTATCCATGACTATTAAAGTCAGTTTTATAGCACTAAAAATGCCTATTTTGGTGTTGAAGACTATTTTGGCCCATTTTACACTAAATCAATTAAATTGTAATTTTAATTTATTTTGAACCAAAAGGATGGTAGGCTGAAAATAATCTAGAAAGACTATGGGATGTTCAGAACAAGATAAAAATATGTTTGCGCACTTAACAGCAGATAATATTATCCAAGCAAGGTTCACCCTCTCTCCTTTTTGCAACTGTGAAGGATGCATCTTTTGTTTAAGGGTTGCTGACCCATACCTAATGGTGCTCTCTGACATTTTCCACTAACCACTGTTATCTCAGTGGAAGTTTTCAGGGTATGAGTATAAAGTGGCTAAGAGATGCCTAAAATCACCATATCAAAATCTTCTTCTAGTATGACGTGACTGAATGAGTTCCCATGTTTTACTTCGGATGGGAGAATTGTATTCTGCCAATCTTGTAATAAAGAGGTATATATATATATATATATATATATATATAAGATTTATCATTAATTATTACTATTACACCACCACCGCCGCCGCCGTTGCTGCCACCACCACTGCCATCATCATCATTATTATTTGTCAAATTGGATGAAATATGTGTAACAATTTTCATTGAAATCAGTGGAATGGTGAATTTAAATAAATAAAACTGTGACCAGCTGCCATAGCTAGATGCTTCTTGATCCCTTAAACTCCAGCAACAGGTGTTTTAAATGTTTAAAACAATAATACTTAATACAGCTTCAAACAAAGGAAATCGTGGTGTAATTTTATTTATATTGTATGTATGTAATGTATGACCCATATAATTTTAGTGAGCTATTCAAATGTTAGAATTTCTTTAATATTGATTTTCAATGTAGTTTCAGAGCCTATTTTACAACCTATAGAGCCTAAACAAGGTCTTGTAAGTGCCTATTTATGATCTCCTTGCATGCAGGAGTAAGTGTATGTATTTGTGTTTGTTTTACTTAACAAAAGTAGGTGACGATTATTTCTCAAGAACCAAAATATTATATTAATAGAAGATCTATCATCAGACTTCTACAATGGAACACGGGTGGTCTCACCCACACAAAAAGAATAGAACTCAGTAAAATTGTATTTGACTATAGCATAGATATATTTTTCATACAAGAAGGAAATCTAACAAATGATCAACTTAAATACTTCAATTTTACTGGTTTTTTACTACACCTACTACCCAAAAATAGACAGATAAACAGTGGAATATTAGCTGGAGTCAAAAAGGATATTAAATCCTCCTTTCAAATTGTTAAAGAAATGGATAACACAGATAAAGGTGAATTAATAAAGCTAAATTTTAGGGATAACAAAACACATCTACATGTCTAGAGAATTTACAATCCTCCCAGTAATGAACCAGATCTCTCACTTATTGACCAATTAAAATAAAACAATTGTAATTGGGGATTTCTATGCCCATTCCAAAAGATGGGGTTATGAAAAGGTGGATTCTACAGGGAAGATAGTGGAAGAATTTTTGAATACCACAACTTTTGAACTGGTTTATAGTAAAGAAGATCCCACAAGCTTCATACATTACTCTGGAGCAGGCAGTAACCCAGACCTCTTGTTAGCTACAACAGATATTGTTTCAAAAATCAAAAAACAAGTTATAGAAGACCCAAGTTCTGATCACAGAGCAGTAATTGCTGATATAAAACTAGATAATACAAATAACAGTCAACACAGTGGCGATTCGTGACTTGTCCCAGTGGGTGTGCAGTATATTACATCCTCTCCACCTTTACTCCCTTTCTTTCTCTGACACACACCACACAATTCTAATTCTAAATTCATATGGGCAAATGAGCTCTTATGTTGTGCTATTTTTTTGTTTTAAATGACCAATATCACAAGAACTATTATTTGTCCAGACACCATTTTTCTCACTCATAAACAATAAGCATGGAAAACTGCTTCTCTTATAAGAATAAACCCGAAAGATTTATCTCCTTTAGTTTCACCATGTTATTCATTTCCACACTTTCATAGATTAAAATCTCCCGCCATATGCAGACACAACTGCATGCAACTTGCTGCCAGAACACAAACATAACAAACAGTAATAAAGACTGTAACAAAATAACTATTCCAAATTGAAGTATTGGCCTTAGTAAATTATGACATGAAGAGTAAATAATTATATGCATTTATAGTCGCTTAATAAGACTAGATGTAATTGTGTTTATAGCATTAATAGAAGATGGCTACATTATATTTAGAACCATCACATTGGCTGCCTAGTAGGTTCTGTTAAACAACAGGAGGGAAATGCTCATAGCAAGGAAAACAGAGGGACTTGTACAAGAACGTAGTGCGCTTATGCAGTAAGAATAGCATGTGTTGGCCTTGTCGATTATGCTGCCTTAACTCGCCGTACTTTTAAATGCAAGCTTTGCATCGCTCCCTGCGTACCCCTCACCTGAAAGCTACCTTCGCCAGTCACAAAATCTGGTTTATGCGTCTCAGCTTGTTGACTGAATTGGAATGAGCTGACATTTGGTAAAGAGGGCGCGGGAAAATCAAACGAGCAAGTTCATATACGTACAAGAAAGTTGGACATTCAACTTTCTCATGTGCATGTCTATACACATTTGCATGTGGAGAAAATTAGTGGGTGTGCAGTTGTGAGTATGCGATCACCCAGGAACCGCCACTGAGTCAACATCACATGAATCTGTATTGGAACTTCAAAAAAGCAGATTAGAACAAATATAAAACTGAACTGGAACATAAATTTAAAGAACAAACAAACTCACAGCTGCATGACCAACCAGATCATATGAACAAAAATTTCTGTAAAGTCATCCTAGAAACCAAAAAAAAACAAAAAACAAAAAAAAAAACAATATTCCTCGTGGAAGAATTACAAATTTCAAACCCTTTTGGAACCCTATGTTACAAGAACTGAAAAAGTAAAGGGATATAGCTAGAAATACAGCTGAACAAACAAAAAAACATATCGGATACACAAATATGGCGGAAGAAATGTGCCTCACTAAAAAAAGAAATTAATACAGCTAAAAAGCATCACTTTAATAATTTCTTAGAAAAAATGGATTATAGGACAGATGGTAACAAAGCCCATAAAGTTGATAAAAAATGTGAAGGACAGGAAAGAAAACAACAGCACACCTATCATACACAATAAAATATTAGTAAATGATGCAGTCATAGTTGAAACATTCAATAAATTAAATAAGGAAAATTGAAGCTATTAACAGTGAAGCAACAGGATTCTAAAGTAAGAACAAATTAGAAACTAAAAACTTCACCCTGGGTTAGCTTGTTGAAAAAGAACATGCAACATTACTAAGATAAGTGAAGTTTTTAGTTTCTAATTTGTTCTTACTTTAGAATTCAATAAATATTATGCTAATTCACATAAAGTAACAAGAAATAATAAAAAGGAACATACGCGGTTTAATAAAGATTTGAAACAAGAAAGAGAGTGTGATCCTAACACTCAATGCAATATCTTTTTTCAAAATGTTAATATGCAAGAACTGAACATTGCAATAAATAGTCTAAAAAACAAAAAGTCTCCTGGACCAGATCACATACATCCAGAGTTCATAAAAAAACCTTGGAAAAACAGCAAAACAACTACTTAAACTCTACAATCTATCCTGGAACACCACTGTAACTGCCAAATGGTGAAAAGCAATAATTGCCCCACTCTTGAGTAAAGATAAAACAGCATCAGAAATAAAAAATTATAGACCAATAGCTCTTACTAGCATAATAGCAAAAGTGATGGAAAGAATGGTTTCAAACAGGTTAAACTGGTTTCTAGAATCACAAAATTTAATATCCCCATGTCAAGCTGGAATCAGAGAGTTCCACTCTACAAACGAACAAGTCTTACTTTTCAGTCAAGAAATCAAAAACTCCTTCAATATTGTGACTTTTGGTTGGGTGTGAAGTAAAGAAGACAGATGTAGTTGAGATAAAGAAACACTTTTATTTCCGTAAACAGTAACTTGTACACTCGTTGCAACAGCAAGAAAGTCTCTTCCGATTCTCCAACAGCACGACTCCGAATTCGTAACACAAAGACTAATTCTTCTCCGTTGGCACAACGCTTCACATCGTCTGTCCGTCTCCGTCGGCACGACTACTCAACCTTCACATACGTCTGACTGACTCTCTTCTCACACTTTACCGCTATTTATATCTCCCAGGTACTATTCTGGAAGCTTCAGGAACGTTCACTTATTGCGGCGAGATACAAAGTAGAAGACTCCAGAAGAATCTATCCTTTTCTCTCTTTCGGCAAGCGCCCCAACAATGCGGCCATTCTCTGTCTCTTTCCTTCGGCTCCTTTGCGGTAGTGCCGACAATAATGCGATGGGTGACACTGCGGTTGTCGGCAATTAGATGCGGCGGGCGCGGTGACAATATAAAAGAAGATAATGTATCAGTTTTTATTGATTTCCAAACTGCATATGATTCTAAATTCAGAACAAAACTACTAAAGAAAGTAAACAAATACGGATACAAGGTCCAATGTTTTCATGGCTATGTCATTTCCTAACTCAACGTTTTATTGCTACCAGATATAGAAGAAGTATACCTAAATACAAACAAGTACACCATGGCTTACCACAAGGCACACTGCTCAGCACAACACTTTTTAATATATTTATTAACGATCTGCCACAACAAATACAAGAATCAGGTGTGAAGTGTGCGCTATTTGCTGATGGCTTAGTAATGTGGACTTCAAAACCAAAAAGCAAAATACAGAGCTAGAAAAAACCATGCACCAATCCTTAACCAACCTACAAAAGTGGACCAAAGAAAATTTAATGACTGTTAATACAACAAAATCAAACTACCAAATCTTTTCACTAAGAAAAGCCACTAAAATTAAAACTAAATTTTGAGGGTCAACAGTTACCAGAAACAAAGGAAACAAAGGAAGCAAAGTATTTAGGAGTTACATTTGATACCAAACTTACATGGACCAAACAAATAGAAAATGTAATACAAGGAGCAGAAAGGCACCTTTCACTGTTAAAATGTCTAACAGAAATGAAGTGGGGATGTTCCAGGGCAACTCTTAATACAACATATAATATGTGAAGTTCTTGTAACAGCAAATACAACAACAAAAATTCAAATCTTTCAAAACCAAACTCTGAGACTAAATACAGGTGCTATCAAAACCACACCAATACCAGCTATGGAAATACTAACTAACCAATACCCATTGAATATGAAATAGAAAAAGCAGCTCTTGCTCAACACGAAAAGTTGATCAGACTCCCATTCAATACATCAAACAAGAGAAATTTCACACATACACTAAAGACTCAGGAGAGTTTTCTTTCCAAAATTCAAGACATCAAGAGGAATATGTTGTTGTTAGCTAATGCTGGATTTCTGACAGTGAAGTCATTAATCCTCTTGCTCTCCAATATTTTTCACTGATGGATGGGGCATTAGAAGTGGCCGGGCATATTTGAAGGTGGTCTTGATCCATTTCCTCTTGCAGATCACATAGAGGACAGAGTGGTGAAGGCCACTTCTAGTGCCCCATCCATCACTGAAAAATATTGGAAGGCAAGATGATTAATGACTTCATTGTCAGAAATCCAGCATTAGCTAACAACATAACAAAAGTTGCCTCTCAGTGTGCAGCCCTGCCCTGCAGACAACCACCACCTTAGTTGTCATTTTTCTATATGTACAACAAATGAACATGGACTTTTGTTTTTAGTGAGTCTTTTGTTTAATTGCTTAGTAAAGCTACTGATTATATTAAGTAAGATGGATTATTATTATCCATCAATCTCATCTGCCCCGTTACAATGGATAGTTGAGCATCTACTGTAAATATGATGAACATGAAGAACAATGATGTACATGACTACAATATTAGACAAAACAATGATTATTTTACAGAACCATGAAGAAATTCACCAACAAATGTTTCTGTAGTAGTACCCATGTTATATAAAAAAGTAATGATGAAAGTGAAAATATTAAATGGAACAAAATTATTTCCAAGTAAATTAAAACAATTTTTAATACAAAATAATACAATTTATAAATGATACACATAGTTTACTTTTTGTTTGCTGTTTATATCTGTTGTAAACATACTTATTCTTATTATTTATTTATGCCAACAAACTTACTGTTAAGAGGTAGAAAAACTTTGCCCACACATGGCTTGTGTGTTTAAAACACCAACAGTAAGTTTGTTGGCATAAATAAATAATACTTACCATCTGAAGGTTATTTAATCCTGGGATATAAAGTACTTACAATAGTAAGTCACCATTGGGGTAATTTGTCTCTGATGTGAGACTGCCTTTGTGGTTTACCAGGAGAAATAGGAACTGGTTTGAGAATCGGTAGGTCTGTTGTGGCATTGAATTTTTAAGTTCCAGTTCTACCTCTTATAAAATAATTTTACTTTTTGACAATTTGAGAAATTTGTTACATACACTGGCAGCTAATAACTGATAATATATTAAGTAATGTACTCAGCAGTTTACTTTACCAAAAGTATATTTCTTAACTTCTTCAATTTGTAGAACAAGTTCTCTTGTTGGGTCCATAATCAATATATTAGTTCCACATCTCTCAGAGCGAGGGACTGTTTGATGTTCCATATGAATCAAGGCTGGTAATATGTATGCTAATGTTTTACCTGAGAGCAAATAAGAGGACCAATTATGTACTTTGTACCAGGAATAACGGGCGGACGGGCGGACGGGCGGACGGGCGGACGGGCGGACGGGCGGACGGGCGGACGGGCGGACGGGCGGACGGGCGGACGGGCGGACGGGCGGACGGGCGGACGGGCGGACGGGCGGACGGGCGGACGGGCGGACGGGCGGACGGGCGGACGGGCGGACGGGCGGACGGGCGGACGGGCGGACGGGCGGACGGGCGGACGGGCGGACGGGCGGACGGGCGGACGGGCGGACGGGCGGACGGGCGGACGGGCGGACGGGCGGACGGGCGGACGGGCGGACGGGCGGACGGGCGGACGGGCGGACGGGCGGACGGGCGGACGGGCGGACGGGCGGACGGGCGGACGGGCGGACGGGCGGACGGGCGGACGGGCGGACGGGCGGACGGGCGGACGGGCGGACGGGCGGACGGGCGGACGGGCGGACGGGCGGACGGGCGGACGGGCGGACGGGCGGACGGGCGGACGGGCGGACGGGCGGACGGGCGGACGGGCGGACGGGCGGACGGGCGGACGGGCGGACGGGCGGACGGGCGGACGGGCGGACGGGCGGACGGGCGGACGGGCGGACGGGCGGACGGGCGGACGGGCGGACGGGCGGACGGGCGGACGGGCGGACGGGCGGACGGGCGGACGGGCGGACGGGCGGACGGGCGGACGGGCGGACGGGCGGACGGGCGGACGGGCGGACGGGCGGACGGGCGGACGGGCGGACGGGCGGACGGGCGGACGGGCGGACGGGCGGACGGGCGGACGGGCGGACGGGCGGACGGGCGGACGGGCGGACGGGCGGACGGGCGGACGGGCGGACGGGCGGACGGGCGGACGGGCGGACGGGCGGACGGGCGGACGGGCGGACGGGCGGGCGGGCGGGCGGGCGGGCGGGCGGGCGGACGGGCGGGCGGGCGGACGGGCGGACGGGCGGGCTGGCGGGCGGACGGGCGGGCTGGCGGGCGGGCGGGCTGGCCGGCGGGCGGGCGGGCGGGCGGGCGGGCGGGCGGGCGGGCGGGCGGGCGGGCGGGCGGGCGGGCGGGCGGACGGGCGGGCGGGCGGACGGGCGGGCGGGCGGACGGGCGGGCGGGCGTGCTCCCGCAGCTGTCACCTGAGACGGACGTGTGTCGGTAGTCGTTGCGCGTGTTAATCGTGTTGTATCTTAGTGATTTGCGTAGTTCATTCACCTGTGCGTGTCAGCTGTTTGCTGTGCTTACAGTGCTGTGTTAGCGAGTTTCTCGTGAGATATTATAATTTCTTTCCACATGGAACTAGAAACAGATGGAACTGGCTACTTAGTACGTTCCTCTTTAAACATTGCTTATGACACTGAGCCATTATTTGTACCAACGTTAACTCATCCCTCACTTCAATAACCTTCAATGAGCAACTGCCAAACATATTCTTCTACTGCTTCTGCTTTTTCTGTTCCTGAGGCTTGTTCCAACATGCCGTCATCGCAGTTCGCCACCACAACTGGCCAGCCCCATTCGACTGGAGCAACCAAACGCAACTACGCCACTTCGCAGTTTCCATCCGAAGGTGCCTTCTGTATACCCAACAAGCGAAAAACTGCCGCTTCTTCTTCTCTTCCCCAGAAATATATGGCAGATTTACGCTCTGTGCATAACAGATTCGCCGTTTTGGAAACCATGGAGGACTCCGAAGCACAAACTGCATCCACCGACGCATCCAGCATAAAAATTCCACCCATTTTCCTGCACGACGTCAACAATTACCAGCAAGTTTTAGCGGACCTACGATCTCATGCCTCTTCTGATTTCACAACTCAACAACGTGGACCTGTGTTAAAGATCAGTACCACCACCATTGCTGACTACCGCTTGGTCACCAAGTTTTTTGAGCAAGAACAGCTACCATTTCACACTTTCCAAGATCCACATTCTCAGAAACTTGAAGTTGTCATACGCGGGGTTCCCTACTCTTTAACGGACGAAGAGGTTCTACACGATATCCAAACGGAAAAGTTGCCTGTCAACAAAGTGGTTCGTCTCTTCTTTCGCAATAAACAACCGATGCCCCTTTGTGCAGTCGAATTGGACCGTTCTGAGGATGCCAAACGTATCTTCGAGTTGAAGCATATTCAGCATGCTGTTGTTTCCGTTGAGTATCGCCGTAAATCTCCTACCATCCCTCAGTGCACCATCTGCCAACGTTACGGGCATACCAAGAATTTCTGCCATCTTCCTGCACGTTGTGTTAAATGCTTCTACCTGTACTAAAGCTCGTCAGACACCTCCTTGCTGTGTAAACTGTGGGGAAACCCATGCGGCAAACTATAAAGGATGTTCTTATTGTCTCCGACTCAAACACAAACAGCTCCGTAATGATTCTGTTAACACTACCATTCCGCGAGAGCGTGAACCGCCACCGCCCCCACCCGTCAATGACCGTCATTTCCCGGCCATGCCTGGTCAAGCTTCCACCTCCTCTTCTACGCCACAATGGTTTTCTAGACCTCAACAGTCATCTGCCAAAGATACACCACCCAGGTGTTCCTCGACTTCTGCTTCGGATTCTCTCATCTCATCCCTTTTAAACTCCTTCCTCTCCCTTTTGCATTCCTATCTTCCACACTTACGCTCCTTGTTTTCCAAGTTCATAGCAGACCTTATCAACCATGCCCCTTGACTTAACCCCGGTCTTCTCTACTCTCACCTTCCTAAATTGGAACGCTAATGGACTCAAATCCAAACGCCAAAGTTTCCTTACGTTTCCTTCTCGGCACGACGTCGACGTTGCTTGTGTTTCTGAAACACACCTAACCCCTCCTGAGAAGTTGACTATTCCTGGCTATAGAATTTACCGGGAGGATCGTGACGCTGCCGTGACATCCGGAGGAGTTACCATTATAATTAAAAGCCGTATCAAGCACCACCCTCTCTTTCTGCCACGACTTGGTAGCTTCGAAGCCTACGCCATCCAAGTCGCCACTGCTAATGGCCAACTGCTCACCGTTTTGGCAGCCTACAAACCCCCTCTACCACTCTGGCTATTTAGGATTTACGGATTTTATTTTCTACCACTGCCCCCACGATTCTTCTAGGATACCTCAACAGCAAAAATGTCCTCTGGGGCTGCCGAGTGAGCACACCTAACGGTCGTCATCTTCAGCGAGCTGCTGATGCCATTGGTTTCCACGTCGTTGCCCCTGACACACCTACCTTTTACTCTAATAACGTCAGACTCCAACCAGATATTCTTGATGTCGCTCTAATACAGAACTTTCCGCAACCCCTCCTCCTGCACGGTCTGCCTGAAATGCACTCCGATCATTGTCCCGTTCTTGCAACCTTTCAGGTGGACAGAACCTACTCTACCTACGTTCCTCCCTTGATACAGGGGCACGTAGACTGGGACCAGTTTCGGCATCATCTCGACCAGCAGCTCTACCCGCACCTTCCTTTGACACAGAAGCAAGATGTTGACGTGGCTATAACTCATTTCACCAATACTGTGATTGCGTCTATTCGATCGGCTACCACTGTTCCCCGGCGAGCCGGCCACCATCCACCATTTCATGAAACACTGCCTCAGACGATTGTTCAGCTACTGAGAGAGAAGCATCGAATCCGTCGTTGCTGGCAACAGTACCGTCAACCTCATCAGCGTCATAGATTAAACCAGTTGACGCGGTACGTTAAGCGAGCGCTGGATGAGTACCGCTATTCTTCGTATCAGCGCCACCTTTCCAATATTTCCCCACTAGATAGCAGTCTCTGGAAGGAAACCCGCCGCATTCTACGGGAATCACCTTTGATACCACCTCTTCGTTCTACAGGTCGGCACTACTCCAGTGACAGCGAAAAGTGCGAGCTATTTGCTGACTACTTTGAGACAGCCTTTACACCCAACCCAGTCGCTGATGCTGTTCATAACTCCGCCATAGAGGACCAGCCTCTCTTTCCTCCGAGTGTTCCTGCGCCCATCAAGTTTACTTCACCGAGCGAGGTTCGCCGCCTATTGCACATACTGGTATCCAAAAAGCTCCTGGTCATGACCGTATTCCCAATATTGCCCTTAAAATCTTTCTCGCAAAGCCCACGCCTTTCTTGCCTCTCTCTTCAATGCTCTACTCCACTTAGGTTATTTTCCTACCTGCTGGAAACATGCAAATGTTATAGTTCTGCACAAGCCCGGAAAACCTGCACATCAGCCTTCCAGCTATCGCCCAATAAGTCTTCTACCGGCCCTGTCCAAAATTTTTGAAAAGCTTGTTAATATCCGCATTTACAAATTTTTATCCGCCTCCTCAGTGATACCACCCTTTCAATTTGGCTTTCGCCGAAGGCATTCTCCGGTGCACCAGCTTCTCCGCGTAACTGAACACATCGCTCAAGCCTTCGAAAGGAAACAGCATTGCTTAGCTGCTTTCTTAGATTTCAGTCAAGCTTTTGACAAAGTCTGGCACAGTGGTCTACTCTTTAAAATTCGTAATATTGGTCTTCCTGATTACCTGTATCAATTAATTCACAGTTTCATACTGGATCGCACTTTCTCCGTCACTTTAGGTTCAGACCATTCCTCCTCTCGGCCCGTCCTCGCTGGTGTTCCTCAAGCTTCCGTCTTAGGACCTACCCTCTTCATCATCTACATTTCAGACCTTCCTCCCCTGCAGTTTATCAATGTGTCTATGTACGCCGACGACACCACTTTGTTACCCCCCACGAAGATATTCACACAGCTGGCAATCATCTTCAAACTGCTCTGGAATCTTTATCTCTATGGCTAAAAGCATGGTGCATCGCCCTCAACCACAGCAAATGTGAAATGATGCTTTTCACTCTCCGCAGGCCCGCGTCTCGTGCACCTGTTTTGATAGATAACATCCACATACCTTGGAAGCGCAAGGACGAAACAGTAAGATATCTGGGAGTCATGAGCGTCGGCAGATATTTTTCCAGGGGGGGGGGGCGGCACATGTTTGAAATTTGTAACCAGATAATGTGAATTCATTATTTTAATGTCAAAATTTATACTTGCTGCGTATAACCCTGTTTATTTTGTGCTAAATAAAAATTTATCTTTACATTAAAATTAAAATAGTAGTTTAATAGTCAGTAATTGATTGCACATTAAGTTGACCAACTTCAGGGGGGGGCGTGGCCCCCCCCCCTTGCCACCTCCCCTTCGCGGCGCCCATGCGATCCAGCACCCAAACGTAGGGATCCAGAGGAAAGAAGAGGGGGAATATTGGAAAGGGATGCAGCAGTATTTCGTAAATGGCTCAAAGATGACAAAATTGTTGGTTTTCAGAGCTTTCAAAATAGAATTAGTGACATGAAATTAAAGATTCGCCGTCATCATAAAGGAAAACGATGTAATTTTTGTGAAAATTCATACTGAAGAAATTCCTCAAATTGTAGCAGCATTAAAAATTAATTCCAATTTTATTTAGGTTCTATAGACTAAAATTGTAATACCCAATAGTTAGTTTAAATGGATTCTCGGTAAACAAATTATATTGGATAAATGGTCTAAATTTGATGCTCTTTTGGTTCACAATAGCAAGTGAACAAACAGAACAAACTACTTCAGGCCGTCAACATTTTAAGGGAATGTTGGGAGGACATGCATGAAGATTCCACAGAACATCTAAAAACTAAATTCCTAGTGTAGGTAAAATTGGTCAGTCAAAAGCCAATTAAATATACTCCCCCAGCAGCTTACAGACAGTTACGTGATTCCAATGTTCTTTCTTTACCCCATCCTGATTACCTCAGACAACTTTCTCAACCCCTCAGTCCTGATAGAATATTCGTGGTGGACGAAGCGGCGTCAGGGCGGGTTTTCTCCGGGTACTCCGGTTTCCCCCGCCATCTCATTCCACCGGTGCTCCATCTTCATGTATCATCAGTGTCACCGCCTGCGGTGCCGTAGTAGTAAAAGCGGGCGTTAAACACTACAACAACAACAGTCCTGATAGAAACTCTTGCATTTAAAATATTTATCAGAGAAGGTGAAAATACTTGGTGCTCAAGAAAAAGTAGTAAATTTGTTGAGACATATGAACAAGAATTTCTTACAGTAGAAAACCAGAGAAACTTAATTATTTAGGTGCTGAGACATGTGACATTAATAATATCGGTGCTGACTGTAATGCTAGTGATTGCGAGTTAACGGGTGCTATTTTGACAAGGAAAATAATAAAAGTAATAACCAACATCCTCTTGAAAAATACTGCATTATTGAACAAGACAGTTTGGTATTAGTATCTACAGGAAAAAAAAAAAAAAAAAAAACAAAAAAAAAAAAAAAAAAACAAAAAAAAAAACCTGGAGATATATTCGCATTGAGAAGGTAAGAAACATGCTCTGCCGTTAACAACTATGCAAAGCATGTTTTCTACTAACATACTAACACACATTAACTTTTAATACGAAATATGAAAATATAAATGAATGCACGCTTCTTCCAGCGCAGAAATGCTGTAAAACATGTGTTTATTTCGTATGAATTGCTTGGAACGTCGGCCTCGCGTTGTGACGTCACGAATCGCATATCCAGGCCTGTTACTTAGAGATGGCCTTGGCGACAGGCTACTTCATTTGGAAGAATCACTACTACAAGGTTGCCCGACCTGATTTACGTAGGGACATAAACAGTGGCGGATGGAATTTGGCGGATGTGCAAGTTAAGTGTCGTGCCCTGTTATTGCGTTCTCTCCTGACAGCCATCACTGGCCAAGGTAGCCAACAGAATATGCATTTTATCAAAAAACTGATTGGCGCAGACATGGTAACTCCTGCAGCTGCGAAAAGATTATGAGAGAGTTTTGCGTTTGATTGAAAGGGCAACGATGTTGTTGTGTAGTGTTTAACGCCCGCTTTTACTACTTCGGCACCTCAGGCGGTGACACTGATGATACATCAAATGATGATGGAGCACCGGTGGAATGAGATGGCGGGGGAAACGGGAGAACCCAGAGGAAACCCACCCAGCGCCGCTTCGTCCATCACGAATCCCACATGCGGTTGCCTGGAATCGAACCCGGACCGCTTTGGTGAGAAGCGAATGGTCTAACCGCTCGGCTACGGCGCCGCCGGCAACGATATTAACCTCCAAAACCATATACAAGGAATTGTTGCAGGATTTCCTGACAGTGCCAGCGATTGTCCTCAAATATCCAAATATTCCATGGAAGACTATATGGAAACTCTTCAGCTATCGTTCTATACCCTTAGACTGGAAGGTATCATTGTATCGGTTTGTTAACCAAATTATACCCACAGAATCCAAGAAATATAAACACAATATCGTGCCTGCGCCGTGGTGTAAACATTGTAGACAAATAGATACGGAACGCCATAGAATTACCTGCTGCGTGGTTGTACGTGACATCTGGACATGGACCAAGAAACAGACGGGACACTTGAACGGAGTCACGTCCGAAAATGCGGTAACTTCAGTTTTATTGTCTTGGAACTTCCAGAAGGGAGCTACAGAGCACACGCAGATATGGTTGACTTTTGGCTTCTATCATTACTGCCTCAGTTACGAGCGACGGCAGAAAGCTACCGGATGCGACGACACCCTCACATATGGAAACTCCTGAAATTTAAATTTGTGAGAGATTTACACACACACACACACACACACACACACACACACACACACACACACACACACACACACACACACACACACACACACAAAAGAAAAAAAGAAAAAAAGCATCAGCAGTCACAATCTCAAATAACATTTTGTAGTTACAAGGCTAATTTATTCTATTAGCGATTATGACCATATTGTAATTGAGCACTTATATATACACACACATGATTTTTTGTTGACAATGTCCTATTCTTATGCATTATGATCTTGGCCAATAAATTAATTGACTAAAAAAAAGTCAGCGAGGTGTCACCCTCTGTGTCTGTACCCTTTACCTTTAATAAGTTATGCGACATAAAACATCTGATGTGTTGCACTCACATGACTTTCTCTAATCTTGTACTAACCATTCTTAGAAACTCTTATTCCTATGTCTTCTTCATGTTAGTTGAGATCATTTGTACAAATTATCTTATTGCTTATTTCCTTGTAGGTGCAAGGGGAATTTAGGCTTTGTGCGATAGTCAAATCTTATATAGCTTTGATATTCTGTTCTCTTTGCACACTTAATACATAAAAAAGTGATCAATTTCACGAAAGTTCTAAGTTTTCCGAACCTCACACACATATCAAGGAATATCTCCGAAATGGTTCACCCTACAAGAAAATTTATTTGGACATAAATTCTGTATTTTAGCAAGATCTAAATTTTTTGTATAGTATGATTTGGTCTGACCGCCTCCGTCGCGCAGTTGGTAGCAAAGCTTGCCTCTGGCGCGGAGGACCCGGGTTCGATCCCCAGTACCAGTATGCCTGGGATAGGGTGCCTAAGCCTCGTAAGTCCCGCGGAGACCAATTGAGGTGCTACTTCATGGAGAAGTAGCGGCCCCAGGTCGAGAAGACAGACACTAACCACGTCCCACCCTCCAGAACTGCACCCCACCAATGATGCCTGTAGTGGGCAGAGATGCGGTACGCAGCGGTTGGGCGGCAAGCCTTGGCCCTTCATGGGCTGTTGCGCTGGGGTTTAGTTTCAAATTGTCTGTTTTAGCAAGATCCGCATTTTTTGTATAGTAAGATTTGGTCTTTCTCTTACGGTTTACTAGTAATCAAAAGTCATCCAGAATAAACAGGGCTTCATGGGCTATAGCCAGAAAATTCAAGACATACATTTCATTTGTCATAAAAATATCTTAAACATATGGCATTTTAATCAAAATCGTTAGAGCCATTTTCAAGAAAATCAGAACTTTTGAAAATTTTTGCACGAAAATTTTTGCATGTAAAGTTTAGAGTGGAGCAATTAATCTTCTTGTCGCATCCTTGAGAGACAGTAAACTTAAATGCCAACTTCGGTTTTTAACCGACTTATAGTTTTCATGTTATGCTGTCCACAGTCTGACACACACACACACACACACACACACACACACACACACACACACACACACACACACACACACACACACACACACACACACACACACACACACACACACACACACACACACAGACACACACACACTCACACACACACACACACACACACACACACACACACACAAACAACGCACACACGCGCTCACGGACCTTTTTCTAAAAAAAGATCTTTTTTGGATTCAGGGGGTCTCAAAACATATATTTGCGGTGAAATTTCGACATCGAATTTTTAGGTTAAATAAAATACTTCCTTTACTTTACTAAGCGTAGTAGATAAATTAAAAATAAATAACGATGTTCCGTTTGGCAGAAGTATAAGTTCTACATAACACAGACAAATAAAAAGGAATATCTCCGAAGTGGTTCACTCTAGAAAAAATGTATTGGGACATAAACAGAGTGTTTTAGCAAGATCTGCATTTTTTGCCTGGTAAGACTTGGTCTAACTCTTACGGTTTACCAGTTATGCAAAAGTCATCCAGATAAACAGGACTTCAAGGGCTATAGCCAGAAAATTCAAGACATATACTTCATTTGCCATAAAAATATCCCAAACATATGCCATTTTAATCAAAATCGTTAATCATTTTCAAGAAAATATAAATTTTCGAAAAATTTTCCACGTAAAGGGTAGTTTAGTGTAGAGCAATTTTCTTAAAAATCTTCGTGTCGCATCCTTGAAAGACATCAAGCCGAAATACCAACTTTGGCTTTTAACCGACTTTCCATTTTTGAGTTATTCGGTCCAGTCTGACACACACACACACATACACACACACACACACACACACACACACACACACACACACACACACACACACAAACACACACACACGGACCTTTTTCTAAAAAAGCTCTTTTTGGATTCAGGGGGTTTCTAAACATATATTTGCTGTGAAATCTTGACATCGAATTTTTGGGTGGAATACAATACTTCCTCTACTTACCAGTAGAGAAAGTAAAACTGATCTTTTTACTCAGGCATATATTTCCGGTGAAATCTCGACATTGAATGCTTGGGTGGAATACAATACTTCCTCTACTTTACTATACGTAGTAGAGAAACCAGAAAAATGTATGTGTTGCATTCACTTGACTTTCTCTACTCTTGTTCTAAGCGTTCTTATAAACCGTTATTCCTGTATCTTCTTCGTGGTCGTTGAAATAAACATTTGCAGAAATTATCGTTTTCCTTATTTCCTTCTAGGTAGAAGGGGATATGGGAATAAAGTAGAGTTTGAGCAATATGAAAATCTTTTAGATCTTTCAAATTCTGTTCTCTTTGCACGGTTAACATATAAAAAAATGAATAACGATGTTCCATTTTACAGAAGTATGTTCTCCAAAACTCACACAGATAACAAGGAATATCTTCGAAAGGGCTGACTCTACAGAAAAAACTATTTAGAGGTAAATTGCGTATTTTTAGCAAGATTTGCAGTTTTGGTAGAGTAAGATTTGGTCTATCTCTTACGGTTTACCAATTATATAAATGTTATTCAGAGTAAATAGGATTACATGGGCTATAGCCAGAAAATTCAAGATATACATTTCATTTGCCATAAAAATATTTCAAACATATGGCATTTTAATCAAAATCGTTAGAGCCATTTCCAAGAAAATAAAAATATTCAATACATTTTCTATGTAAGGGGTAGTTTAGGGTGAAGGAATTTGCTTCAAAATCTTCGTGTGGCACCCTTGAAAGACATTTAACTTAAATACCAACTTTAGTTTTTAATAGACCTCGTTTTTGACTTATACTGTCCACAGACTGATAAACACACAGGCACACAAGGACCTTTTTTTTTTTTTTTTTTTTTTGGTCCAGGGGTCTCGAAATACATATTTCCGCTGAAATCTCGACAGCAAACTTTTGAGTGGAATACAGTACTTCCTCTACTTACTGTGCTTAGTAGAGGAAGTTAAAATGAATATATTTTGAGCGTGAAAAAGTAATTATTCATTATTAAGTAGTTTGGGGTAACGTTACTTCTACTACTGAAGGCTGCGATGTGGCTATCTGCTGTTCATTAACAGTTTGCATCCCGAATATGCGATCTGCCATTTTATCAACATTCTCGTCTGAAATGCTTAGAATGCGTTTTATATTATTAGGGAGCTTATCAAGCCAAAATTTTTAATTTTTTTTCGGGGACATTTGTTCCGTAATAAGCTTTAATTTTTGTCAATAGCTGGCTGGATTTCATATCACCTAGCTCTATTTCGCCTACCAATTTCTTTATTTGGCGTTCTTTGGTTTCTTTTAAACGCACTTAGTAGCCTTTTCTTTGCAAGGGGTGGTTACTAAATCCTACATATTTTCAACTACTCTCGGCTCTAATTGCTCAAGCAGATAGTTAAATTTTGTTTCAGTTGTAATGTCAACAACCGTAAATTGTGCTGCTCGCAAAAACCGTATCTCCG